>VZTI01003491.1:184892-200341 GCA_013397865.1 Struthidea cinerea
CGCGTTGGGCGCCTTAGCCCTGTGCTTGCTGAGGGCTAGCGAGGCTTTCCTGGGCGCCTGCTTGTAAACCTCAGGCGCTCACTGGAGCAGCCCCGGGAGCGGGTCCTTCTTCCCCGGGCGGGCAGCGGCGGCGGCNTGCCCTCACCGCGCTCTCGGTGCCCCTCACCGCGCTCTCGGTGCCCCTCACCGCGCTCTCGCTGCGCCCGCCGGGCCTCGCCTCGGTGCTCCCTCGCCAGCCGCTGGGGGACGGCGCCATGGGCGCCCTGGGGCTGCCCCGCGGGCCGGGCCGGGCCGGGCCGGGCCGGGCCAGGCCGAGCTCCCTGGGGTGGGTGGGAGCTAGGCAGGGTCCCGCTAATTTGCTCCTGCTAATTTGCTTCGAGCCGCCAGCGCAGCGCAGCGCAGCGCGGTTCGGGTGGAGCGGGGGTGCGCTGTGGCGGTGGTTACAGGGAGACCGCCCTTGTGAAGGCAGTACCCCGGCGGAGGGGCAGGATCGTAGCCGGAGCCGCAGGAAGCGGCGTTACGGTCGTGGTTCAATTCGTGCAAGGGATTTTATGGCGGGGCTAGACGTTCGCTGTAGCTGTAGGGCGGCATTGCCAATTCAGATCCCGCGCTTTGCGTGGAGGACGCGCCCGCATGTGAAGTGGTTCGTCTCAAATCGGTTGTGTTCCTTTATTCAGCCCTGTCTCTGGAATGAGAGTTTGGAAGCGGCGTAGTGGTGGGCTGTTCAAGAAAATGCTGTATTAGCCTGCAAAGTACGTGCACGGAGTATCCACTGACGTTTGCTATTACGGAAAAGTAGATGCTGCCTGACTTTTGGTTAATTGTATAATGTTCGTAATACTTTTGCATAGACTTGAGTGAAAAACAGAGTATAACTCAAATTAGTATTCAGTCCACCCTCAGCAGAGATACTTACAAGGTTTATCAAACAGCACATGTTCTCTGCAGGGATGCGTGCATTGGGTCAACAGGGATGAGCGTGTAGTTCTGTTGCCACTCCACAGCATATGGCAACGCTACTGAAGCACTGCATATATCGGGTGTATATCAGTATATATATCTGAATATATCGGGTAGTGTTAATACCCGAGGCTCATCAGTAGGTGGTTTTGAACTGGGTTTAGCATCTGGCAAAATAAAGACAATACTACTGCAAACTAAGTAATACTTGCATTTCTTGCTCTTTCTGTTTCTTTAACTCAGACATTCTTGTTTTCTTTTAAGTGAAGTCATTGCTTTTCACACATAGTCCTGGGATTCAGGATACTTACATGAAATCTGTAGTAAGTTGAGGCAGTGTTGTATATCTTTAGGTAGCCTCAAGGGTCATTGCTTATCCATACAGCTTCATCATAATACATTCTCTCCACCCTGTCACATGTTAACAATATATTCTTGTTGCAGTAATTTTGCCGTATGAGAATTTTAAGCAATATATTTGCGAGTTGCTTTTATGTTTTAGCAGCACTGAATCCTGAAGGTGCAAGGTGTTGAAGACAGAAATGATTCTTAAAACTATCTTCAGCAAATTTATGCTCTGGAGTGTCTCTTTCCTGTTGTAACTATGTGTGTATTTTCCATACATTGCTAAAGGTATCTTTGTTTATTTTACACCTTTAAATGTAAAGAGAGAAGGAAACAACTTCTCATTCTCCTGACTGAAAGCAGTGGATTGTGTCGAAAAAATGGTATCAAATGAAAAAAGGTATTTGCTAAAAAAATTTGTGCAAATCTGAAAATGGTCCATCAGATTGGAATAATAGGACTTGAGTTGCCTAGAGCCTTGAAAACTTGATGCTTCTATTAATGAAGCATATTTGAGTGGGAAAACAATCTGAAAAATAAGTTTAATGCAGAAAGTTATGATGATATAGCTTTGATATTATTATAACTCTAATTTAGTATGAATTTAGTAGCGGCAAGTTAACGTAGGGCCTCTACCAAAGGAGGTCTAAGCAGTCTATGGGTTTTTCTTAATCCTTTTGATTTAGGAGAAATTGTCTGTAGTGGCTTTTCTTCTAAATATATTTGACTGAAATCTGTTTAGTATGTTATTGTTATTTCAATTAGTTGTGTTATCCAACACTAGGAATTAAGTTAATTGTATGCCGTGATGGGGGGAAGCAAGCAACCCCCTAGGACTTCGTATGCTTTGCAAAATCGTTTAAATCAAATCACAGCATTTTCTTAAAATTATTTTTAAAAGTCAAAAATGTACTGATTCTAGTCTACTAGAGTCTTTCTACTACTGACCTGCAAGTTTCACAATATTATGTTTTCCTGAAAAGAGAGCCATGAGATACCCTGTAAGTAATGCTCCATTGTGCAAGATGTATTGGTGGCATTCCTCCCTTTACTTTCTCTCAATTCTTTCTGAAGTTGCCTGCTTAATATCCTTGGTGAAATCACATTTGTGAAGGACAGGGTCCTAATTTAGAGAATGTTGAAATATATATACTTGACTGTAGTTTATCACTGAAATTTCATGCTATGTGCTTGATACACCGGATTCCTTATTTGACACATTGTTAAAATAATTTGCTGCGTGTTCCCACTTATCTCTTAATCTTTCCTTTGTTTTTGTTCCCTAAACTTCACAGAGACCTTGTTTGCAACTTTGGGGGTTGGGCTGTGTGTTCTTGTTTCTTAATTTAGGACTAAAGTAGAAAGTTAAAAACTTTGAGTCTATATTAGCCTGTAATGCACTGAGATACAGTACACTTATTTCAGTTGGCAGGAAGCTTTAAAAACAGTTTCTGGAAATATCGTAAATATGACTCGAAGTCTTTCCATACTATGAAACTGTGATACTTTGAATTATGAGATCATGGGAGATAACATAAGATAATAATCAACTGTAGTGGTTTGTGTTTTCTTTCTGAATCTATAAACCACTTCTAAAATTGTTGCTCTGTGTAAATTTACTAGTTGCCAGTAGAGTCAAATTAGAAAAATATCAGTTTTTCAGCTTCCCTGCCCTTTCCACATTAAAGTAGAATAAATAATTTTATATCACTCTGGGCTTGACATCAGACTGAAGGATGGATCTTGAATTGGCAAGAAAAAACACATATTGAGATGTAAAATATGAGATAAATTTTATCCAAGGCCAAGAATGAAAAGAAGAATTGAGTTCTTGTATGCCTACAAATCCCACCTACTTTACAAGTCCCCATGAACATACTTGGGAAATACCTATATAATGAAAATAACATCAAACAGTTGTCATTAGAAGGCTTGGTCACATGTGCAGAAAGACAAATCTGGTATCGGCTGTAATGTTTTTTAACTTTCCTGATTATGATCTGATTTCTTTATGTCGCAGCTATTAATTCACGTTTGTCTCTTCTAAGGGAGTGTTCTCTAAAACCTAAAGAAGGTCAAATACTAGCCAACATAAATAAAGCTGAGGAGTCAGCACAGAGGACAGCTGGTAGGAACATTAAATGTGAGCAAAGCAAACAGCACCTCTTGCTTCTTGTAGTGATATGACTTACATGAAGTCAGTGCAGCAGAGACCCCCAGAAACCCATGTGTTCTTCTGAACAGTTACCTGCATGGTTCTTACCTTTACCAAGAAACATTTCCGCTGTTAGATTTCCTGTCATACTGGGGGTGAGGGGAAATCAATGTTTATTTTTTGTTTCCATGGTTACGTTAGAATTAAACAGCAGGGGGAGGAAAAAGGTCTCTGATGGCTTTTTTTCCTCCAGTGTGATGGAAGCCATACTTACTCGTAATTTAATATAGTTTAAAAAAGGTTTGGATGCTTCTCAAAGCAGCCTCCTGCTGTCTTTTTTTCTATTAGTATTTTGTAATATTTAATGTTATGTTATTTTGTGCTTGGGGAAAAGTGCTTTCTTTAAAAAAAAATTCCTTCAAGGAAAATCTTAAAGTGACTCCAGATCAGTAAGTCATCACTTGAACAATTTTTTCTCTTGGAGGACAAAAAAATGCAGTGCTGTCTGCATTATGATGTTAGAGGTTAATTTATTCAGAGTGAGTGTAAATTGAATACATTGGTATTTTACTTCACAGGTGGTTTCTTTATCCTGCTTTCACACTTAGCAAATCTTTGATGTCTATTATATTGTCCCAAATAAATGCACTTGAATATGTGGAAATATCACAGAAGGGTAGGTTTTACTGCATGGTTTTTAAAGTTAAATAAAACACAGGCATGTAAAAGACAGAAATGTGATTGGGTTTTTAACACTGGGTGTTACAAAAAGACCTTAGCAGAAGAGGAGCAAAAGATCTTCTCGTCTATTATAACTTAATCACTTCTGACAGTTGTTTGCCTAGCCTGTTTTTAAAACCTTCCAGTGATGGATATTCCACAGCCTCCAAAGGCAGCCTGTTCAGTCTATTACTCTTACTTGAAAGTTTTCCAAAACTTAAATCTTGCTTTCTTTTTCATGTCTGCATCAGACCTGGTGAACAGTTTAGTCCCATTCTCGTACCAACTTGCTTTGTCTTTGAAGAACAAGACCAGGTCTCCCATTTATCTTGTCTTCTATAGACTAAACAACTGCACTTCTTTCAAGCTTTTTGATCTTCTTTGAAGTGTCTTGAAAAAGTTGAGAGACAGGAAAGGGGAATGTGAACAAAGGCAAATCTCTGTGCCAGTTGTAGGGGGTCTTGAGTATGTATGAGTTCAACGTGGGTATTGCTTGGGCAGCCTCTTGAGCAGCTGAGGCAGTTTGCCTATAATAAAATGTGGCTGGTCGGGCCTTTCCTGGCTTGCTTCTCGCTATATCCTGTGTCCCTCATGCTTGCTTTCTAGAGAAATTAGAAGTTTGAACTTTTTTTTTCTTTAAACTGGAGCAGACAGGCGTGGCATGGTAATAGACTCCCAGGTGAGAAGTCGTTCTCTATAGTTTTCGTGGTGTAGAGTTATGTTAATTGATTGAGTCATTAGTTGCCTTTATGCTTTTTGAGCCATAAAGTTTTGTAATGGTGGAGTCCATAACAAGCATGAAACATATTGCAAGCAGGTATTTTCCTCCTGAAAGTACAGCCGCTGTGGCTCCAGTGTCAGTTGAATAGATTTGATAAATGGAACAAGGGAAAGTGGTTTTTTGCGTATAGTAGAAATGTGCTGGTTTGCTTGGGTAGCTTGATGGCTCCAAATGTTTTGGGATTGTCACCATGTTCATTCGAGTATTCCTAAACTGTCAACCATCCATGTTTATATTTAAATAGGAAAAGTTCCTTGCCTGAGCATGCTCTGTGCTTGTAGGAAATGTTTTTAAATTCAGTCCAGTTAGAAATTTCTGAGCAGTTATAACTGGTTTTAGGCATGGCAATCGCTGTCACTCTTGATTACAAAATTCGGTGTGCCAGATTCCTGTTCTTTCTAGGAGGCAGTTGCTTATGATGCAAATCATGGCCTGCTGCTGGATGATACTCCATAATACCAGGTGATCGGCCAACACACAAAGAAATCAGTTTTATTTTATAGGATTTTTTCTAAATGCCAGCTTTGACTTCTTCCACCCCCACAAAGAAACCATCTTAGAAAGGCATGGCTTTCAGGATTGGCACATGGTGGATGTTTTTGGGCTGGGAGGGACCTTAAAGATCATGCAGTTCCAACCCTCTTGCTATGGTCAGGAGTACCTTCCACTAGACAGGGTTGCTCAAAGCCCCTTCCAGTCTGGACTTGAACACTTCCAGGGATGGGGCATCCACAGGTTCTCTGGGCAACCTCAACCAGTGCCTCACCACTCTTAATTCTTAAGTTCTTTTGCCGCTTTATATAAATTGACAGCCCAGAAACTGTTCTTTGACTTCCAGTACTGTAGAGAGGGAACATTAAACTAGCGCTCATGTTAGAAAGCAACATGTACTGTATTTAATCATCGTCTGCTAAACACAATTCTTGTAGAACTCATTCTTTCCTCAGAATTCTGAAATGCTGACAGATTCTATTCTGGATTAGGGGAAAATTGAATTCCTGGCAGCTGGTAATGCATTAAACATCATCACAAATTGCCTCAAGTTAGCACATGTCTTTTTGAGGTAATTTGCTTCAATCTTTTGGCATAAAACTACCTATTATGGAAGACTTGTATTTCCATTTCCTTCTCATCAGGAGCTTTCTCAGCACAACTGAGTACGAATTAATAGTGTAAAGCTTAGTCTCTGACTTCAGGACCCTCTCTCAGAAACTATCCATAGCTATTGGATCTGATTTCTATCCCAGAGTGTTTCTCAATTACAGTTTAATATACAGCTTTGTAGTGGCATCTTGTTTCAGAGTCTCAAGATAAGTGGACAGATCATTTCAGCAGCTCATTTGTCTGGGGCAGCTGGGGACTGCTGTTCCCACAGGAGTGCAGGGGCTGGTGCGTGGCATGCGAGAGGCACTGCATTTGGCTTGCTGGCAGCTGCTCTGGAGGCAAGGCCCCAAGTTCACATCTGTGCTAGTCCTACTGTAAGGTTTGAAACCTGTGTCAAGGGCTCTAATAATTGGTAACAGTCACACACTAAGGAAGTCAGTGTTGCCAACTAGGATATGACACTGAATTGTACCCCAGGGAAATTAATCTTTTCTTAGCGGTTCAGTTACCCTTGCTGCATCACAGTGGTAAGTAATTTCATATCCAAGTGACCCTCTATAAAATAATGCTCGTGATAAGAATTAGGCACACACAGATCTTTTCTTTTTCCTTTGCATTTTACTGAAAACTTACCTGCAAATTAGCACTTCTGGAGATGTTAAACCAACATATTTTAATTGAAAATAATTATTTTAAAATGATTGGATTTTTAATAGAAGAATTTGGAACACAGCAAAATTAGACTTTAGCTCAACTTGTCTTAAAACTTCTTTTGTTTTTGTAGTTTGAGTCCATAAATGAAAAATGGCTATTCTCCAAATGCTGCTTGGTGGAGGATTCTTCTGTCAGAGACTATCAGTCTTAATAGCTGACATCAGCCCTCTCAACATCCAAGATGAGTGTGCAGGGAGTTTGTTTGCTTTAGTGAATTTTTTTTCCCCACTCCACAGATCAGTATTAAAAGAGGGGAAGTAATTTTCATCCTAGAAGTTTTGAAAGCTGTGAGCCGCAAGTGCTTCTCACTACATACAGCTACAAAGAAGTGGTAGATACTGCTGGCACGTGGTTTTGAAGCTACACAAAACTGCTTCTGGCTGCTGAGGATTAGTTGTCAGCCCACTTTAGATACAAAAGTTCATTTAGACTTTTCACTCCACAGTTGAATAAATAATTTTCTCTGCACAGGGTTAGTTTGTATCTTTATAGGTTTTCATTAAAATACCATCCTGGTCTACTGTGTGAGTAAATTCAGCATTGGAAAGTACAGTTATTTGTGATGTGTGGGGGAGGGTGTTTTTCTGTGTGAATAAGGTGCTGCAGCTGCATGCTCGAAGTTCATCACGAACTGCTCTTCCCCCAAAAATTTTTTTTGACAGCTTTGTTGCTCCCCATTAAGAGATATTTGCTATTATTCTTGCATAGATTACGCACAGGCACGTGCACACAAACATGCACGTTTTCAATTTTTTTCTTCAGCTTTTATTTGGGCCACATAAAGAACACCTAAAGTTTCTGCCTCAGTAAATACCAGCAGTTGCTAATGTGTCTGAAGTTAGAGGACACTGATTCTTTCGAAATACATCTGCGTGAGGTCTGCTCGTGCTTTTGTGTGTAAATAATGGTTATTTTTAGCCTGAGCACTTGTTTAAATTGAATGGTTAAATCCTGTTTTCCTTTAGCTGTGCTACAAGATACTACTTTAACATGTAGAAAAGATGATATTAATGTAAAAGTAGTAAATTTCAAGATTCTTTTTTAACACACTTGTACTATGTAAGATAACTAGCAGACAGGTTTCAGATATTAAGAGCATTATGAATTGAAATGGAACAGGGGGGTCAGTGTTCCTGTGAGCTACCTAACCAATACTGTTATTTTGCAGACTATTGCAGACATAAAATACATTGTTTAATGATATTCTTTCTTTACCTTCCTATAACTGCTGTACTTGCTCTAAATTAAGGAAGTAGTGTTAATGTTCACTTTTTTAGGATAAAGTTACAAAAATTAATAAAATGTCTAAGAAACTGTTCTACTTGGCATCAACAGGTAGATTTCAGTGCAATTCTGATTCTTCTATCTGACTTATGAGTAGTTTATTCTGTAGTTACAACAGAAATCTAAAGCTTTCACTTCACTTTCCCAGTAAAACCCCAGAGGGTGAACCACAGTACAGATTCTTCGAGTTCCTGTGGCATATGCTGACCTTGCAGACTTGTCCAGATGCAGCTGAGTCCTCTTAAATTTCTGAATTTATAGGCATATGTGTGTGTCTGTAATTGTAAAGTTCATCACCTGTCAGGGGAGTTTTATGGGGACACTTTGAGACATGAATAGCAAATACTTTTTAATATATATATTTTTATTTGTATATGCACACACATCTGTATATAACCACTGGATACACTGTGATTTGGTAATTTAAGCTTTTAAACGGATAAAAAACCCCAACAAAATGAAAGTAAACCAAAAAAGCCCACAAAAAACTTGTCAGTTTTTGATGTAAACTTTCTGTTCTAAAGAACTGGATGTGTTTTGGGTTTGGAAATCGGTGATTACGGTCGAAGAGATGACATAGGATGTTGTGGGTGTTGCATCTTTTCAGTCATGGGATTTATTGTGGGAATTTCTTGTGCATGTGGTGATCATTTACTGAAAGATTTTGATAGTATTATTAAAATATTAATGCAGTGGGATTCGAAAGATAAACACTGCTGAAACATGCATAAGGCTGTCCAACTGTTTTGGCATATGAGCTGCTACTTAAACTGCAGACTGCGCTACAAAGCACAACCAGATGAATCTCTAGGGCGTTTGCAGGGACCTGGCAGATGCTGTGGGTGTGGAACCTGGTGAGACTTCAGTCGAGTAGCGCAAAGAAATTGCTTTCCATGAGCCCAGTTGTGAGCCATCCTTGGCTGTTGAATTACCGGGCAGACTTCTCAGTTTAATAAATTAAGGTGTAAATTTTGTTACAGACCACATTCAAATACTCAACTGCTGTCTTAACCTGGACAGAAAATCCTGAAGGGTAGTCATGTCTCTGCTTTGTTTAGTCCTCGGAGTGTTTGCTCAGAGGTGGGAAAGAACACAAAGTTGACTCAGAATTGGACTGAGGCGAGCATTAGTAGAAACCTCTCTTTTTCTCTTCTCCCTGAATAGACATTTAGCACAAGTTACATCAGGGATGTGAATGAAACTGCAAGTGCTCTTAACCTTTTGAGTGTTGCAGCTGTAGCGTGCTAAGGTATGATGCAGTTAATTAATACAATGTGGCATTTACTAAAGCCTTGAAATGCAAATTGATCAAAATACTAAAAGGATTTTTGCTTCTGACTATTGAGTTTCTAATGATCTCTACGGTATCAATCCAAGACATCCATTTTAATGCAAATTAAGCCAGTCAACTTCATGCTTCTACTCTATTTGTTGTAGTGTATGCCTGTCTTACTTCCTCATTCATTGCTTCTCATAGATTTGATTTTTGCCTGTGTCATTAATGCTATGAGTTGCTTGTAACTTTGGTACATTGTTCCCTTCCAAGGCAGACTTGTCTTCATGTTTAAAAATAGTCATTACTAAGTAACTTCTGTTGCCTCAAAATTGGTGCCAGTGGATGGGCCTTTTGTTGTGTGATGTTCCATCAAATGTTTAAAAAATCTCTTTCATGCTGCAGTGTTTTTCAATATGAAAAAGTTCAGTTTTCTGTGTTTTTACTATTTACAGCCCTTTAAAATAGGGAGGGGTAGGCTCTTAGGACTACTAAAAGGACCTGTCTGCAGCTGGGATTGAGCCTGATTTATCTGGCAGCCAGAAGGTTTGGACTGTAGTCTCCAGAGCTAGCAAATCATTCCACAGAGCTGACATTGCTACTTGGATGGACTGTGTTAGACATTTTGGGTGTTTGAAAATCTGCAAAGCAAATATTCTGACTTTCTCAGTGCCAAAGAGCCAAAGATGTGCATTGAAATAACATATGGCAAAAATGAGCAACTTTGCCTACTAATTTGGTGCTTGGCAAATTCCTTTCAATACTGTCTACACGGAAGCGTATAGATAATGAATACATAATAAATTGTATTTAAGAGCTAAAAGAAAAAAAAAAATCGGGTTGTTCGACTGTTTAAAGCCCCAGTTACAGCAATCAGTTTGGGGAGAAAGGAGGACAAGAGTTCTGATGTCTTTCTGCAGTTATGAATCTCTAAAGCTGCACTGCCATACTTTGTAACATCCTTTTACATTTTAGGTTGTAATTTCTTTTTGCTCATCTTAAAAAGACAATTCCTTTTTTAGAAAAATACAAGGGTAGTAGTTAAAATTTCATTTGATCTTTTATAGTGCCCAAATTTCTAGTACCTGGCAGGGAATCACTGGTCTAGTACTGAGAGTCAAAAATCAGGTTCCATGATGATTCATTTGATAATTTCTAGATTTTGACTTTTTATGCTGCAATCTACCAATCTTGCTCAAATTTTGAAAAAAAAAAATACAATTGTGGTTTGGGTTTGGATGTTTTGGTTTTTTTGTGGGGGCATTTTGTTTTCCTGTTGCTTTTCAAGTGTTTGCCGTTGTTCTGCCATAAGTGTTTTGACAGGTCTCCTTTGCTGTATGTAGAGAAGGACCTGCGTGAGCATCTACTTTTTGAGTACTTACACATATTTGCTTAAGGCCTTGAACCATATTTTTAGATGTGTGAACTCTCTGCTATTCAGGAAACATACATTCTTCCCTTACAGAGCTAACAATAAATTTAATTCTGAAAGAGACACGAGCTGGCAGTTAAATCTTAACTGACACGTGCACGCCTCAAATGTGCTTGAAGTGATATTTAAGTGTGAGGGCACTATGTCTTTTTTGCTCCGTTATAGCAAGGAAACTATGGGTTTGACAGTAGCACAAGGCAAAAGTATCTAATGCTTAGAATACTTCTGTCTTCTTTCTCAGCATTATACTGTTTGTTATTGATACTTTTGCCTATTTGTATGTGGGTTTAAAAGGCACATTTTTTGAAACTGTTTGTGAACATCTCCATATCTGACTTCTTTTTTGATTGAGGAATTTTTTTTTTCCGCACGTTAAACTGTGGAAAACCTCCATTTCCAATAAGTAAATCTGATTATTTTCTGTTGATTGAAGCCTGGAATCACGTGATCTTTTAGAATTGCATTTCCTGAGAAGGAATATTTGGGTATAAAAGCCATGATTGTGTTTTACAACGTATAATGGGTATAAAACCAGTGAAATACCCAACCTTTTGTGGTAGTGATAGGTATAAGTGCATGAAACTTACTAAATATACCTGATTTCCAAAATGTCCTAGCAATAGAACTATTTAATTGGAAATTTGTTAACGATGTATTTCGTGCTATTGCTTCCCTAAGACAAATTGGGAACTGCTGCTGATTTTCTTTGCTTCACTTAGAGTAAAGTATGGGGATGATTGTGTCAAAACTAAGATTTGATTGCAGAACTTATTAGTTGTAGCTCTCCTATGTTTTGGTTTGGGGTTTTTTATATAGTTTAAATTTTGAGGTTTGAAAACTAGACCTTAAGTTTTTCTACCAAAAATGTGAAATTGTTGAATCAGGCGTTCTAAATCAGCCAAAGATGCTGACAGCATCAGGTCTAGAATACTTTATCAGAAGTTAGGAGAAACTGTGAAGAGGGAATTGATTTTTAAAGCATGGATCTCAGTTCTCCAAGATGATAAAAGGTGGGATGAGTTACAATAGTTGCCTAGTTGCAGTGATACTTTGGTTCAGCCAAAGAAAACATACTTCCAGTCTGCTTTCTTCTGTTTTGATCTGCTAACTCTTGTTCCTTACCTTGCAGAATAAGAAGGTGTGATGTGAGATTCTCAAATCTGATTCACTGTGTCCTCACAGTTCATAGATGTGCAAAGCATAGGAAAGCAGAATCTGGCAAACAGCTGGCACGTTCTGTTAGGTTTATGGGTTTTTGTAAGATTGTCTGCCAGAAATGATCATAGTCTGAAAAGATGCTCAGATAGAAGTCTCTGAACACGCTTCTTGCAGAAGCAAAGTGATTGTTGGTACTTGGTCTTTTACAGAAAGTTAAATACTTTGCTATACAAGTTGGCCACAATCTCACAAAGGAAGAAAAAGAGTTTAGAGATCTGCTTAAGATTTAAGACCAAAAGCTTAGGAAGAGGAATTAACATTAAGTATTTTTCTATAGTTTAAATTACTGAACTTTGGTTAGCATTGGAGAAATTACCTTTGTGTCGTTGGTAACTTTTAGAATAAGCCACTGGTTCTGTTTCATTTGAACAGATCATCTCAGTTGAAAAGCCGACATGTCTTTTTGCAGATCTTTATTTTTTCCCTCTAGTGAGAAAGTAAAATCTTAGGTCTTGGTTGGCAGCCACTCATTAACATACCATAAACATATGCCTCACAGAGAATGGCACCTGGGCTGTTTGTGATTGTTATCTGCTCTTTGTTAAAGATGAACAGGATTGGCTTTGCCGTAGGAATGCTTGATTCCTCCATGGCGAGCACAGAGCAAAGAGCAGTGATGGGAGGGAGCAAAGCTCTGTGCAGAAGAGGATGCTGCCCAGGTGTGGTGAGCTGTCAAAGTTTACCCTCTTACTGTGAAGGAATTAATGTGTACATGGGAGAGGAAGAGAGGAGAAGGAGGCACTTGTGGTTAAATCTCCTGCTGTTGTAATCTTATTTTGTGTGTTGATATTAGCAAAGCATTGCAAGAAAAAGCTGAGAACTTCAAAGTACTGAGCTTTTTAAAACTTCCTGGAAAAAGAATGCTCAGATCTAATTATTTTAGGCTTTAGGAGTCAGTTGTTTTCCAGTTTCAGGTGTTGCATTTCATTTTGCTTGTTTGTTTGTGGTTTTGTTTTTTCTGTTTAATGATTGCTTTTCCAATAGTGGAAAGAAATTGCTTCCATATTCAGACTATGGATAGATTCCAAAACTAACTTTTAGAGTTTTAAGTTTTAAATTTTGTCATTAATTTTATGGGGATTTTGGCTTTTTCGTGCTTTTAACAATAGACAATATTAATATTGAAGAGTAAGCTACAGCCAGGTTTATGTTTTTAGCATCTTTTGTGTGTTCAGTTTTTGATTTGGATATATTCTAAGGTTAAGGCCAATAGGGTAAAGGTTAAAAAAAAAAAACAAAACAAAACAAAAAAACCCAAACAAACAAAAAAAAACCCCAGAAAAACTGAAAGCTTTGATTGTTGCAGTTCTAATTTTTTTGATGCGTTTTGTATTCTATAATAAAGGGTGGATCTTGCTTTTTTTGTTTTAATGTGCCCTTTTTGGATACAGTTTTATCACTCTGCTGTATGGGTTCCTGTGCTTGTTCCTGCAGCAGTTCACTTCAGCCTGTTGCCTTTTTATATTAGCATCGGAAATACCTATTCCTTTGTGTTATTGTTACAATACTAGCTTTACAGAAATTTATTTGACAAGTGGGAAAATTGTAATCATGTAACTTCATTTCCAGATCTTCAGTTCATTAGCCAACTTGGCTAAAATCTATAAAATGTACCAATTCTATTCACTTTGAAGTTTTAGTAGCATTTCTGTTGTTGTTGGCAAAGTTTCCACTGTTAGTATTGTGTTCCTCTGAGAGAATTTGCAGCTTGCAAGAAATCTTACTGGTATGCAGACAGTAATATCGCAGGCTTTGTATTATGCTGTGTTGTGCCATAACAGTTTTATGTCTGTTTCCATTTGACATCTTAATTAGTAACTTACTGGAATCACTGTTTTCCTTTTTAAAACTCTCTGTTTTCAGTCTGCCCATGAAAACAAAATTATTTTCTTGTTAGCAGAGATTAATTTGAATATAAAAATTAATTTAGTTGTCCTGGTGAGATTTTTCTGCTCTTTGCTCTGGGAGAGTTTCTTTCTTTTAAAAGAAAAAAATCTATTGTGGTTGAGTGGAAGGTGTGATGGCAGTAATACTCTTACGTCTTTAAGTGAAACAGTGTGTGTAAAACACTCTTTGATTGATTGTATTGCATTGCAAAGGAGGCAGGATGTTAGTTCATGCATCACATTTGCGAGATACCCCATGCATCATCTGACTATTATGCTTGTCTCTGGCTTTGTGAGTTTTACTTTGGGAGCTCTTAAATATACTATTCCTGAATAATTGTAGTTTGTTTCCTGTTTTTTGGGGTTTTTTTACTATTATTTTTTAATTTATTTATTTAGATATATTGCTGTGGGGATTTGAGTTATTTATCACATAAGATCAGATGTAAAATGTGTGTTGATACCTAGAATGCAGCGCAGGCAGTATGTTAACACCAGCACGAATGTGATTGTATCTGTTTACCTTTCAGTTACTTCTAATCTGTTTTGTCTTCAGCATGACTTTTGCTGCATATCCCAGCAGGGAATATTTGTGTGTTAAAACCAGATTTAGATCATAGTGTTAGAATAGTCTTGGAATAAAATAGGAAGTTTTCTGCCAATTCGATATGAGACGAGGTATTTTTGGATTTTGATAAAGTTGAGGAGCCAACACGTGCCTGGATTGCCATTTTCTTACCCATTCTTTCCTTTGTTGCAGTTGATGGACAAATCCACAGGAATTAAGTCACCTCACAGGAATTAAATCACCATTGCTTGTAAAGATCTTTTCTTCCCACCTGTAACAAATTTTCTTGATTTATAGATGAGGCAGCTGTTCGTTTGGAAAACTAACTGAACAGATTCTTTCCTCATTTAGGTACTAAGTGGGAAGGAAAAAATACTCTCTGTGCAGATATGAGTGACAGTAACTGTGTTTCATCATTCTGTTGCCACTATTTGAGCTCTTGTGTTTAGACACAAATGTTGCTGAGAAGGAAGGTAGGCCAGATTTGGTAGCTTTCAAGAAATAAAGGCTGTACACAAGGCATAGCTACTTTGTGAAACATTAGTAAATGGTGAATAGTGTAAAAGAAGGTTAGACAGCATTTATTTGTGCTCTTTGCTGGTCTTTTGTGTTCCCTGCTTCTTTGTTATCTGTGTGCTGCCCCTTCCATTTCATTGGATACAAAACTGAACAATCAAAATTGGTTCTAAAATAACTCTGAAGGTGTAAACTTAATAAAAGTTTTTTTATCTAAGATAAGTAAAAATACTCCTGAATTCTGAGTATGCAAAGTAAAACAGCAGTACATTCTTAATATATGCACAACTACAATGTATGAAATATTCAGTATATTCTGAATAAATTTATTAGAAAAGTTTGGAAATTTTTGTGGGATGATTCCATTTTCTTAGTCTCCATAAAATCAGTATACACTTAATATATTTTTTTTTAGTTAAGCACAGGATACAGCATTTTCCTGTCCAATCTTTTCCCTTTTATTTCCTTCCCCCCTCTCCCGCCCCCCCAAATA
>VZTI01003491.1:200506-591528 GCA_013397865.1 Struthidea cinerea
GGTAGATTTATTTTTTTTTTTTGTTTCATGAAGGAAGAACACATTTTCTGCAGCTGGGAAGAAAAATAGCTTTTCTTCCAAAATGCTTGAAAGCAGCTGTCAAACATCAGATTCTGTTTAGCGTTGCTTTTTGTTTGGGCTTTGCATTAGGAGGTGGGAGCCCAGCTTTTCACTTAGCAAATTTTTTTATTCAGCAACTGATTTGAGAACTGCTTGACGTGGAAAGAAATAACAGTGTTATTGCATTAAGAAGTTACTAATTTTAGGGTGTCTGTTGTTTGTCTAGGTTTTTATCCCGTTTTTTGGTAAAGATGGCAGCCAACAATGCAGTGCTCAACAGACTGGAGCAGAAGGGTGCAGAGGCCGATCAAGTTATTGAGTACCTCAAGCAACAAGTTGCTCTGCTCAAGGAAAAAGCCAGTAAGGATTTACCTATCTTATGCTAAACCTACTAACCAGGTGGTTAACAGTAAATGCTCATAGGAGAAAATGAGAATATTTGGTGCTGTCAGCCTTTTACGTGTGTTTCAAGTTCTCCAAGATAAACCTCGTAATAGTAGCACCACTTCACTGTCCTGTGGTTCGTGGGGGTTTTGTTGTTTTGGTTTTTTTGAAGCTGCTTATTCTGAAATAGAAGAGGTATGGATGAGGAAGAATTAATGACACAAACAAACTATGGAAATTTGATAGGACACAATTCCATTTGAAGGGAGTAAGGGAGTTGGAAAGAACACAAGACCGTGCATTATCCTGAGTTTGTAACTGCTTTTTCACAACTATGGCATTCTTTCAAGAGTATCATACCTTCAACTTGGGTATTTTGTACTTCACTGTATCAGTGAATTCAGGTGCTCTGTATTACAAACATCATCAAGGTTTTTCTGTAGGTTTCTTGGAGATTTTTCTTGTGATTCTGTTTAGGGTACTGAGAAGATAGCATCTTGAGAGGCAACTTGATTATATAAGTATTGTAAAAATGGCTATTTCCAACAAAGTAAATAATTCCTAAGTATTTCTGATGGTACACTCCTTTAAAGTTTTCACTTACGTGCTGTTTGGCTCACCATGTTTGACTTTTTTTTAAAAACAAACCTCTGTGTCCAAAGTGATGAATGCTAGTTACTGAAACCTGTTTTTTTTAATGTGTCAATTCTAGTCTTGCAGGCATCTCTCCGAGAAGAGAAGAAGCTCCGTGTAGAAAATGCTAAACTGAAGAAAGAAATTGAAGGGCTGAAACAGGAGCTGATTCAGGCTGAAATTCGAAATGGAGGTGGGGAAAAAAAGTGCTATTCTCATACAGTATCATGTAGTTAGCACACAACTACCTTAATTATTCTTGATTTTTATCTTTCTGTATGTGACTCTATGGTATTTCTTACAAATTCTGGATTTTCCTAGGTTCCATGCCTGTGACAAGTTACTTGATTTCAACATTTTAATAAGCTGCAGGCCTGACAGATCCATATACCAAACTTAATCAGACAGGGAACTAGTTCTTTGTACTTTTTTGTTCAGTGCCTTTCATAAGCCCTGAACCTCACTGATGACAATAACTCCTTGTACCTTGTAATGCCTTAGAAATTGCTGCATGTCTGACTCTTCTTGCTACTTTGATTATTTAATCTAGCATGACTATGGAAAAATCAAGCCGTAGTGCCAAGTATAGATGGTCAGGGACTTACTAGGAAAACTGTGGTAATGTAAAATTAGAAACAATGCATTCTGAATTTATGATTCCATGCTTTAGACAGCCTTCCTTCGGACTTCTTTGTTCTTTGCACTCCTCTGTGTAGTTCTACTTAGCTTGTACCATCATTATATACTTCATATTAAAAAAGAGGAAACCCCTCCCCCCCCAAAACTGAAGTGTTTCAGATACAGTGTGTTGTCTTTTAAAATTATTGCCAAAAAATCCTCTTCTGCCCTCAACAGTTACTGCTACTTTTACCCATACTGTCAGTACTGTAAATTGTTTAAGATAGTATCCAGTGTATCTGTATGCTAGCATTCAACTGTACTGAATGTTTTACTGGTAAAACGGCACATTCAGTCTTCAAAAAGATTAACATGTTGTGAATATAGAGAAATTATTTTTCTCCTTTGGGCACCAGTAAAGCCTTTTCATGTACTAAACCAAACCATTAGTTACATTTCTCTGTTGTCTCTTAGTCTGCAACAGTTCTTGACAGGTGTAGGATATTTCACAGAATCTGTTTTGCTTGAGAGAGGTCTCAAGGTACATTGGTCCAAGATGGCAAAGGAAATGCTTGATGTGCATCTTCCTTTAATTAGCTAGTTCATCTAAGTAGTAGTAGGACTAAATTAATATTTTTTCTTATGAAGGAAATAGATGTTTGTTAGCTTTGAAAATACTAAGTATTTGAGCACAGAAATTAAATGGACACAGAAGACAAAAATATAATGAGATATTTTTTCAAAAATCTGAGAAACAAAGACTTTCCCTAACTAGCAAGCAAGTCGTTGTTGGTACAACAAATCTCATATTCAAATGATTTTAGAAAGTCGTTTTTAAGAAAATAATTTGTGCGAATCACTTCTGTGTTGAAGAGGATAGGCATCAAACTAAAAAAGTGCAGTTCTTCAGGAAACTGCAGGTAGTTTCATATTATTCAGGCTCAGTTTCTGAAGTTTCATCATAAGAGTTGAGGGATGATCTGAATACAATATAAAAATGATTTTGTGCATAACTCATTTATGGAATAGTCTCCAGTATGATGAGCTATAAACTGAAACTAGCTATAAACTGAAACTAAACAAATGGGAAATAGGGAATTGGTAGAAAAAATAAGTAGATATTGACATCAACTATAAAAAGAGATGGTATTTGCTTATATATTTTCTGGTATTTAGCACTTTCTCCCATTTAAAAAATATGTAGTCAAACACTTTGTTTTAACTGATGATAATTATCATATATAGATTGAGTTCTGAAACGTGTTTTGTAACGTTGTGCTTCACTACTCAGCAGTTGTGGTTTAGGTATATTAAGCAAAATTTTCAGTTCTCTCTGCTTTTTCATTTATGTTGGACACTTAAAAATGTCAGTGTTCAAAGTTCTGGTACTGCCCCTAACTTTTGTGGTTTTGATTGTAGTAAAGCAGGTCACAGTTCCTCCTGGTACAACCCTTTCTACAGCTTCGTTTTCAGAGGATGTTCCACAACCTACAGCAGTTACAACATCTTCTGGTTCCAAAGATCAAATTAAAGGTGAAGATGAAGAAAAGAAAAAGAAGGAAAAAGTAGAAAAAAAAGGTACTTCACTTTTCTTATCTGTAGTAGACAGTTGAGGTATTTAATTGATGCAAGTGCTTTTGTGTGGTTTTGAGCACAGAAAAAAAGCTTTCATACAGCCACAGTAGGAAGAGTCATGTGCTTGCTCTTACATCTTGAAAGTACTTGAAGCTAATGAAGGCTGTCAAGTAAGCTACAGATTCTTCCTTGCATGGGATGCATGCCAAATTCTGTTTAATGTGACTGAACTTCTTCATTTAAAGAACCACCACCAACAAAAAATAAGGCATGTCTGTTGGACACCTGTACTTTTGTGCAAGTGTATCTTGTAACTTAAACCTATGTTTTGCAATCATTCTCTTATGCAGATTATTATTAATTTGCTATGAATAGATTTGTACAGGTTTTCAGAATTTGGATATTATGATAGTGCTCTGTCTCTTATTTTTCTGGTGAGGTGTACAGAGACTTACAAGCTATTTCATATTTTTTGATGCACTGCAGTCTTTGGTGCATTAATATTCCACAGAGCTGTAAATACAAAAGCAGAGGCCACATGTCATATCAGGCAATTAACTGTTTCCCTCAAGTATTCAGTGTCTACAGAGCAAGTATTCAGTTGGTACGGAAAAATAAAACTTTCTATATTTGATGAGGGGAAGTGCAATATGAGTAGCTTAAATTCAGTTAGACAAACACAGGTCACAGAATATTCTGAGTTGAAAGGGACTCACAGGGATCATCAAGTCCACCTCTTAAGGGAATGGCCCATATAGGGATTGAGCCCACAAATTTGATGTTATTAGCACCATGCTCTGACCAGCTGAGCTCATCTCATATGGAAAGCATTTTGTTTGACTTTTGCCTTCCAGTGACTATTTGGAAAAAGGTGAAAGAGAGCATGAACATTAAATAGTAGCCCTGCACAGGTTATTTCTGTGGAGTTCACCATGTGTTGTAGGTGTTGTATTTAACAGTTGAAGTAACCAATATGTAAAATTCATTTTTAAGTCTAGAAATTGATGAAATGATGAAATATGTCAAATCCCTTTGCTTTCTGTCCTCTATGTCATCTGTTTTCTCTCTGGTTATTCTCATATTCTTTGTTCTACTTCATGCAAATCTCATCTGTGTGATTTCTCTGGGTATTGATTCTGGACTGACTCTGACACTGGCCAGAGGAGAGCATTTTTCTCCTTAGCCTGTGGCATTGAAATGGATATTTTCTATGTATCTGTGTATATGCACCATGTACACATTTGCTGTGTTCTCTTTTGATGAAAAACTTCATTTCTCTTGTAGAGAAATGTTATGGAGAACAGTGTGGAATGATACCAAGGATAAACTTAGCAGGTCTTTCAAATTATCTTAGATATTGTATGTTAGCTATTCTGATTGGGATTTTTTTTCCAGTTTCTCTTACATTATTGTATATATAACTGATTTTATTAATCTAATTGTCAATTACATTAAAAAACCCCAGTCATAATCACTAGAGCTTTTCATTCATCATAAATGAGCAGAAATATTTTTGAAGAGCTGTTGCTTATATTAAAAAAATACTGCCTTTTTATTATTGAATATATCATTTAATTTCAGGCCTGTACAGGAACAATGATGAATGAATCAAATTGCTTGTTGTGTCCACTTTTCCTTTTTTGCTCCCTAAAGAAGGGAGTTTAGTTTACATTAATATGTAAGTTATCTTGGATGAAAGAATAACTGAATATGCTTATTTAAAGTAAGCTTCTTAGACATTTAGTAAACATCTGAGACATTTCTTAATCTCCCAGAGATTATAGCTGTTAAACAAGTCTTGAATGTCTCCTAAACACCACAGTCTTATCTACAGTCTGGATGTAACTTGCTCATCTTGAAAGCAGTATTGCATATTTTATGATTCCATGATCTAAATAAGCAGCTGAGTCTGGGGAGTGTTGAGTCACTGTTGCTTTATACTATACAGTCTGTGTGGGTGATGATCACGGGGTAAAGACACCACACCAGGGGAACCTTGTAAGCCAAGAGCATTTTCATACGCTGTTAAGTTTGGGAAGTGAAGAATGTTGGCTAAGGTCATCTCGAAGGGTTGCGCTGCAGCTGTGACAGTGCAGTTGCAGTGAGTTCCCAGCTCCTGCACAGTGCTGATAAGCACGAGTAACCTGATGGACTGTGATTGCCTAGTTTGCTTTTGCTGGTGAAACACCATGGCAAGGCTTACTGGTAATTGCTAAGTATTAAAATGGGACTATCGGGCTTATTGATGTGGCCTTTGTCAGGGTATGTATGTCACCCACGTTAGCTGCACTTAAATTCAGGGTGACTTTACAAACGGGGAGGTGGTAATTAGTTGAGATAATGATGTAAATTGAAGTGTGTATGATGATTCACCACTGGAAACTGGTAATAGAGGTGCTAGCTCTTTACTCTTCTTCTGTGTTTTGCACAGAATTTGTGCTTATTTCTGAGATTGTAGCTCACTTTTCCCTTGCAGTATTCATATACATTAGTTGTGCTTTTTTTAATGTTAATTTCATGAACAAAATGTTCTTTAATAGGTGAAAAGAAGGAGAAGAAACAGCAGCCAGCTGCTGGAGGTAGTGATGCAAAACCTGTAGATGTTTCTCGTCTGGATCTTCGTGTTGGCTGCATTATTACTGCTGAAAAGCATCCAGATGCAGACACTCTGTATGTTGAACAAGTGGATGTTGGTGAAGCAAGCCCAAGGACTGTTGTCAGCGGTTTAGTGAAACATGTTCCTCTGGATAAGGTATTGACAAAATTATTTACTGATAGCTTTTCCTTTCCTAAAGTATCTTAAGACATTAATCTGTTTATAGGATATGTTTTCATTTTGCTAAAAGATTTGTACAGTCATGAAAACAAAAATAAAATGCAGATGGAAGCAATGCTTAACAACATTTGCCAGAAACCAGAGGAATACCCTTACCCCAAATCAGTTTCTGATTGCAGTGCTTCTATCCTGGGATCTTATTCTAATTCCTCTGCCATTGGTACACACTGGACTCCTAAACTAAACAGATGTTACCCTTCCTTTAGGTTCCTACTATGTAGTAGAGAAATCATAGTAACTTTCTTGATATGATCCAAACTTTTGAAACCTTTGCCTTCCAATTCTCTTTTATAGCCTGTTGAAATATTTGACATGAAGTAAAGCAGAGAGCATGTAAATTCAACGTAGCTGGCAATGAATAGCTTAAACAACAGTGGAATACAAAATGCATATTTTTACTTCCTTGTGCAGAATAGAATCCGCCTCTATGCTTCTTTTAGTTCATACACTTTGGTGTTTGACACAGATGGTTTATGGGTGCCTTTGAACAACCTAAGGCTTCAAGATTAAGTTCTCCTTTCATACCTCTTCTAGAGGGTGAGAGGAATTGACTGAAGCTGCTCCTAAATTCAAATTCAAGCTCAGCATTTAAAACGTTGTTGTGTAGAGCAACTGCAAAATGGATCATGAAGGAATTAGTCTGGAAAAAGCTCCACTTTCTTAAATGGCTTTTCAATCCTTGTTTTGCACACAGTCCCCATGGTAAGACTGCAAACATAGGAAGCAATTAAAATTGTGATTGTTGTTTTTATGCTACACAGTTACTGAATAAAAAAAAAAAAAAAGACTGAATATAGTAACTATTCTGCACTGATCACCTGATGGTGTCCACTTATGGGATTTGCAGTGGACAAAATCTCAAATTGCTTGCTTTTAGCAGTCTGCTTTCAAGAAAGTATGTAGAAGAAAACATGTGAAAAGCCATTCTAAATGGCTTTTAAGACTTACAAACATAAAGTGCATAGAATGAAGTGGCAGCAAGAGTCTTTTCTCTTTAACCTTCTTTCTGAGTGGTAGACTAATCTGAAGTGCTCATTAACAGAGAATTAGGGATCATCCTTGCACATTCTTTGAGAACAATTTGTTTGCGTGTCTGTTTTTGGTTTTGGCAAGTCTCTATTAAGACAGTAAATTCTTAGGGGCAAGCTTCCATCTTTTTGTGTTTTTTGAAGTGTTCAAAAATGTGAAGGCCTGGCATGTGTCTACTGCCATATATTGAAATAAAAATGTATACATCAGATCAAGGACCATAGCCATAAATTTTTTCACAAAAAAATTCAGCTGTTCATGATTTTGGTGTTTGATATGGTAATTTAGCAGTGTTTGAGGCTGTAGTATTTGTATCATCTGATTTTACTTCTGGTTAGGAAGCGCAGTATGTATCTTCACTAACATTTCAGTATACGGTGCAAGTTTATGGGTGTGAAAACTTCTTGCTTGCCCACTTCATATGTGGTATGCTGTGTTTTTGTTCACATGGTGGTGGAGCCACGTCAGAAGTTGCACCCTGTATTGTCATGAACAGATGTGTCACAAGTAATAGGGATATGGAAGGATATTGGCATGAGGTAGACCATGCCATTGCTGAGCTCTTTCGGCAGCTGGGGACAATTGGGGAAATTTCTGAAATGTCAAAAGGAATTGACAGCTCTTCTGCCACTGCATTTGGCTTTTTGAAGTGGATCTTTGTGTTCCTAGCATCAATACCTGTTTCAGGCAATTGTTCTTGAAATTCAGGCAATTCTCCAGTGTCACTTTTTGTCACCTCCTGAAATCCTCTTTAACCTAAGAGAACCTCATGTCAGTGATCAGAAGTGAAGACTAGGAATGCAGGGAAAGTATTTTAAACTTAACAAGAAGAGAAAAGCTGCCATCATCCTCCAGAAATACTATTCTACTATTCTATTCTATATTCGTTGTAAGAGAACACATTATGCTTACATCTGTTATAAACTGTGTACTCTGATTTTTATAGCAGAAACTCTTTCTTCCATTTAGATGCCTTGAACTCCTTTCTTTCTAGATCATTGTGTTGCCCACCCAGTACTTAGCATTCCATTCAGTAATTGCTATTCAGTGCTAGATAATACTACAACTTGCATTTTAGTCACTGACATGTTACAGCCATTTTTTGTGTTTTGAGCTACTTATTTCCATAGCAATCACTTGAGAAATTTTCGGTCAATGGGCTGGCTTGAAACTTATGCAAGATCAACTTTTCCTTAGCAACTGCTTCATTTTGGCTATTTATATTTTTGCTTTTTAAAGTGTTCTACTTGGAAAATATACAGTATTTGAAATAGTTGATCGTATGAGTTTTATTAATTATTAATCCTGCAGGTTTTGTTCAGAGTTTGTGTAGTGATACACAAAGACCAAAATGTAGAAGTATGAAATATATATATGTAATGTGCACTAGTATCATGGTAATTAAGACGTCCTTACTTTGTCTCTTAAGAATGTTCAGGGTTTCATTTTTATTCGTTTTGAAAGTGTGGTTTGTTTTATAGCCCAAAGTGTTGCAGTTTTTCTGAACAAAGTATATTTTCTCTGGTTTACTACTGTAATTTTTATTAAAATAAAACAAAAACCAGAGAAACGTAGTTTCACAGGTGTGCTCTAACAAATTCAGTGTATAGTATATACAGCCATTTTCAGTGGTTAAAAAAAAATTCAAGGCATTTGGGTTAAATAAGATAAAATTTAAGATTCAAGTGAGCTCATTATGTTAAAGACCTCTGTATATCCAGGATACAGTTTGAAATTTTTACCTATGAGCCTAATTTGTAGACTGGTTTCGTTGTTGTTACTATTATTATCAACATTAAATAGAAATTGCTTGGTAATAGTGCTATATTGAAAGTGGGCTAAGGTGGTGGTCTGTAATGAATAAAGATGGAATGCAAGTGAAATGCCTCGCCTGGTTTTTAGATTTCTGAATAGCATATTTCATATTTCCATGATAAATATGTCACATTTCAGCATTTAATCCCATATTCACTGGCCAGCTCTTAAGGGGTTTAAATGTTATGTTACTGGTGTCCAGGCATTAAAATTGTGAATCTGTTGCTACGTGCTTCTCTTACACTTTGCTTGTCGTGCTAAGATCTCATCACTCTTAATTCTTTTGTTATAATGAAATAATGGGAGTCCCCAGAACCACGTGGTATTTTAAGTACTCATATCTTTCTGTTTTCCTCCCCCAAGATGCAGAATCGGATGGCAGTACTACTCTGTAACTTGAAGCCTGCAAAGATGAGAGGAGTAGTATCTCAAGCAATGGTGATGTGTGCCAGCTCCCCAGAAAAAGTGGAAATTCTGGCTCCCCCACCTGGAGCAGTACCTGGGGATAGAATCACTTTTGAAGGTTTTCCTGGTAAGTAGGTATTTGGGAAAATGATGGAAACTGGTATGCCAAGGTGACCTCAGCATTGAAGCACATAAAAGAGCTTTTTTTTAAAGCTGGTTGGCTTTTTTGTTGAAATTTTCTGAATTAGTTCTATTATTTTTTTTATTAACATGCTAATGTGTAAATAAAGAATTAAAAATACTTTATCATCTGTCAAAAAATTGTAACTTGATGAAGTTGTATAGAACTAAATGTAAAATATCCCATTCCTTTAAGTGTCAGTAAGTATTTCAGCTTTGAAATATGTGGATAAACATACTTGGACTTGGCGAGTTACAACAAGCAAATGTAAAGCATCCTTCACAGTGTCTCAGTGTAAGTGATGAAGTATTAAATTCCTGATTCCAGCTCCTCCCTGGAATGAAAGTGTCAGAACTTTGGGTAGGTTTTTTTTTTTGAGGAAGAAGGGATGGAGAGGATACAAGGGGGTGGAAGTCTCCTATTCATGAGAGGAGCCAGTAATATTCAAAACACCAGGAGTTTTTTGTTTGTTTGTCTGGGATTAAATGTCTTTTTAGGTTTCTAAAGAGACATTGGACTTCTTCCCATTTAATTAAATAAATAAATCCATATTTTTTCAGAATATAAATAAGAATTTAACCAAATTTAAACTTTATCAAAAGGGGATTTTTCATCCATTTTTCCATTTCTTCCACCTTTATAAAAATGATTAATTTTTGACTGCATATTGGGAACTCAAATAAAGCATCATAGATTTATCATGTAGATGAATGCTTCCCTCCTACCCAAATGCCAGTTCATTATTCTCAGTCTGAAAGGGATACAGTCAGATCAGCTTCTTCTGTTGCTGTATTTGTTAGCACTATTATGTTGTTATTTTTATAATGGTTATGAGTGTTTTCATCAGGAAGTGCTGGTTCATTATGATCCCAGTAAAAAGGCACTCAGACTCTGGAAAGTGTCATTTAAAATGCTGTTTATGAGAGCTGAGTCTGAAAAGAGAGACTAGTATAAATAATCTTGCATTGCACAGATGATGGGAGTGCACCTGCGGCATGCTGTGCACTCCGGGTCCATAAGGAGAGTTTCTTCCCTTTCCATTGTTTGAGTTATTGCTGTATTTTTTTACTCATTGTGACTGTCAGGCATAAAGGAAGTTTGTGTGAGAACTTGGTGCTGCCCTGTTCCATAAAGGTGAGGACACACAGGTGGCTCAGTTGCTGGTGCCGCATGGGAGCTGCCTGCAGGCTCCTCTCCTACAATCAGCTGCCTGGCTTTATCCTGCACCCTAAGAATGTAGGAATTTGTGCAGCACAGCCCAAGCCCAGATCTACTCAGGTTACCTGTAAAGTGGATCACAGAGGTCTTGATGAACAGTGCTCTTCTGGTCAGGATCGCTGCATCACTTTAATATAAAAAAACACGTGGTCCAACTCCCAGTATTTCCCATAGTGGGTGAAAGTGTATGTGTGTGCATTTATCAATGAAGTATTCATCTTCAAGATGAATTTGTTGTTCAAAAGTTGGCTTTCACGTGTGAGAAAATGATGTAACTTTATTTTCTGCATAGAACCATATTAACCTTTTTAAACGATTGTACTTCTGACAGTTTCTAGTTGTACAGCAGAGTTTTGATTTATGAACCTCTTGGCAAGCTCTATGCTTAAACATATTTGCATGAAATACCTTTCAGAAATATATGTGTGTGTGTATATGTATGTATAAATTATTTTTTTTATACTTCCCAAGAGTGAAATTGTGATGCTTTAAAAATATATATAGGTTGGAATATGATAAAGAAAGCAATGCTCTATCTAGGTGCTCTATGAAACAGAAAAATAGCTCAGCTTGCTGAGATTTAATGCTCCAATTGAAAATACTTTAAAATAATACTGTGTTTAAAAAGGAGATCGGTCTGGCAGCATTTTTTTTTTTCCAGTTTTAGTTTCCTGTATTAAAAATATAGCAAGCTTGCTAGTTGAGATGCAGAATTGGTAAGCTATACTGAAATCTTAAATGCTTCGGCAATTGCATTGACTAAATTGCAGGAATGCTCACTCACAGCTTCTAGTTGTTATCACATATAGCAAGTGGATTAAGATGGATTAAATGTTGGGCCTTTGTTACCTGTGTGAATACACTCATACTGCTTTCTGTTGCTGTGGAAATGGATGTGCAAGAGACCATCAAGTTGTAGAATAAACACTTCCAGTGCATAAGCCCTGCAAAATGATATACAAGTTCACTCCTCAAAAACGCCCTATGCCCAGCTTGAGGGTCTTTTTTTGTTTGCTTTTGTCTAAGATACAGCCTTACTCCAAACTTATATCTCAACTAGCTTCATATACCTGGCATTTGAAAATGTGAGAGCAGGTAGTTCTGCTATTTTCTGTTCACCAGCATATCTATTCTTGCACCTGACTAATGAAGTGAGTTCTGTCAAAATAATTGAACTATTTGACTCCAGTTGTTTGGTTTTTTTACAGTGGCAAAAAGCTTTTCCTAGAGCAAATAAGTTACAGAAATATTTGTTCTAAAATTATTCCCGGGTGTTATAGTATGCAGACACCGTGTTGACATTTTGATCCTTAAAAGATACAGAATAAGCTAAAGGTGGTGTATAAGTTGTTCTAGTTCTGAAGACTTGCAGCCAGTGACACAAGGGTTTGTGTGCATTATATCAGTTCCCTTCTGGTGAGGAGCTAAAGACATGGAGCTCTGATAAGTGTCAAATGAAGGTTTTTACAGCCCCTTTGCAAGGTGTGTATATCCAGGGCTATAGATTGTAGTGTGAAATGTGGCACTGTTCTCTAATGCTCCATAAAGAGCTGCTTGGGAAATTTTGTAGCTATGAGATTAAAGCTAATCACTGACTTTGAAAATTTACCTAATGCTTAGCAGTGCGAAGTGGAGTGATCTGTCTTCTTACATAAAACTTATTTCAAAGAATTGTAAGACTTGTGATTTTACTATCTTGAGTAGGAAGATGCAGAAAAAACCATTGGTAGATGGAGACCTACAAAATCATGGTGACATCTTCTTCTGTAAATTTATTTGTTGAGTACTTGTCTTCTTAATGTTGCTGTTGTAAACTAAGATGGGGAAAACTCACTGAGAGACTGGAAAACTGTTTCTCAGTTTTTAATGGGGATGAACATCTATCTTCTACTCACCTTTTTTGTGTTAAAACCTCATGCTTCTTAGCTGCTGCTCTCTCCTCAAACACCATCTGGCACTTCCCTGATGCTGTTACCAGGAGGATAGACTCCTTGTGTCAGATGTCATTTAATTTCACTGCTTAATTGTAACCATTTATATTCTGATCATTTTTTTTTTTTTGAAAAGTAATTGTAAAGCATAAAGATTCAGTTGGAGTCCTTGAAGTTAAAATAGAAAGGACAGCTGGGTCTTATTTAAGTTGAAGTATGAAAGTCTGTGAAGCAACAGAAGCACCACCAGCAACAATAAAGCAACTCTAAAATGCACACAGCTGTC
The DNA here is from genome assembly GCA_013397865.1 of Struthidea cinerea. NCBI lineage: Eukaryota > Metazoa > Chordata > Aves > Passeriformes > Corcoracidae > Struthidea > Struthidea cinerea. Next base: position 213,478 of record VZTI01003491.1, read on the forward strand.
TATCAAGCAGCTTGGAACTGAGTTATTTTTAAGTCTTCTCTCTCCACCGTACCAAATATTCATGAGATACAGACTAATTTTCTTTGGTCGTTTTAGTCAAAGTAAACAAACTGTATCTTGTTTCAAATCAATTAAATTTTTTTTCTGTAGCAACTGGGGTGTTTACCTAGAACCATCTTGAGTGTTATAGAGGAGAGATTTGAAAAGAATTCTGTTGCCTGGAGTACTGTTCTGTTTTATTTGTTTATTTGATGTCTTTGCCCTCAGTGGAATTTTTAACACTGTTTTATACTCAAGTGCATGAATCTTCAAGATCTCTTGGGCCTTTTTTGTATTAAAAGTTTTATAAAATTTTTACTCACCTTCACTAGAAAAGGTCTGATTTTTAGACTGTAGAAGAATTGTTCTATCATGTGTGTGTAAATTCTATAACCTCCTACACAGCAGTTGCCTTAAGACAGCAATAATACTTGAAGATTTCACAGCTAACTGTGAAATCTCTTTTCTGATAGCAGTAACAGATGCTTTGATACCACAGGAACCAGAAATCTGTTACTTAAATTATATAATTAAATTATCATTCTGGTCTAAGAATCACTAGCAATTAAAGAAATTACTATCTCTTTACAAAAATAGAAAGTGGTAAAGCTGGAATGTGGTCCTTAGCCTGTAGTTAGCAGGTTTCTTTGATCAAAGTTTGAGAGTATGGATGCTTTCCTTCAGCTGCATGGTTACAATCCTCTGTAGGGTAGGTGGCATTAAGTAAAGTCACACATGGCTGTGTCCTTTTGCCCCTTGCTGCGCTGAGATATATTCCTACAGGAGTTACTGAGCTGTTACAAAATGGAGAGGTTTCTTGCTTATTATGAAAATTTTTTTGTAGTATTAAAACTGCAAGATGGAATGACACGTTTAACAAAATTTGGGACCTCTCACTTGGCCGATTTTTGGTAAAGAGAGTGGAAAGCTGATTAAACTATTAAAAGCTTCAATTTATTTTACTTATAGAAACTCTTCTAAAGACTATTTTCTGGGAAGAAGGAATGCAGTGAGGAAAAGGCATAGGAAAATGCACAGCCTAAAGCTCTGGTAGTATTTAAAATTGGTGCCTATGCTAATCTAATATGAGCTCACCACAGATCCCAAGGGAGCTTGACGCAGGATTCCAAAGAAATTTATTAACATCCAAAATGTGTTTTTTATAATAAAAGTATGGGGTTTTTCTTACTGAAGAAAAAAAAAATCATGTGCTTTTTATATTTGAGGAGGGGAAGGAAAATGTAAAATCATTCTGTTTAATGATTTTATTAGTTTGTATGCATTCACTGTGGTCTAAATCCAAGTTTGCCTTTGTTCATGAACCTGAGCATTAAGCTAATTTGTTTTTGTGAAAATGCACAATTAGCTCTAAACATTTAATAAATTTTATTTAATAGTGTAATTATTTAGGCAATTAATTTATTTAAATTTCTTCCGCTGTTTACTATTAGTTATAAATATCATATAAAGATAATTGTTAATGTTATTACTGATTTTTCTTTGACATACTAAATGTACTCTGGTTGTGAAATAACTGCATTATTAAATTCTGCTCTGGTAAGGCTAGCTCACTTCACAGAGAAATCTGTCCCAGTCTGCTTCTCTTGCATATATAGAAACTACAGAATTAGACCCATTTAGAGACAGAAATAACCCAGGTTTGCAGGCATTGAGAATGTGAGTAGACTGAACTATTGAATACATTTAAAGGAGATTACCAATAAGGCATGAGGCAGGCTGAGAGTAGTTTTTAACCACTTGTTGGTCAGTCAAGCAGGACTTACCAAGCCATGATGAATTTCAGCCAGCTACTAGAAAAAGGTAAACAGGTAAAGGTTAAAATCCCTGTAGTCTTAGTTTTTCTTCCTAAACCTTTGGGAACACTTTGTAGTGCAACATGAGAGTACTTGATGTTCTGCTCACTTGGAGAGCTCTTCCTCTGAGAGAACCTCGGGGAGGATATGATTACTAGGATTTGGTTTTTGATTCTTGTTTTTTCTGGAACTTTTGATTTTGATGGTTTGGTCAGAATGGTGCCAATATGGCACTACAAGCAAGTAAAAATATACAGTGTAACAACAATGAAATAGCATGAGACTCCTTTTAGTATTTAAATGTGCAATTCTTGTGGGGGTTTTTATTTGTCTTGCCTGTGTGACACACAAGAAGTTAAAAGCACCCAACAATGTTATGAATAAATTATTTTTAATGAAAAATTTTAATAGAGTCTGTATTGTATTAGAATTAAGAGATTAAATTTACTTGACCTTTGAACAGAAAGTAATAATACGGTGAATTTGCTGTCTTATCTAGATTATATCAGCAGGCAGCAGTTTATTCAGTATTTTGCAGCAAGATTATTTAGCTTGTTTTGTTTCTATACTTTGCATTTCATGCTTATTTAAAAATAGGAAAAATATACTTCACTATGCTATCTAATTTGTTGACAGTATTTCAAAACATTAATAGAAAAAACCTGCATTTTGTGGTCATTAGAGATCCTTGAATAGTCAGATTTGCTAATGTAGTTAGACTGTCAATTACCTCTAGGGTGTAGGTATCTTATCATGATGTATCCATGGAAACAGGAAACTGAGTCTTATCGAGACTGAGGCCATACTTGCTGAAACTCTAGCTAACTTCTTCTGCTTCTGTTACTTTGGGCACCAGAGCTTGTCATCAAACAGCACAAAATGTAGAAGAACAGTGCTGAAACTTGGGGCTAAAGTTACATGTCAGTATTCTACCTCTGGACTATTCTTGTCTAAGTTCAGTATTCCTCAGCTGTAGCAGCATCTGCTAAATGCACTTAATTGCGTATAAAAATGTCATTAATTCCTGAACTTAAGATACTGACAAACCTGTCTTGGTGAGCAGTGTACTTCTGTGGTCCATATGTACTAATTCTTGGGAATTCTTTTGGTCTGTAGTATAAACTAACAGCAATGGTTTAATTTCTTCCTTTTGACAGTGCTTGTTGTCTGATATAACCTTTTAACCTTGAAAGATCCTCATTTTCAGAGAGGTTCTGGAGGCATTTCCTAGACAATTCCAATTGTCCATTGGAATGCCCTACATTCCAATCAAAGTTTTTGTTTTGAGAATCAAAAGGAATGTTGGGGGATTTTTCCCTTAAAAGTGTGTGCGGGGATGCTGTGTGGGCTGTCATAGATATATAAGTACTTAGAGCTCTTGCTCTTGAGTTGTGTGCTATGATGTTATTCTTTGTTTTGAAACAGGAGATCCTGAGAAGGAACTTAATCCAAAGAAGAAAATTTGGGAGCAAATCCAACCTGATCTTCATACCAATGACCAGTGTGTTGCTACATACAAAGGAGTTCCATTTGAAGTGAAAGGGAAAGGAGTTTGCAGGGCAGAGACCATGGCAAACAGTGGAATTAAATAAATAAATGGTTATTAGAAACTTTTACAGATGTTGAAATGAAAAGTGATGCAAGCACAATAAAAAACATGAAATGCATGGCTAAGACCCGTTTTGTTTGACTTCTTTTCCAGAATATGTTATTTCTCAAGTGTTTTAACAATGCACGCATTCACTATGCTCATTGTCCTTGAGGTTGTGTGTTGTCAGCAGTTATTAACCACTCAGCGCTCATAATTTAATTGCCAAGTCTTGTTTGTGGTGGGACTACAGGCAGGCAAGTAAATTTTCTGGACAGCTTGGAGGTGTAGAAGTTCTATTTAGCAAGAGCTAAAGGAAATAAGGAAAATATTCTGCCGTGTTCATTGTGTGCTAGTTGCAGTACTAGCAGGTGGTTAATGAAGACCACAATTGTCTTTATTCTTCTAGTCACTTAGTAATAGTTTTTCTCCTTCCAAGCAGTTTCCAGGTCTGTTATAAGCCTCTGCACCTTTTCTTGCCTGTGTTCTCTCTGTAGTCTGCAGTCAGTTGTAACTGGAAGATTAAACTATGGTGGTTTATGCCCTGAGATGTACAAGTGGACATACTTTCATGTCCCCACAACTAAGCCGTTACAATTTCTTTAAGATCAAAGCTGTCACTTAGCTAGAATAGTTCTTTATCTAGTCTGCCTAGGTATGTACTTCCAAACGATAGGACTTAGGACTAAGAAATAATTAATAACAAATAGATTCCTGGAACTAATCAAAAATGAAAAAAACCCCGAAAAAACAAAAAACCAACCCCCAAGAAAACCCAAAAACCAACCAAAACAAAAAAATACTTTTCCAGTGCTAAAACAGGTATAAAATTAATTTATTTTTTTGTTTTGTTTTTATGTGTTTTTATGCAATGATATTGTATACAAAAAGTGCTTTGGTTTTAACAGAAAGAGCTTCTTCAGTTTTTACAGTTAGAATTATTTCATAGTTATGTTGTACAAATAGTCATGTTGCTAGGCTATTAGCCTCAAATTAATTCTTTTAATTCCTTACTTTCAGTAATATGAAGATAAATGTTTTGGATCAATTTACAATAACCCTTTTAAGTAGCTATTTAGAGATACTTCAGATATTTTGGCATATAATAAATTGTTATTGTCTAACCATTGAAACAGTAAATGCTATTTTAACTACTGAAATAAAAAAAACTTAGCCTTTCTAAATTTTGCAGGCTTTGAACTTCATCCAGTAAGTGGAGAGAAAACAATATGACAATGATATAAAATTAAAAGGAACATGCATAAAAAGGAGATGAACAGATTTCCCTTTTGAATGAGTTTTGTTTGTGCCTGTAAACTGTTTTTCATGCATCTAGGAGTAAGCAATAGTAATTAGTTCTTTTAAATGTGCTGAATAGCATTAGGCACATGGAAGCCATTTTATCTGCCTTGTAAACTGTATATCCAATAATGTCTTATTAAACAAAATCCTTGTAGTTCAAGAACTCAGTTATAACTAATCTTGCATCATGGTAGGGAAATGCTTTTACAATAGAAAAGTCTTAGCTTTTAGTACCAGAGAGCTCTTTTTAGAAATGGAAGTTCAGAGGAAACTGAATTCAGAGGAACTTCTGAAAGCTTGAAGAATTGAGTAAAGAGGCTCCCTTACAGTCTGAACTCTTGCATTTTAAATATTTTTTAATTTTTTTTTTAATTTTATTTTATTCTTCCAGCTCTGTATTCTGTGTGAACTGAAATATACAGTCTAGTGTAGTGCAAAATCTCATTTGTGACTACATACATATTAGGAGCATGATTTTGGAGCACTAGCTTGTTCTGATTTTGTGGTTGAAGCTAGGATTCTGGGATGCAGTAGTGTGAGGTACTCTATGAAAGGCAAGTAGTTCAGTAATCTAAAGATATTTCTAATTGTCTGTTCAAAGGTATTTGGTATGGATGTGGAGTTTTCCAGTTGATGGCTTTTACTCTTTTATTTCTATTAGATGTTACCTACTGTAGAAAATAGACACATGAGCACCTGAAAGCTAATTTTATTCCTTGCTGTGTTTCAGTAGTACTTGATAATTATTTTTTCGTATAAAATTCAAGAGCTTTGTTAAGACAATGTTTCTTTCCTCTTTAATTATGCTGTTGTGGTTGTCTAGGAAAATGTATTTATGCTGTACTGAGCTCAAAAGTGACAACAGGGTACTTGAGGCACTGCGCAAGTATGTTTCCTCACTGTATCCAGCCTCTCCTGTCTTGTCTGCATGAGTAAGTAGAACTGCAGTGAAGTCCTTCCATGTGGGACCCAGAAGTTCCTGTAATTAAAAGGAAATCTTAGTTATCTCTTACTTCTTTTCCCCACTCCCATTTCATATACTTAGTACGTTAACAGACCAGTTACATGTATTTTTTTTTTTCCTGGCAGTAATGCAGTTCGTGCTATCAGAGTTGCTGAAATTTCTGGGTCTTTTTTCACCTTTCCAAGACGTTGGCAGCCACTTTCAGTGGAAATACGTGGTCATGCAGTACTAGCAGTTCTCTGTTCCCTGACTACAGACGTTAACAGAATGTCTCCTGTTTAAAAGTGTTCATGTAAATAAGGAAAAATGGTTGCTTAGCCATGCCACACATTAGTTTGAAATCAGTAGTTACCCCATACCCATATTCTGCAGCTGTGCTGTTTACAGCTCTTCAAAAAATTTTTTTGAAAAACACCGAATCACCTTTTGTTGAAAAACTAAATTATGAATTTCTATGTAGCATCAACTTCAGTTCCAGCTGTGATCCATAAAACTGAACTATTGTCAGGAATTCAGGAAAAACACAAATCAAGTGCATCACCCTAAATAATGGGCCAGAGAGTTTGTCTTCAACTTCTGTGATTTATCTGATGGAGGAGAATGGAGAGAACAAGCTGCTTTTCTTGCAGTAAGTACAGAAATTTTTTATAGGAATAAGAGAGGTTGGGCTTTAATTTACAGATGTAAATGAAATTACAATTTTGGTGCTATCCTGCTAACTCCTGTATATGACAAGAAGCCTACCTTGGTGATGAAGGACACTGCAGTGATCTTGACTCTGTAACCTAAATGCTAAGATATATAAAACTACTTTAAAGGATGTCTATCCACTTCAAAGATAAGTGGGGTGTTAAAAAGATCTGGTGTATTGATACTGATTAATCTGTTTTAGACAGTAGGGATGAAAAATACTAAATGCATACAAAATTTTGCCTTAAACTGCCTAAGGAATTATTGGGTTATCAGTTTCACAAAGAGAGGATAGAGCTTTGATTTGCTGAGGACTCAAAATCAATTACAGTGTTTGTTCTGAAATTATTATCTGCCACTCTCAATTCATTAGGCTGTTGTTGGGAAAAAAAAAAAAAATCACTTTTGCAGTCACCTCTTCCGTAGCTATTGTCACCTGGAGATGAAAGAGTTGGCATTAGGGCAGAGACTTCTATTTAATTTTTGGTTACCTGGATGAGCTGAACTGTGTCATTGCTTTCATCTGGACACAGAGGCAGGTCAGCCCTCAGGACCAAGAGAGCCAGGTGCAGGCCTTCCTCCCCGAAGTGGTGAGCCAGGGCTGCTCTCACCGTGTCTCTCACTTGCTCTTTGCTCAGAGCGGTGTGAGGGTAGCTTGGAGTGTCCAGCACTCGAACACAGAGAGCTGACTCGCAGCCATTTCTCCGTATGAGCCCCAAAATGTGGCCGCTGCGTCCGAGGCTGCAGCACGTAGTCACAGAGCTGGGGGAGAGACGGCTCTCAAAGTCTGAGCTGCCCAACAGGCTGTTCCCAGCAGCGCTTTTGCCAGTCTGAGTTTTTCCAAGGACAACAAGGTTGATGGTCATCTCATTGCTGTCTGCCATTGTCTGCGCTTTTATCCACAAACCTGTCCCTAAGTGCAAATAACATAAGGTATTTCAGATAACTTTGGGGGGGGAAAAAAAGAGGCAAGAATTTCCAATATTCAATATCTTTCGAGTGCTTTTCCCTGCCTGAAATGTGAAAAGAGTTTTAGGAAGAAGCAAAATAGAGCTAAGGAGAGGCAACAGAGAAGGGAGGAGTTGGGAAACAACTGTGGAAAACACCATTGCCATTCTGGGAGAGTAGTAGGTTAGGAAAAGGAGGTAAACTAGGGAAGGAAGACGATAAGGGTGACAGATGGGTGCTGCTGTTATTAAGTGACGATGTTTCAAGATGTAAATATTTACTTGTTTTAGGAAAAAGAAGTGAATAATCAAGGAGAAGTAGATTCTAAGGGAGCACTTTTTCACAGCAGAGAACAGCTTAGAATATGTCTTTCATCAGCTACCACTGATGTTGAAATAGTAGTCTGGAAGGGCTTTCTGATGCAGATAAATCTGTCAATTAAAAAAAAAAAAAGGAGAAGAGCTGAAATAGCCAATCTCATGAAAATGAGATTTTGGAAATGTATGCTAAACTGGCTTATTAGCACAGTTAGTGGAAAAGAAAAGCATAGACTAGTGGATAGAGAGGGGAGTTGGCTTGATATCACTTCCAGTTGCTCTAATTGTTCATTAATAAAAATTCTCATTCTCTTCGTACTTTTCTCTAATCCAGTATCTGAAAGGGTTTTAGTGCATGTAAAACATCTAACAGGAAGATTGGTTATTTTAATAAATTGAGATGTGTTTCAGAAGGTAGAACCATAGTGGCAAATAGTGGATTTTAAGTTTCTGTGACATGTGAACTTCAGAAAGAATTTTTTTTTTTTGTTAAAATACTATGTTTAGGTATTTTTAAAGAGATCATGCATAATTTTAGACTGGGATTTCCTGTGATTAATTTATTTAGATTCTTGCTGTGCAATTTAAGCTTGCTCTATTGTAATAATTCCATGCCTAAATCAAACTTTTGAAATAACTTCAATACAACACCAAAGATGCAAGAGCTAGTGGTATGCTAATTTTGTTACAGGCAGTATTAAATATGTACATGATAATCTTCCTTACTGAATTCACAGTGAGGTTTTGTGGATTTTTTCAATGATCAATTTCCTTTTAAAAATACATCTTATGAAATGGTTGTCTTCAGTTATTCATCAGTCTTGATATGCATTGTATACTTTGTAGCATAATAATAGGAAGTGGTGGACATAGGTTTGTCCATTCCTTTTTTAAATTACAATCAAAGATTTGGGGTTTTTTTCTCTGTAAGCAGAATACACTTAAATACTTAGATTATTTCATATTGTGTCGCTTACCTTATTTTCCCTTAAATTCTTCTTTCATTAAGGCTTCATTCATAAACCACATGTCCAGTGTAAAAAGAAGTTCATATGTGAACTTTGAAACTAACAGCAGTGCCGTACCACGCTGAGACTGTTACGTACACATTAATCTGGTTAATCTGTTACTGATAGATCCTCATTCAATTGCATATGTTTGGTCAGTAATTGCACTGTTGAATTTTTGTAACTTAGCTGGAAATACTGTTTTTGAGGTCATCTAAGTGATTGTATGATGTTGATATTTTTAAAAGTTACTTGAATTCCACCAGCAGTTAAATGTGCAGGTGATAATGGTGGTAGTGGGACTCCTTTGTATTGCATGTTCTTGAATGTGTCTTCATATATGCATGTGAAGAGCAAATGCACTCTCTCTTATTAATTGCAATATTTTCATAGCACAGTGTAAATCATTTGCAGATATAAAGATGTTTGCTTAACAAAGATGGATTAAAATAATAACAAATATATTAAAATACAGAAATTATTTGTGAGCCAGGAAAAAAACTGAAGGCTTGCAGAACTGCCAGTCATGTGCATTAGCTGTTGGCTGTTAGCCTAATATATTTCTCTTGCAAGCATCATTATTTTGCATGCTATAATAGTATTAAAACCAGAGATTAAAAAAAAGATTGTCCAGAACAGACCTATCACTCGGTTTTTAGACAATTTTCCACAAGTGGGAAAGTAACTGGTCAGAAAATAAATGCGAATTTCTGCTTTAATGACCAGGTTCTAGTTACAGAGTGGAAGAGTGGATGAGCCCATCCTGTCTGTTCACAAGGATCAGCCATCTCTCCAACTGTAAATCCCAGGGGGTGCAGGCACAAGTTTACTCCAAGGGTATTAAGATATGTGTCAGTGAGAACATGAATCTGGTATGTAAGCTGTATGTGGTGACCGGAAAAGAGGAATGTGCTTTCCAGAGCCCAGTCCTGCTGGGTACATTGTCATCCGAGGTGCAGTTCTATGTGGGAGCCTGTAAGTGTTGGTTTACCACGGTACCAGGGCTACTCCTGCCAGCCACAGGAGTGAAGGGGGACCAGTAGCTCATTGTGTCCTGCTATGGAGCCACAGGCACAACCAGTGCTCTGGCAGAAGGTAGGAGCACCGTGTGTAAATTCTCGTGAATGAGTTCATCATTTGTCATACTTGGCTGAAGGTGGCTGTGTCAAAAATTTTGTTACTGAGTGTAAGAGCACATAGACAAGTGCTCTTGAGCCTGCCTGTTCTCTTGAGAAGTCAGACATTAAATCTTTCCCTGTATTTGTGTGTGTACCTGAGGCAACTTCTGATAGTTTCCACTGCTTTAGAGCTCTGTGCTATGCACAGCCTTTGTGTGTCAAGGCACATTCATGTGTAAAGTGTGTAAGAAGGTCCTTCATGTGCTAGTGAATACAAACTCAAGACTGGATGAGGGGTCACTCAATTGCAAAGTAGAAGAGTAGGTCAGTCTCATAAAATTATGGATATTGTAAAATAAAACTTACATGGTTTCTTTAATTTGCCTAGAAATCCTGAGTTTGGTTAAACCAAACGGTCTAGCTCTGCGTTTTTCACTGGACTGTTCCTTTGCACAGTAATGCCCCTCATGACATCTGGGGTCATATATGACCTAGTAATCACATCAAACTAGGTAATTTAAGATGGCATGGACAAGGGTTTAGACTACCAAAGAAGCTAGAATACCAGAAGCAGGGGAATGTTGTATGTAAAATACGGCTTGCCCAGCTGGATGCAGAACAGGGCTTTTACAATGGCAAGATGGCTGTAAAATTAAGAGTCATGCAAATGAGGCACTACCTAAAGGAGCTCTAAAACTTGGCTAAGCAAACTTAAAAAAAAAAAAGAAAAAGGCATTTCTTTCCAGTATTATTATGAATGTAACACAATCCAAGTTGGAACACATCTGGAAGGTCTTACAACAGCACGGGCAGAAGATTTTAAAAAGTTGTCTTCCTGGGAGGATATGACAGGGGAAAAAACCAAACAGATTCATCTGACACTTGCATGAGCTCTTCAAATGTGGAAAAAGTCCTCCCCAAGGTGGCAGTATCAGCCTGCTCCTCAGGTACTGTAAAACTCAGCTGAGGTCCCCTTGCTCTGCAGTCCTATGCTGAAATAAAATACCAGATCAGAAATGAGCTACAGCATTAGAAAACGCAGGATAATTACAAGACTCTTCAAGCATCTCCTGAGATAAGAAATGTAAAAAGCATTTGTCTCTCTTCTGTCACAAGAAACATCTTTACTTTACATATAAAATACGAATAGTGTAAAAGCTTAATTAATGAATTTGAACATCAAATGGAAAGGTAGCAGTTAAGAAACTGAAGTGCTATTCACTGTTCCTTAAATGACTCTTGAAAATCAAGGTCTTTTGTTTTCACTAGCTTTTGAGTCAGTGACAATTATTATGAGGCTTTAGATACAAGATCTTAAAATCTACTGTCAGAACACCATCTTGTACAGAGTACAATAAAATTGCCTAGGGTGCTTTTTAGCACTGCTTGCTTCCAGTGGATAAACTATTTTTTTTTTGCTTCGTTTTTTTATTTCTTTATTTTTGAAATGTCAAAGAGTACATCAAAACTGAGCCTATTACAGATTGGCAGGCAGGAAGGGTTCTTGTAACTGATGAAGGAAGCCCTCTACTGCTTCCATGGAAATACCAAGCAAGTCTAGTGAGGAATTTTCAGGAATCTAAGGAAATAAAATCCCTAATCTAATTGAACATAAGGATCGTTTGTGTGTCTAGCATCTTTATTTATCTTTGAAAAAAACAAGGCTAAAATAATTTGCAAGTAACCATTAGTTTTCTATCTATCTACAGAGTTAACTAGAGTTGCAATGCATTTCAGTCACATTAGTGTGTCAGCTGCTGTTCTGTTGTAGTCCCTGTGATCACCCAGTTGGTTTGCACACACCCTAAACAAGCTCTCCATGATGCTTGTTAGGGTATACCAGCAGGCTAGATCTTGTAAACCTGAAATAGCAGTTTCTCTTTAGGCACATGGTATCTCTTACGATGTGTCATCTTTCAGTTCCCACGCCTTCCCATCCCTTACAGCTTCTTTCCCGATGTGGGCTCTCATTTTAGCCCAAGATGATGCCATAATAAGTAATTTAAGATGTGCTTTGATGAATTTCTCTTACTTAGAGAAAACCCAGTGAGGCCATTTTATGGATTGCCACACACAAAGACAGGCTCTTAGCCTGCCCAAACGACATGAGAAATCCAGGAAGGTATGCAGTCCATGTAGTCAGTGTGGCTTCAGTTCTGTTAGATGTGCAATTTCTAAGAAAGAGCAGAATGTCACTGCTGAGAGAGAAATAGGACAGATTTAGCAATGTTTTGCTTTTGGACTGCATTCACACAAAAATCTTCTGATTCCAAAGGAAGGCACATGTAAAGTACACTAAAGTTTCCTTACAACAGACGATGATTTTTTTTCCCCTTGCTTAATGCAGTCCTTAGTATCCTTAGTATTTTTAAACATAAGTAATCAATTATCAGCAGTCTACAAGATCATGTTTCTTTTTGCAATATAGGTGGCTATGTAGGTTGTGTGCCACTCCATTGGCATTGCTAAGGGGAAGGGAGGTGGGGTGTAGCTGCAGACTAACATTGCAATTGCACCAGCTTTTGGGCAATGTCTGTTTGTACAACTGTGGAAGCAGCTCCTCAAGTTCCCCTGTTCTTGTCACAGTGGATTATGGGTTCAGGACAAATACAGCTGGCAGAAAGGCAGATCAAGGACTCGCTTTGTGGTTGAAAGAAAATCAAACAGAACAACCAAAACAGTGAGAACATCAGCTGGACGTTTTTTTCCTCTCTCTTTTCTCCAAAGGAATCACTAAGATCCACAAGATATCCTTGTCCTTCCTTTGCAAATAATAGGCAGCTTCAGCTTTGAAAGCACTATATTGACATGCTCATCTGGTAAGACTCTACTGTGGAAGTAGCGCAGGAATTCCTTCCGTTGGCAGGAATGATATTCCTCTAAGCACTCTGCTTTTCCATGTACTTAGAACAGCACTGTAACAAGCCACAGGAACAGAGTCTCTTCTTGTTAGTACGGTTTGGTGTGACATGGCTTTTCAAAATGTGGGGGAATGCAATGTAAAGTAGGGCATGTTGCTTACTGCTGCAGGCTGCCAGTTTCTTGATTCTCTCCTTAATCCCCACCTTCTCCGTCATTTAACTGATGAGTTTCCCCATGGCACCATATCAATTTGTTTTTTTAATATGCAATGAACGTTTTCAATACACCATATTGTGCTATGCTGTCTCTTGATCAGATTACTTAGAGATATTTCAACTACTTTGTTTTCACCTGTGTGGCCATGATACGCTTTCCAGACTGTGAAGGTTGGACCTAAGTCACTTGTGCACAGGTCTGGCTATAGGATTGTGCCACAAGGCTAGCGTGTTTGTGTCTGTTCAAGGCTTCATGTGAAAAATAGAAAACAGCCCAAGAAATAAGGGTGATAGTACAAGGAGGACTATACATATATAAATAATTTAAAACAACAGCAATAAAAATCCCACCAACAAAAAACCCAAATTCATAAACTTTTAAATTTTAAAAAAAATTTCAAAGGCACATACTTGGGAAAGAAACAGTGATCAGAAAGAATGAAAATACAGACTTAAGGAAGACTTCTTTTTCCCTTATACACGCTTGGATGAATTCTGTGACTTGCCTCATACATCTCTTGTTGTAACAACATGAGTCAGGACACCATACTCATTCACTTTCTTGTGCTTAACCTTCAGAATGTGTCCATGTGTAAAAACATTTTGCCCCTGAGACAAAAGTCCTGTGAATGGTGAACATATTTGGAAGCTCAGGAAACCCAGATCTGGCTGCTATTTCTGTAACACTCATTTCCTAATTCTGAGAAGCTGCACAGTTTCTCAGTTTCCTCATCTAAATAATACAGGGAGTATCTACTTCTTCTGAAGATGTGTAGTGGGAGTGATTTAGCTGAAGGGAACAGATTTCTGCACAGCAATAACAGCATTGCTTGCATGAAAAAAAGAAGTGTTTTTATCGTATTGTACACTGCTCTATAGGGACCCCAATGGCTGAAGACATACTTTCCAAAAATACTCCCATGATGCCTGGAAAGGCTATAATCATTGTAACACTGGTATGCACAGAAGTTGCACTGATGCACAGACGTGAACTGGTCACACCGTTACTCTTATGCACTCTAATCCTGAAGAGATATTTCATAGAGTGCCAGTAATACAGAGCTTACAAAGTTTCAACCCAAGGATGTGTAGAAATGACATATTTTTACTCAATACCATGAGTATCTGTGTGTTTTGCGGACAGATTTGTTACTCGGCTCCTTTTTTTTTCTTATTTTCCAGGTTTTCTAGGGTGTTTGTATTTCTACAGATACAACGTATGTATGTTGAGGACTTCTCTTAAAATACACAATAACTAGCAACTCGACATTTTTTATATTTTATTCTGATTCCAAATCCCTCTTTTCTTTGTATACCTACCCTTTAGAGGCAATGTGCTGAATTGCAAAAAGCATTTCTTAGAAATACAAATTTGAGAAAGTGGAATATTAATTAGAAATACCACACTTCTTGGTCTTTATAATCGTGATAGCTTGTGGACATCAAACCTACACAGATGCTTTTTCTATTTTAAAACATTTCCAACAAGCTGAATCTGAGGTCAACTTTCAATTGTTTCATTATGTTAAGCCACTGAACATGTAATGTCAGAATTATCCTGTAAAAGTTGTCTTAAAAGACAATGTCGCTTGCTTTGGCAACAGAATTGTTTGGAAAAGTGGAATTGGAAAAGTAGAAGTGGAATAGATAGTTTATTAAAATTCTGATCAGGAAGGAGCACAAGGTATGTGGTTACAGAGCTGGTACGTGGTTTGGGACTGGGAGCCCCACAGTAACTAACTTCAATGTTTGTAACTTTCTAATATTGACTGTCACAAAATAGGGTGAAATTAGAACTTTTCAAATTGGTGCCTTTTCTGCATGAGGGGACACAAGGAACAAAAATCCCTACCTGCCTTTCAGAGTGGAAAGGATATAAGAAATCAGTATGCTTCCTCTCTTCAATGCTGTGTGTGTTGTAGCATCTGCAGTGTGCTGCATTCAGGAATGTGTTACCTCTATAAATTGTGGAATGTGTCTAAGATCTTTCAGGCCTTGAAGTGTGACAGACTATAACCTTATTCAGTGGCTGGAATTTTGCTGTTGATGCAAAATACAGAGCTGCATCACTACTCACTCTCCTCAAATTAAAGTTTTGTAGGTGTAGAGAAATAAAATGAGTCTGTGCAAGTGCTGCAGACCTGAAGCCTACTTACAGAGAGCACTGACATAATTAGGAGCAATGGAAGTCACACTTGAGCTTCAGATACAGCAGAGGGCTGAGAAGTTGCAGGATGATTGGAGTTTTCCCTGAGTTCCTCCATGGCTTTGTATCACTGCTTGGCAGACTTCATCATCTGCACACAGCGGAAGCCTTCTGCTGAGTATCCTCAGATAAAATGGCCCAGGTCCAGCACTCCATGTGGCACAGAGATAATGTGAACCCAGATCCTCCTGGTGTCATACACCTTTGGTTAAGTCACCAAAACTTAGACTGGAAATTTTAAGGGTAATAATGATACACAAAGAAACAAATAGGGACTAGAAAAATATTTTCAGAAGTCAATTTACGTTGTTTGTTTTGTTTTGGGGTTTATGTTTGTTTGTTTTCCTTGAGATCTAGTAAACCAGTTTGCCACTAAAAATCAATATATTCAAAGTCCTCAATGCTGTGGCCACCTCCTCCTTTCACCTACTTCCCTCCACATCTCAACTTGGCTTGTTTTCTTCTTGATGTAACAGTCTTTCCTGTCAGAAAGAGCTGGGTGCAACTTTTGTGCATTTGATTCCTTAGTTGACAGCAGCCTCTCTGCCTTAAAAGAGTTCTTGCGGGTTTTTTTTTCTTTTTTTTCCCCCACTATCAGACATCTGGCATCCTGGAAAAAGTTTTCTTGATGGTGCTTCCAGTCCTGATGCAAACCTGGGCTCCCTGTAAAGAGTGGGATAAAGGGTCAGAAGGGAAGACTGATGATTATATGGCCTCACTAACCCGCTATCAGGTTCATGGACTCTGATAAAGTAAGTGAAAGTATTGTCTCCCCTTTCTGTTCTCAGCTGTGGTTTTTATCTGAATAGTTAAGCCTCTGGCGTATTTTACAATAAAACTGCACAGAACCATGAGACGAGTTTAAAACGTGGCATCACGCTGTGAATAACTTCTGTGGCAGAGCTGAGAATATTCCATCTGTAGCGCCATGCAAAAGCAGCACTGCTGGTGGAAATCCAGTCATAAATTACTGTCATGCAATGTTCCAGAGGCCTTTTCTCAGAACAAAGGTGTACAGGGGACAGCTGTACAGCAGAGACCAAAGCGTGACTCCCAGTAAGTTCTGTCTCCCAGTTAAGTGAACCGGCAAGAGTAATTCAGAGCTGCAAGTGAAGTTTAGTTTTGAATTGGAAAAATAAAATCATGTAATGAGTTTATATTCTTACATTATCTCCCTGTAGCGCAAACAGAGTTTGTTAATTGTCAGCAGCTAAGATTTTACAAAACTTCTCTTTAGAGTCAACATAAAATCATCAGAGGGCCATGAAGAAAGAAAGAGTAGTGATTTTTTACACCCACATTTCTTTTTTCAGAAATGGCATTTGTCGCAAATGAGAGCAAGGCTTCATTTAAAATTAAAAAAAAAAAAAAATGGAAACTGTAATGAGAGAACAAAAACTTTCAGCTGTCAGCATTCCCATAGCCTCAAAAGACCCAATTTTCATGTCTTAATTTATAATCTTGGTGTAAAGATAAAACATGATTTTGTTTTTCTTGTTTTAGATTTGAATAACTGAACGATTATATTTATAAATTTACTGCATTTGTATAGAAGATGTGTTGGTTTTAACATCTGTCAGAGAGCTGCATCTTAAATTGCTTTCTGTGATCATCTTTTGGCTGTGATTTTCTAGAGAGTTTGGCACTTCAGACTCAAATCCAGCCTGATTTAAGAAAGTGCTGTCTCTCCTTAACATGTATGCAACTAGAATTCCGTGGCTAAATTATCCATTTTCTTAGAAACGATAAACTAGTGACAAAATTGAACAGTTAGTTGAGTTTTGGTGCTTCCTGAGAGGGCTCTGAAGGCCTGCAGTGGAGCTCTATGAAATGTATATTAAACAGGTCGCTACAGAGGGACAGCCTTAAACAGATGGAAAAGGAGAAATCTTTCTTTTAATTAGAAGTCTGTGTGTAGTGATTTGGTACATCTTTGATACCATTACTTAAGCTGTTTGGGTATAAAATAGGTTGTCTTCTGGTAGATGTGAGAGAGTTCACTGGAACCTGGGAAGTGAGAAAAAGATTTCAGTCGTTCTGTAAGAGCTCCAAAGACAACATTTTTGCCGTATTGATTCACTGGACACATAACTTCATTGTAGGAATAAATAAAGTAGACACTTTCTCAAAAATTTTTAAAAGAGCTACTTAGAGCTGACATTCTTTAACTAGAATTGGCATCAGAGTTCCCCAGGCAGCACATGGAGCTGTCAGGCTTTGCATGGGAATGTGTCAGGAAAGGCGGACATGTACAAGAGCATGCAGAGAAAGCTGGAGAAATCATAAAATGGAAGGAACGTGCAAAAAAGGAGTCAGCTTTAGTAGGTGGGAGATTCAGTGACTGTATGAATATGCACTATATCATGCTGGCTAGTGCTGCAGTGTTCAATATTAGTCCACAAAATTTAGTGTGCTCTCTCGCTCCCCATGATATTCGCTGTTGTGGAAGACTCAGCTTGTGGAGCCTGGCAGCAGAAAAGAGAAGAGGAGTTACCCAGATGACTACACACCGTTTAGAATTTCTGCATTTGGGGGATATTATGGAATTGCTAACAAATTAGTCTATTTTAATTGTAGTGGCATGTATGCATTTCCTGTCCCAACATATCCATGCCTATTATTAGCACACCAAAAGAGTTGCAGATTATTTTTTTTTTGCCCTTGAATACAAACAGCATGAAGAAAAATTATTTTCTAGACATCAAAGAGAATGGAGTTAAAATGACCAAACACAGAAAATTGAACAGAAATCTAAATATTGGCCTGTTCTATGCCATTTAATGACATCAAGACCAGCTATTAGAGAAAGCAAAAAGGGAAAAAAGAAAGGGAAGATTTCCCCAGAGTTTGTATTTAATCATGGACAAAAGTAAATTGTAATTTGGGCTGTAATGTGGTGAAAATAGCCTGTTTGGACCTGAGTATAAGGATGATGTGGTAATTCAGACTGTCATTTCCATAAGACATATTGGGTACTTAAGTCTGCACTTGCCCATGAGTGACTTTTATTTATAGTGTTTCACCTTTCAGATTTCTTGGATCTGAACATATCTAACCTTACTGAAAGACAGATTTAGATATAGGAGTCACTTAACTGCAGCTATGTCATCAGTGTAACACAGGAAACCAACAGTTTAGATTCAGAAGTTAAATATATCAGAGGAAACTGGAGGATTGTACAGGCAGAGGGTAATTTCTTACATGGAATATTGCCAAGGAATACCAGATACCTGATAGCAAAAATGTCATGTGAGCATAGTTCTGTTACTTCTTCTTCTCCAATACTGGGTTTACACAGCATAAAACAAAGAACAGAACAAACAAACAAAAAAGGGTGGTTGCCCAAACTGAAAGAGGAGAGTTCAGACATACGGCACATAGAGTGCAGGACAAAGTGTTCCACTGGTGAGCAAAAGGCACCAAAATGTAGGGCAGAAGGAAAGTCATGAACATTGGTTGGTTTACTGGTTGGAGGAGTCTAACCTCAGTCTAAAGAATACGTGCATACGAGGGAATGGACTTGGTAAAGCAAATAGTGAGATTGGACAGCTTTGCTTATTGTAAGTTAAAATAACCACAGTTTTTTGGAAGCCTCAGAAGACCTGTGTGTCTCTTTGCATCTGGTATCTCAAATGTAAATTCGGATTAACTGCAAGATTAGGAAAAGGTGGTGCACATTCTGGTGGGCTCTCTGAAAATTAATATTGGTCCTGGGGCAAAAAGCACCTGAAATTCCTGAGGCTTAGGACAGGAGCTTCACAAGGATGCTCCAAGCAGTCTGCTTCTTCCTTGTCTTTTCCACTAAATAACATCTCTAATTTTCAGAAGTGCTCAGCCTCCAAGAATTCTTATTTGGATCTGTAAGAAGAGAGAAAAGCAGTGGTTTTCAATTAGAATTTTGAATTTAAATGCTTAAACATGGATTTAACAAACAAATGGTTTTGTCTCTTTCTTAAAAAAAAAAAAAGAAAAATAGAAAAAGACAAGAAAGTCCCGTATCTCCATTCTAAACTGGTCCCAGGTATCTGTGCAAGGGAGGTCTCTTGGAACCTGGATGCAGCTCTAGCAAATCCTGCAGCGCTCCCGTTGGAAGACTTTGCAGAAATGTATTTCAAAGGCGAGACTTGCTTTGAGTGAAAGGCCATATGTTTAGAGGAACTTTGGTCCAACTTCCACTGGCATTGATGACAATTTTAGTGCTGAATTTGTCAGCTTCTCCTTCAAATCACACAGTTTTTCTCCTTTTCTTGTGCATACGGGTTTTTCTTTGCTTTGGCAAGGCCCCAAATATAAAGAGCATCCAAACTGTGCCTTTGTCCATCTCATTCCTGTGTTTTCCAGGTTCTCTTGAGTTAGTTTTGAACCTTGTAGGCTCTAGTCAGCTGGTTTTCGCAGTCAGTGACTGAAAAGAATGTAAGAAGCATAAAATTTTGACTGTGACAGTAGCTGAAGAATACTGAACAGGCTTTAATGCATGAAGGTATCGAGCAGAAGAAGGATGGAGGATTTGTGGGTAGGCACTGTTAAGTTTATTGATGGAAAAAAACAAGTGCATTGCTCTTGAACTGAGCCAGTAGCCCATGGCAAGGGTAAAATGTCATTAAGAATAGTCTGATTTCCATGCATTACAGTAACTTAGGACTCTTTCAGATATGGCAGATCCAATTCCTTTCCGCTGTACGCCAGAATAACTTTGTTGGGTTCATTTGCTTTAACTATTACAGTGTTCTCTTGGTTGGGTGTGCTTATAAATCATTTGAGTAGTGCTGGTTAAAACTGAAATAACATTGATGTAAGTGAGACCTTTCGCTTCAGACTGAGATGGCAAAATATGTTCAGCCTCTTGAGAGGAAATGACAAAGAACTATGGCGTACTAAAGGAAAGCTGAGCATTGTAACTCTTGGGATCACATTGAGAAACTCTTCGTAAGGCCATGGCCTCTCACTTCATATTTTCAAGTGTCCAAACTGACTTTAATTCTGTTCAAAAGGAGGACAGTCAAACTTTTATTTTTCCTGCAAGTTTGTGTTCTCATTTCTCTCACTTTCACAAAGAATGTTACCTCAGAAACATTAAATGGGAAACATGTGCTTCAGGGCTAATGGTATTGCTTCTTTGTAAGGTCAGCTCCAAAGTCTCAACATAAAGGCTTTGTTAATCTAAAGTGAAATAAAAGCAGCTGTCATAAAGCATGTGATATATAAACTCTCATTTAAAGTTGTATTATATTCCTCTTATTATTTTTAATAGTCTGAATTGAGAGAGAGAAAAATATTTATTGAAAGGATATAAAGCAGCACTCTTCTAAACTTCTCAAGAAAGGGGAGACAAATATTTTGTCACAGATTAAAAGACACTATCTTTAAGTGCCTTTTTCCCCCCCTTGCTTCTCATTTCTCTTAGGTCGTATATTCTGCCTACAAAAGAACAAGGAGTGTTGGTATTCTGTAACTGAGAATAGCAGACAAGAAAGATAAATTTTACAGCTTTTTCAAACCAAAGAAAAAAACAGTTTTTCTTTTATTTATTAAGTTCTCATTTCATGACTCCACTCAAGGATTTAATTTTTGTTGGTGGTCCCAAGGAAAGGATTTCTCCCATGTTCCTACTTCGCCTATGTGAAAGTTGCAGTCAAAACTGACCAAAAGGAACCTTTCCTGTTCATGTCACAAGACCTCTGTGGCTGAATACTGTTTTTTATCTCAATGAAAATATAAGCTGCCTCTGTCTTCTACTGACCCCTCCAATCCCTACCTCATATCTCATTAAGATTGATGCAATTTATGATGTTGAGTTACTCCTTGCTTTTTTTGGAATAACTTTAGGTGTTGTACATTGGGCCCCAAAGAAAATGGTTCACATCACAGAAGCTTCGTGTTGGATATGCCCTGGGGAAAACCACTGGCCCTGCTGGCTTTCTTGACAAACAGTTCCAGTTATGAAATCCATGGATTGTTACCTGCCAGGACACATGAACATCAGTTGCTAGATATGAAGAGTTATCCTGATGGTGTTCATTTTGTGATAGCATCTATGCAGCTTTTAAGATATATATAATGCTTTTAGTTATACGTATATGTCAAGAGAAATTGCTGCCATTATAACAACCATGGATCACTGTGTGTGTCTGATTCTTCTCTCTAGAGATTCTTTTGCAAGGACAGGTATTAAAAACCAGGACCCATAGACAACTCAGAGGCCAAACTATTTCATTAGGAAACTTAGAAACTTCTTGACAAACATAACCTGGAAAACTGAACACTAAATTTGCCTCTAAGTGTTGAGTATGAACTTTTTCCATGTTTTTTTCCACTTTTTCTAATGACCATTTGACTATATAAATTCACATTAGGAAAAAGTGTACAGGTATATGAGTGGTTTATAAGATGTTGGTGGAACTGTACCTTTTCATGTATCTCAGTAAGAAAAGAATTAACTGAGGAAACCTTGAACTACATTTTCTTCACTGCCTTGCTGGTTCTCATCAAAGCTATTACCCTGGAAATCAGGAAGTTTGGAATATCTGTAGAGAAGTTTTGGGTTTTTAAAAAGGCGTATGGACTTTTCTCATATGTATCAATATTTATTTTTCTCATCTTGGTTGTTTTCTTCCTGTGTACAACTGGTAATTTAGTTGTTGGTACAGCTATATATTCTTTGATAGCTTAGTCAGCAATAAAATCTAGGGACAATTCTGGTAGTCTATAAAGAGAAATAATAAGAATAAAACATATAAGGAGAAAAATAAACAACAGTTCTACACTTTGTAGGCAATGCACTGCTTTTCCTCTCAGTTTCAGCTGTCTTTTCATTTATCTTACCTCAAAATTAATTTCGGGGTTTATCTTATTTAACATCTGTTTTATATATTTCATATTTTTGCTCCCCACCCATAGCAAATCTTTCTGCATTCATTGTAGATATTTTTATCTAACTGTAGTTTTATGACAGGATAAAAAGCCTTTGTTTTCAGTGTACAATTATAGCTATTCTTCATGAAGCCTATATCCATTTCATAACATACATCTTGAGATACTTGTTTTTGTGAACTTTAACTGGAATATCCTCAACTCTCTTTTATAACTCTTTTGGATATCTTTCTTTTGTTTTTATTCTTTATTTTCTTTTCTGGAAAATCACAGTTTCTCTTTTTACAGTTCTTCAAGAAATCAGAAACCTTATTAAAAACTGTCAAAATTAAAAAAGCATGTTCTGTGAAACCAGAATATCTGTGTAAGTGTTTTTATTGTCCATTCTTCCTTTTACACAAGATCAAAGCATCAAGGGACAAGAAAATAGGGTGAGAAAAGTCAATTCAAGCTTGCAGAATTCATGCTCATGCCAAATATTTATCCAGTGATTCATCAAAAATGTTGCAAAATGTAGTACTGGATTTTTAATGATCACAGGTTTCACTGCCAGTTCTTCTAAGACATCCTGTTTTTGTGCAGTGCTTTAAACAAAAGAAAAAGTCAATATATTAGCTCGAATCATAATTCAGGGGCAAGTGGAAGCCACTAATGGGATGGACATAGCTCATTATGAAGTGGTTTTTAAAGGAATGTAAATACTTTATTTGGCGGTACTAGAAAATCGCATTTAATTTGATTGTAGAGAAATGTCTTGTAACTGAACAAGTTCCTGTTTCTGCTCACAGAATAAAGAGATTCCTCAAGAGCGAGATGAATTCTAAAAAGAAGTGGCACAGACATGGCAAGAGTAATTTCTCACATTTCAATTCCGCTGAAATAAAAGGTGAAATTTCAGAACTAAGAGCCATGAGATAGCGAGAAACAGGTTACTTGTGAAAGAACACTGATGTAGTTTACAGGAATTCTTGGCACATGAAATAAATGGACACATAGGAGATGCAAACAGACCCTGACCTCTGTTGACAAATCAGGCATTGGTTAGTTAAGCAAGACACAGTGAAAGTTGAAAAGAGTAGAGGAAACAAGGTAAAACAGAAAGGTATGAGTCAATATTACAGAATTTGAAGGACAAAATAATTGTCAGTGTGGTCAAGGTAATACATAACTTATCAATTAAAACTGAAACTTGTCTGCATGAAATCTATTATTTTGCTGAACTTCGACATGTACAAATCACTAATACAGAAGGGTTTGTTCCAACAATTTCCAGCTGTTGGGAATTGCTGCATTCTAGCTGCTGTCCTGGTTCCCTCTGTAGGTGGCTATACTTCAGCCTGCTCTTGTTATATAAGTAGCAACACTGTAAGAGGAGCTCAGTCTATGAAGGAGAGGTCTTGAGAGGCTTCAGCTCCTGAGCCACTTTCCTGAGTGCCTTTCCAAGGTGCTCTGCATAAAAATGAAGCCAGTCCAAACACCACTGTTTTTCAGCCCAACCATAGGTACTTCCCACCACGTTTCCTGCCATATCATGTGTCAGAAACTTATTAAAAAAAGAAAGTAGGGACAGCAGAATTAATGTGCAACCATATAACCTATGTATTAATGACATCAGTATATAGATAGCAGGAAAAGAGAAGCAGATGCTAAGAGGTAACTCTAGAAACTCAGTTTTGAGGAGCAGAACTGCTACCAAAGATAAGTTTTGCTGACAAAGCATAGTATGTCTGCTATCCAAGCTGCAAAGCATGTGTCTATATGAACAGCTTACTCTAAAATTTATTTTAAGACTGATCCATGACCTTTTTTCATATGAGATTCTTAAAAGTGAGAATGCAGAGTTCAGTGCAATGTACTGTAGTGTACAACCACATATAACCACAAAGGTTATAAATATACTAATGAAGGTATAGAGAACAAAGTTGGAATGAAATGCATGGGAAAACTTTGGCTCTCATACTGCACAGAAAAAGGCAGGCACATTTGTCTCTTGTGAAACATGAACGAAAACACGTAACTAAAATTTTAAACGTACAAGTTTTTTGGCTTCTCTTTCTCCCAGGATTACTGAGGTAATGAAGATGGGATTCTACTTGTACTTTTAAAAATGTTATTAATGACATTCCTGATTGCCAATGGAAATATCTTTGCTGACTCCTGACGGACTGTATAAATTTCTTTTGGAGCTGTAAAACACTGGCTGTTCCAAATCATCTTAAAGATGCTCCTTCTCAGTCACTCCAGGAGACAATTTCCAGCAAAAAATCCATCAAGCTTAACACATGTAAGCAAGGAGAAGTGTCCAGCCTCTCTAACAGGAACAGCAGAGACATGGGCACATGCTGCTCCATGGCATTCACACCCTTCTCCAGTGATGCTGCTTTGGTAGAGTTTTCACACTCATCCTACAGCAGCAAAGAATATTATAACATTGTATCTTCACCCTGTTCTTAAAAGCATCACTGCCAACAAAATATGCATTTTAAGGAATTGTCAGATTCTTACTTGACCATAGTTTTCCACAACAGAAAGTAGGGAAGAGTATAAGTGGCTCAGACTAAGTTGAAGAAAAGAGAGGGCTAAATAGCTTTACTCTCTTGCATAAATCTGTAAGACTGAGCAGTGGAGAGATAGAAGAGATTTGCCAGACAAAGGAACCTGATGCCCAAAAGGAAATCTGTAGCCTTCTTGCAATGTTTTTATTTAGATTACGCTCCTAGAGGTTTCAAGGAAAGGTGTTAGAGTTTAGAGATCTGTGAGGGAAGTCCCCCTCTCTTCACTTTTGAAATAAAAGGTTTTTCTAATATACTTGCAAATAAAACAATAACAAGAAAACATGAGGTTTGTTTTGAGACATGCACAGGGACATTTATGGCAGCTGTGAAGCGTGGTTGATACGATGCTGTTATCTTTTTGAGCCAGCAGAAATGTGGCTGAGTGGTGATGTAGGCTTTGATCCTTACCACCTGTGTTACCCAGGTGATGGAATCCAAACACGGTTGCTGCTGGCATGCCAGGGGACGGTTTTGCTCCCTTTTCTGAGGAT
The DNA here is from genome assembly GCA_013397865.1 of Struthidea cinerea. Taxonomy (NCBI): domain Eukaryota; kingdom Metazoa; phylum Chordata; class Aves; order Passeriformes; family Corcoracidae; genus Struthidea; species Struthidea cinerea. The sequence continues at coordinate 238,464 of VZTI01003491.1, forward strand.
GTGTGTGGGCGAGCATGGATCTGGTCTGTGTAGGTTGGTTTTTCTCTAAAGAGCTACGGTACCATTTGGTGTACAGTTAGTTATTTTAATTCTTTTATGCTGCAAAACTAAAAGAGAAGCTGACCTCTGATGAGCAGCAGCCTCTGGTTTTCTGCATTGAATAGTGGAGGTGAGTCGCTGGGTGCTGAAGCAAAGTTGCTGTTGGGGTGTGAAAGTTAATTATTATGGAACAAAAAGATGTAAGCTGGGGAAGAAGAGGATAGACCGGCACAGTAGAGAAGTGGTGGTGCTTCACAGGTTATGTGGAGGATATGTGGATGAAATCCTGTTTTCTGCTTACAGGTGCACAAAAGGATGTGGATCCCCATAGCTATCTTGGTATTTTATGGTACTTGTTGCCTGTGGAGGAGACATCTGTACCTGTTTATCTTAATATGTCAATGCCCTTTTGCTTCTGTTGGATGAACTGAAATTTGGAGGGCTCACTCCCTTTTTCAGGAACATCTGAGGCTCTAAATCTGATTAGAAAAGCTTTTTTTTGGTCTGGGCTTGGGAGAATGTCAGTGAAGCTCTTTCTGTGCATTTCTAAGAAATCCATCCACTCTCTGATTGCTACAAAATAGCTTCAGTCTGTAGGGATTTGTTCTCACTTGTGAGCTTTCTGGGGAAGCAGTCGATGACTCAGTTTTCAGTTGGGCTGTTATGGAGAGATGCATGTCATTTGGACATGGATCCAGTGTATATGTGCCCCGTGTTCTGGGGGAAAGCTGGAGAAGAGGAAAGCATCAGCCTCACTGCTTCTTGACCCTCTCTTGAAAGGCCAATCTGTGTGAGGGCCTGGCTGCCATAACATTGAACTGAACCCTGGCAGAGAGACAGGTTTAGATCTGCATGAGGAATGGTGGCTTGTTTTTCAAACTCCACACCACTCTGAGGTAAGTCATATGTGCTGCATGGCTTTAAGTCATACGTGTGCTTTGGTATGTGGACTGTCAGAATATGAATGTATGTCAGAATTTTCATCTTTTTCTGCTAAATGCCTCCCCTTGAGCCTGAGTAACACAGAGATGATTACAGTCCTGGAGGTACTTGGTGTTTACAGGTATGTGAAGCTCTGCCGTGTGTTCTGTATCTGCTGATGTGTAGGGAAGAGAAAGACAGTGATGCCAGTGATGCTGTGGTTGAATTGTTAGAGGAAAGCAATTAATGTCTGCCACTATAGTCCTCACTGTTTACCATGGACCTCTCAGGTGATGGAGGTGATGCAGCTCAAAATCAGAAAGGAACCTCCACTGGTGTGCATGAAAGTTGGTGCTTTTCAAAGTATTACTCCTTGTCTATTTTTGCTGATCATAGAATGCCACATATGAATGTGAAATGACTGAAGTACTGTGCTTTTTAACTCCTGTATTCTCTTCACTTTGAATTTATGCAAATAGGCCAACCCCATATGTAGTGGCATTCTTTTTGCTCCTTCTCACAAAGAAGAAAAAGTTTCACCAACTTTAAAGGAAAAAGGGAAGTTTGTATGGAAAACCTGAGGCTGGAGTCAATTAGTCCAGCTGTTGAAATGGTCTTTATTCTGGATGAAGTTGCACCGGCTTGGAGGTCAGCACTTGCAACTGGCAATGCAGGTGTGCTCGGGATTAACGTGTGGAGGTGAAGTGTGGTTCAGCTGCCTCGGTGGATCACACTAACTCCAGGAGGCAGGGAATCAGCTGGTATCAGTTAGCCATCAGGACACATGCCTCTGGCTGGCTTGCTGCCTGGCACACGCCTGTGCAGTAACAGGAGACAGGCAGGACTTAGGAGCACATTAGGAGACAATTTGACACAGAACTGAGCAGGCAGCGCAGAAGATGAAACAGGGAGTTTTAGAGGTAGGCGTAGAGTAAATTACCAAAGCATTTCTCTTTTCCATGTGTTTAATTTGAAATCTGATTTCATAATAAGTGATCCCATGTGGAGCTTCCTTAAAGTAATAGTTACCTATTGTAAGACTTTAAACATTCTGAGATGCCTGAAGTATGAATTTTAATCCATTAGCTGGAATGTACTAATCTCACTTAACAAATTTTTAACTGCTATTGAATATTTTAATGTCTTTTTTCCTCCTTGTTCTGCTCCCTCCCCATCCCGGGGGCAGGAATGTTACTGTTCCTGCAGCAGCCCTGGCACAGATACAGCTGCATCACGTATGGTTGAGTTGGTGGTGAATGGTGGTCGAATAGAATGTTTTAGCTGAATGTGTATGTTTAGACAATATAAATCAATGGTCTAATATAGTGAGTAACTTTCTCCCCAGTTTAGCTGTAGGTTTTAGGAAAAACATTTCTACAGGGGTGGCAACTTCCTTTTCTTTTTTCTTTTCTCTTTCATCTTTTTCTTTTTCTTTTTCCTTTTTTCCTCCTTCCATTAGAAGTATGACAAAAATGGTGATCATTTCCTTTCACAAGACGATCTGGCTTGACTCTTGATAACTGTCTTGAAATCTCACTCAGTTGATTGTACTCATTTTGGTGATGTGGAACAAAAGAAATGATGTTCTGTGCTTGTAGGTCTTGTTGCAAGGAACAGCACTGAGAATCTGAGGAATGCAAGAGTTTTCCAATAAAAACATCACAGTAATTGCTTTAAAGGAATGATTCATACATATAATCTTTCAAATATGCTGGCATGGATTTTGTTAAGACTGATTGGCCTGGCTAGTGTGATAGGTGCTATTCTTCAGAAACATACCTAATGATAATAAAGAGGTCTTCTCTGATCTCAAAGCAAGGTAGGGCCAAGTAAGGCTAAATTTTGGACTTGAAACTTTCTGGACACAATAGTTTGCAGAAGCAGATGCTTTTTATTTTGGGTGATGCTGCACTGGTAGAAGTGATCTGTGTAATTACCATCATGATCCTGAAAATCTGGTGACATTAATGTAAATGTTTCAGATTGGAAGGGGCCTTAGGAGGTTGCCCAACAATTAATTCAGAGACAGTCTGAAGTTTCGTAATTAAGGAAACTTCATAATTTTCTCAGAAAATTGGTGATGCTCTGGTTGGCACAGCCACATGTGCCATTAGCCTTCGTTGTTGCCAGGTCACAAGTCACCAGTGTTTAGACACCAGTCCACCAAGACCACAGCGACTTTGCAGTGGAGCTGCTCATTACAGGGCCTGTATAGCTCTTTCCATGTAAGAAGAAAATGAGGTTGCTTGGGAGATGAACTCCCTGCTCTAACTCCCCCAACTGAACTGTGATTTGCGTAATTCGTCTATTACCTTCTTCCAGCTGTAATTGGCTGTAAAGGTTTGCTGCTGCATGCTGGTTAAAAAGTTCCCATGTCCACTACCAAAAGGATTTGGTTTTGGTCAGAAGCAATGTCTGTATAGTCTAGACCTGAGAAAACATCCAGAGAATCTTGGGGAATGCTCTGAAGCTTTCTAAATGAAGAACAAGAAGAGTTTAGATGCAAGATCTATTTGACTGGTGTCTCCAGTGCTACTTTCAGTAGTAACTCTTTTTCTCAGTTTTCCATGAACAGCTTTTGATCAGGAGTAACCCTGTTAAAGTAACATCACACTGAGGTGATTGAATTCATTTAGAAGCTTTTTCACCCCACCATTTGTTTTTGTGTTTCTATTTTACCCTAATTTTTGTAAGGCTCATGTTTATGGGATTCTCTGTATCTTAACTAATATAATTAAGGTTTTCATTTGAATATGACATTACTCACCAAAACTGATCATGAAAGGAGACATGCTTGCACTGAATAAAAATTAAATAAGAGCTTAATTAATCTGGATACAAGCCTAGGATCAGAATGTAGGTGAATAGTGAAATACTAGTTATTCTATATACCTATGTATATATATAATGTTATACAATATCCTATGACCTGTTCTATGCACATAGACTACTAAACTGTATAAAACGAGCTTTATGTTTCTACGGGGTACAGCACGTGATGCCCACCAAGTGAAGTGGAAATGCCATCAAAACGTGGGCATCCATTTTTTTTTGTTTGCTACATTCATCCAGTGAAGTTGTAATTGTGGAAACAGTTTTCGGTTTTCCTTTCCTGCACTTTATTTTTAAGTATTCTAATAGAGGTTAGATTTTTATTATTATTATTATTATTTCTGAATATACACAGGAGAATTTTTAAGATATTTGTCTAGTAATCTTATTAAAAAAAGTTGGTGTCAGTGAAGGAGAAGAAAGTAAAAAACCCAAAACCATCACCACCCCCATGCTCTTCTGAAATGCCCATGGCTTTGTACTGCATAATAAAACAGAAAGTTCGCTTTTTATAGAAAATTAGGAAAGCAATCAATGAATAACATGATAAATTGCCTTGGGGCATGTTGAGAAATGCCTTAAGAATGGCTGAAATACAGTGTTACTCTTGGAAAGCAAACAACGATCAGTCCCCTCTTACTACAGAGTGCTGATGCAGTCACTTGCCGAACAAGGGAGAATGAGGATTTTGGTAAATTTTGGATTCACTAAAGAGCAGGGTTCTATATAGCTGGGAAGTAGAATAGGACTGTGACAGCCACAAGAATCCAATGTGAGACTGAGAATTACAGAGCTGGTGCTGCCATGAACAGGGCACATAGGAGGGGGAGCTGTGATTTGCTTGCTGGCTAGACTGGCTCCAGAGCACTTTGAGGTTTAATATGTGATAGATTGAAAGTCCTGGCAGACAAAAATGCATTACCAGAAGTGTTAGCCTATCCTAATGGGAAGGTGGGTAACAGTTCCATCAACTCCATGTCTGTATAAAGACTACAGATTACGTTTATTTAGTAATAATTTAGAGGAAGGGAGAAATCCCCAAGCCCATACACCCTTCTTTCTTTTGTATTTTATTTGTGGAATTACTGAAGCAGCCAAATCTCACCCCCAGAAATGTACATGTATCCAGTTGAAAAAAAGTTGACTTCCTAAAAAATTTTATACAATTGGAAGGAAAAGAGGCTGGTCATTCTTAAATCCTATGAGTGATTGGTGAATGAAAGTCTGGCCACCATTGTGCTCTTTAAGTCACTGAATTTCAAATAAAAAATAGCCTTTAAACTATGCCAGCTGCACTATAAAGTTGTCTTACCAGTATAGCTGTTAACCTGAAATATCTTAAATAACTTCATATGTATACTTTTTTTAAAGCAATGGCAGACTGTTATTAGAGTGTGTCCTTAGCATGAACACAATAGGCTGTCTGCCACTGTCTTCTGATGAAAATTTGTCTGTAAACTCTTTCTAATAACTGGTGTACAATGACGATTTTGTAATGAATAGATTAATTAGATTTTTATCAGAATAAAAAATGTTTTTCAGTTTAATTTGTTTCTTCTATTAAGTAATAGAGATAGATTTAACTGATGTTTGTTGGCTCAGCAAAGCTCTGTTAGCTGATGAGCCAATATTTAGGGAAGCAAACTGAACAGGGAAGTTTCAGGCAGTGGAAAGCAGCATCCCATATGGCCAGTGGTCATTTAACTAGGTTGGCACTGGAATCAGTTTGCAAGAGCACAGCATAAGTACAGATACAGATACAGTACAGATACAGCTTAGTATTTTAATGTCTCTTTCATCTGAAAACCTCAAAAGACCAAATGCATGAGCTCTTCCACGATCATTTTCTTTTATGGCAGTCTAATGAGCTACAGTGGAACAGTGAGTTACTGCTTGATCTGTCTAAAAGCCAGAAGAGAGTTTTACTGCTACATGACAGGAATAATTTCTGAACTTCCACCAAATTCTTGGTCATTGCAACTAGCAAAGTCTTCATGTCATTTCACGTGCTTTGGACAAAGCCTTGATTGTGACAATAGTGAGATCAAAGTTGGAATAGTCAAAGGTTCAGTGCTGATCCCCATTCATTTGCATCAGCTGCGTCCCAGCCACAAGTGGGATTTCTTGACAGAAAGAAGAATAGCTCCTAGAAGAAAATGATAACAGCCTGTGAAGGAGATGTTTGAAATTGCTGTAGAAATAAAGACAATGATCAATGCTGTTTCAGCAAACTGGTCAAGTAGGAGCACATAGATGAACTCTACCATAAATACAAGATCTGTATCCTCTCATTTTCCTCTGATGCTAGCACAAGCTGTTAATCAGAAAAATCAATGAGATTTGTAATGCAATTAAAGAAACTTGGTGTCAGCTTAAGTGTTTACTTAAGTGTCTACTATTAAAAAAACCCCCAATATCATCACTAGGAATAATATTTTTTCTTTATGTTGATAATGAGACAGGTTTAAAAATTAATATAAAATTTAACTGTGGTGGGTGGACAGCATCAGCCAGAGGCTGTTTAATGGTAGGACCAAAAGATCTGGTTTAGCAGCGTATTACCTGTAAGTGAAAAAAGTTGAAGTAGTAACCTAAATGCTGTTGCCAATTCTTAAAACTACTGTAGCTACTCATATATAAGTTTCACAAGAAATGTTTGTTGCAAGTAATGTTAAACAAGGGAGATGTAGCCACTAGGAATTTCATCTTGAAAAAACCCAAAACAACCAACCAACCAAAATGACCACTAAAACTACATTTTGATTTCCAAAGGCATGAAATATGAAAAAGTGAGATGCCAGCTGATTCCAAAAAGTCTGTCACAAAGACTTGAGGTTTAGCGAATATACTGGGTGCTTTCAGTAATGCCTTTGAGGTTCACCCACTAACAGCAGTTCTGAAAAATGTCTTTAAAGTCTGCATCTTGTTCTTTTGATGGATTACCGGAATCTCAGGCTCATGCCTCGATGTAGTGCAACATAAACTGCGGCTAAAGCAGAGAAGGAGGAAATTATATGAGAATGCCTGAAGAGACTTCAAATGTCCTTGCTTTGATGTATTTCACAATCTTAGCATGACTTCATAGCTGGCAGTATACAATATATAATACTCAGAGAGCCAGCACAGCACGACAGCCTGAAACAACGGTACGTACTATATAGCAAGTAAAAAGTGAACTGAGTAAGTCAGGAATAACTGCAAAGTTCAAACACAGTTGTAATGAATGTGTAGATTGTGGCTCTATCGTTTTGAATTTACCTGTTTGGATTTTTTAATTTCTGAAGCAGGTATTACATCCCTGTGATGTCTAGAAAGAATTAGAGCATTTTCACTCTCAGATTATAGCAAAGAACAAATAAAAGTTATGCTGCTTTTCTGTATAGTGTGCATACCTTGTAATTAGTTCTAAGAGTAACTGGATACCTCACTAGACAAACTTGCAGTGGATAGAGATTGTAAGACAACCTAAATATTAAAGGGAGAACAACAGTGAGCTGGAATGCATCTTGCAATGTGGAAAAGTGAGGATTGCCGTGAAACGAGTGTTAAACAAATGCTTTAGTACCACTTCAAGGGCTTCTTTCAGGTGTAGGTTGCTGTGATGGCTGCCTCCACCAGGGTTTTGCTAAAAAAGTTACCCGTCAGTGGGAGCTAGTAATGACTTTGAATTTGTTATATAGCCACCTAATCTTGGGATGGTGTTGGACACTCGCGCATCAGTGACTGTCTTCGGCCGTTGGTAAACCTGGGCTAGTCATGACAAGGGCTTAGAAAGATTTATTCACAACTTGCCTGAAGGGGGAAGCACAGACAAAGGTGTCACTGTGTCTGTCCCAGAATTCAACAGATCTTTTGCGAGGTCAAGGCTTCCAAAATTCACTCCTGTCACATCATAGAGATTTGGGAGTTTTTTGGTGTACTTAGATCTGATTGCTTCAGTGACAAAAATGTTGGTGTTTTAACCACATTTTTAAAAATGCTTGCAAACACTAGAGAACGGACATTCTTAAAATGGCAAGAAGCAGCTTCTTGACTATCAGTGGCAATTATTACAAAATCTATTTGCTTGCTTTTGTGCAACAGGATGCATTCTGGGAACGACTTGAAAAGTGAAATGAGAAGAAAGGCAGTCATTTGACTAGCAGAATTATTATTTTGAATATAAGGTGGATGACTGTTTTGTTCTTTTTGCTTTCACATAAAGCAGAAAACACAACTTTATTTGGCAACTTTAGAAATCTGATCTATGATTCCTCTAGTTTCTTTCTCACTTTTGTACATGTGTGTCTTAAAATGGGTGTTTGCAACCTAACCACCAAGTAGAGTGCAGTGTTTTAGTGGCAGAGGAAAAGTAAAGTCTCTCCTGGTGACTTACATGGATACTTCCATTATATTGAAAGACAAAGGACCGAGATCTCTGCTGGTTTCACTTTAGAGACAGTGAAGTAAACTTTACAGTTCTGTTCCATCTATAGAGAATTGTAGCAGTAGCCAACGCCCAAGGCATCCCGGCCTGTGTCCAGCAGGACCAGGGCAGTGATTGTCCCCCTGTACTCGGCACTGGTGAGGCCATACCTCAAGTGCTGTGTCCAGTTCTGGGCCCCTCACTCCAAGAAGGACATGGAGGTGCTGGAGCCTGTCCAGAGAAGGGAAACAGAGCTGGTGAAGGGTCTGGAGCACAGGTCTGGTGAGGAGTGTCGGAAGGAGCTGGGGGTGTTTAGCCTGGAGCAAAGGAGGCTCAGGGGAGACCTTATCGCTTTCTACAGCTACCTGAGAGGAGGGTGTAGCCAGGTGGGGGTTGGCCTCTTTCCCCAAATAACAAGTGACAGAATGAGAGGAAATTGCCTCAAGTTGTACTAGGGAACGTTTAGACTGGATACTAAGAAAAATTTCTTTCCAAAATGGGAAGAGACATTGGAACAGGCTGCCCAGGGAAGTGGTGGAGTCACCATCCCTGGATGTACTTAAAAGATGTGTAGAGATGGCACTTGGGGACATGGTTTGGTGGACTTGGCAGTACTCAGTTAATGGTTGTACTTGATGATTTTGAAGGTTTTTCCAACCGAAATGATTTTATTATTCTAATTTGGCTTTAGGAAGGAGTGAGTGATCCTGAAACTGTCACCAGAACGAAGAATGAGAAGTGATCTCAGAGGCAGGTCTGCTATTTCACTGTAAAGCTGGAATCCTCTGTTGTTGAAAGATTAAGATGCTGTCTGTTACCTCTCACAGTAGTACTTACAATTTGATTTTCAGTTTCTCAGCCAAGTATCTGCTGTCAAAAGCGTTCATGACTAAGGTAAAAGAATGAAGGATTTTGCCAAACAAATAGTAGAAAACAAAAGGCTATCCATGTTCCTTGTTGTTCCAGATGAATATTGTATTGAAGACATGCCTAAGTAACGTGGTTAAACCTGGCTCTGGTATTTTATTTTTATTTAAAGTGTGTTGCATTTGTAGTACAGATTTTTTAATTTGCAGGTCACACTCTATAGTCATTGTTTGAGAAACAGCATATGATAAATTGAAATAACTATATATATCACATCTTGAATGTAGCCTTCGGTTCCCTTACACGAGATCATACTGAATTACAGTATTATACTGACAGTGGGGGTGATACTGAGAGATGAAATGAAGAGCAATGAGCTTTCTCTCTGAGTTAGGTGGTCTTATCCATTTGATTTGTGTTATATATAAAATCGGTTAATTCACGCTCAGATATGAAATATCATACTGGTAAATTGTGTCTTGGATCCTGGTGGGGGGGGGTGTTCTTGGGCTCAGCCGAATGCGATTCCGGGAATCATGTATTTTTCGCCAAAGGGACATTTACATCTTAAAACTGCAGACTCGCCCTGAACAGTGTGTAGTCTCTGCCCGTTCAGCTTTTGCATTCGAATGGAGTATGAGTCCGGGCTGAACACACATGCCGTGCTCGCGGGACGACATTTACATCCGAAAGGGACGGCTTCTGTCCAAAAGTAAGAAAATCACTTCTGCCGGGAAAGGATCTGCAGTACGCTGAGATATCATACAACACCACCTGGACATATACATCTCTAAAGAAGAGTCCTCAGCATCCATATCGGCAAGAACTCCTCCCTGGCCAAGTGCTAACGGGCAATCAGAACCCAGATGTGCGAGAACTCCCCCCTGGCCAGGAGATAACGAGCGGATTTGGAACTGAGATATGGAACATCGAGAGACATCTGATAACACTCCCCGGTGATGAAAGACTAATCAAGGACAGGATGAGCTTTTTTCCACCTTAGTTCCTAGAATAGAATCCCTTTATGAATATGTTGAATAGAAGTTAACTCTCCAAAACTCCGAACTCTGCGCGGAACATAGTATATAAGCCCGCTGCAAAAAGCAGCAGTCGTGAACAAGGGAGGTTTGGTGCGATAGAGGCCAGACCTACGTTCACCCAGTTCCAACCCCGGGCTTGGTACTGTGTCTTTTTCGATCGTGGCATCGCGTTTCCGATATTTTGGACTTTTAATAAATTTTATGATATAAAATTTTAATATCGAATTTGGTTATCTATTTATTTCAATTTGTAATTCTAAATTTATAGCAAAGATAGGGCAAATAGTAATAAGGTAAAAATGTAGTCAGCTGTACAAAGACTGAAGGCTAATACAAGTGAGCATGGTCAGGCAGAGTGGAGTCTAGGTCTTGGTCAACGATTGTCATCCAAAGCAGCCCTTGATGGAACTGAGTGGGACACGTCTTCTTCATTTCTGCTTTTGCCATACCTGTATAGGACTTAAAATACAATTGTTTAGATAACGGAAACTGATGGGCAGCTAATATCTGTGAATGAAGTAAAGGATTTAAGGGGTCTGGCATGGGCTTAAGGTGCAGCAATTTAACTTTTAACACAAATTCTTTGGATTCATGCCTTGTCTTGGTAGTCTTCATTCTTGCAACTAATTTCTCATAAATTGCTATCAATTCCTTTCTAAAACTTTTAAGGTAAATTAAAATAATACTAAACAACACGGGCCAGTTTGTAGTTCTTGTAACATTGTGCGTGAGCAATACTCCTTTAGGGTTTCCAAATCAACAACTTTTGACAAAAAAAAAAGTAATCTAGATAAATTAGCAGCCAATCAAAACAATTATCCTTCTATTTGAGCATACGCTGTTACCTCGTTGACACTGATGTAAAATGTTTTCCTCCGTAACAGTAAACAGAATGTGCTCAAATGAGAGGAAATAATTTTTGATTATTTCATGGTTATTATTATTTTGGATTAAGTCCACGAGGATCTCTTAAGAAAGTGTTGCATCACCAGACACACAGATACATGATCACTGTAAAATAATTAAAGAAGACATTAAAAAAAGAGCATTTGTGTTATGAATTAATCAAATGTCAGGATCCAGTCTAGAGAAGTGGGGAAGATGGTTTGCATGTATTCAGAGAACTGTGCCAAATGTAATTTACAACTGTCTCTGTGGACAGCAAAGAGCTCAGCTTATTTCAGAGTGCCCCATGGCTCTGTTATAAGTGATGTGTGTGAGATCTGGACAGACTGAAGAGCAGATGGTCCTAGTGTGAGATGGTGTACTTCTTCCAAAGCACTAGTCGGTGTGAATGGTGTGCTGGCAGAGAGGTGTTCCATGACCTGGCTACTAGAGAAGGCAGTGATGAGAAAAATCGGTTTGGAAAGAGGGAGCATTTGAGCCGCTCTGAGAAGGCTGCTGTAAAACTCAGGTTAAAATACTCGGCAAATTTGGATACTCATATCAATATTAGATTCCAGCCATCATCATATCTGGTCTGTTTTGTGTACCCGAAATGTCTTGTATTATTTCATATGGCTGTTGAGTGTATGTGCCTTTGGTTCATACCATGCTGCTGCTAAAACAACCAAGGGTTGCTTTTTCTCTTGATTTCCTTCCTCCCTCCATGCTCCTTCTGTGTGGTGGCTTAATCCTGTGCTCCTTCTTTATCAAAATGTAAAATCTCTGCAGGAAGAAAACATGCTGAAAATTTGAATGGTGCATTGTCTCACCCCACATGCAGTATTTGGCAGCCTCAGAGTGACTGTAATCACAGCTGCTTTCAGACCTGCTTGCTGTCAGAGGATCTCCCACAGGCCCTTGTGAAAGCCAACATTAAGATCAGAGCTGGAGCAATAAACTTCTGTCTTCCATGGTTATAGACATCCCAAATCCTACTCAAAGGTGTGCTTAAACTGCAGCCTAAGTCATCGCTTTTCACTTGGAGTTGCAGAGGTGAAAAAAAACCCCAAACCTTTCTCTTGATACTGTTAAAGGGTCAGTGTTGAAGAAATACGGAGTGTAGTGATTTACTTACTAGATTTAGCATCTGTCTTCAAAATTCTTGTAGTGGGCAATTACTGATTACAGCTAAGAGCCTTTCTCAGTAGGTTCAGCAAAAGAACTTTTTTGGGGGGAGGGGGGGAGATTATAGATTTCTGGCTGTAGGTGTTGGACCCCCTATTCCCATCTTTATACTTGCAGAATTTTCAGTGTTCTGTTGTCACCATTTAGTAATTCTGCCCCACAGGAATGTCATGATCAGACCCATGGATAAGTGAGACTCTTGCAACACATTGAAAATACAAACCAGTTACTCCTTCTGAAGAGCTTGTAAAGTTCAGACTGGGTCTTGAGAAATCCACACAAATGTTCCTATTTTCTTTTTTTTTTAAATGGTGTTAGTTTTATAGTTGTTTCCTTTAAATAAATAAATAAAAGCCTATGAAAAGGGATCTCTTTCTTTACAAGTGGTTTGATCCCACTGCTAGAGAGGATGTAATCCAGATGACATTCTCAGGGGATAGTAAAGACCTTTGCCAATATTCCTATGTTGCTGAAAGATTCACCAGGCAGCATTCCTGGGACAAAATGCATTACTGCATCGCCGTTAGTTTTACCTCCAACTTCCACCCCAAAGCCCCCTTTCTTAAATCTTTTGAGAATTAAAAAAGCAGCAAGGGCTCAAGTGAAGTCTCTAAAAGTAATTCTCCATTCGTTTAAAAGGTAGCTTTGCAAAGTTTTGGTAAAGTAGTTAGCTGAAACTTGACATTATACAGCTTATTTTAATTTAGTAGTGTAATGATGTGGTGATAGAGTATTGCCATCTACCAAAAATGTATGTTTAGGAGAATTCCAGAAGTTTTGATTTGAAGAAATAAAAGTTGTTCCAACTTAACATCCAATAAGGAAGACTTTGAATAGCTGAACTCTTGTCTTCGTGTAGAGTTACTTTTTTTTTCTTTTAAATAAATATTTTCCCCAGATTTTATAGTTTTGGCATTATTTGATCTACAGATTATTCTAGAGGTTAGGAGGGCCTTGTGGCTTCAGAAAATTCTACCAGATGTTGCGTCTTTCAAAAATTCATATTTTCTGAATCCTTTTTGTGATTGCATGAGTTCTTTAGAACATTGTGATTAGTGTCTACCTACTGCTCATAAATCACCCTTTCCTCATCAGGCATATCTCTGCTTACATTTTATTTATTCATCCGTCAGTGTTACCAAATACTAGTAACTCACTGAAAATGTACCCTACTAACACTTTGTTCATGTAAACTTCTTTGAAACATAGACTTCGGATTACTTGAGTAAAATGTGAATTAATACATAGCAAATTCCAGTTTCTTACTAAATTCTTTGCTTCAGAACATCTACACAGTAAAAAAAAAAAATCCAGCCAGACAAAAAAAAAGTTTCTGATATCATTCAGCTAAAAATGATTAAATTTTTTGTTGCCTGTGGGAGTACACAGCTGAAAGGACCCTGTGCTAACTCCCTGCTGGCATAACAGCTGACACACCTACAATTACAACAGCAGAGACTCATCCAGCATCTCTTTCCAAGAAGAACTGGTCTTTCTAGATATTCTCTGTGCAACTGTGGATACTGTGCTTTAAATCACTGATTTTATTCCATTCATATTTGTTGCTGTGTGTATTTGCTGTCTCCCATTACGCAACATTCTGTCCTGAGAGGTAATCCCTTGGTTAGCAATTCGTAAAAGAAACATTCACATGAATGAGAGCTCATAATCTTGTGCTCTGTGGATTCAGATGGATGCATGTATCTATTAGCACAGATACATACATCCATCAAGCCCATCTCTCTATAGCCAGGCATTATATGAAGTAAACATAAATACAGATTTTGGGTTCTTCTCAGGAGAGATCAAATAGAGTAGCTGGAAGAGCAGAGGCAAATATCTGATTTCATTCTGGCATTAACTCACACAGTTCATGGGCTATTTTAAGAACTCTCTTTGTATAGTTGGAGCTGAGTTTCAAACAGTGCTTCAAAGTAACGAGTGGTCTTGGCAGACAGAAAACTTCTGCCAAATTAGAAGTGAAATTAGACTAGTATAGTGTTACAACAATAAGGTTAATCGGTTAAGGGAATAATTTGTGGGATAGGATCATTAAAACGTCAGTGCCAGATATGTTCCTGGACTGCACATAGTGTAGAAGATGCTCCACTGAAAAAGGAGGAATAAGAAAGTCTGCTCTTCCTCAGTAACTGTAACACAAAGCACTGCTGCTTTTGTGCTTGTACATTCTTTTTCATTTAGCAGCAAAGTTCTTGGTAAAGATCAGAAAACTCTTTAAATAACCACTTCCTGGTATGTCCTTGAGTTGCTGATAGCTCAAAGGAGAAACTTCTTTTTCAAGTGTGAGAATTCTGTTCCTGATCATGGCTTTTGCTGGTACTGTTTGTGACTGATTAATATGTATAAAGTGCAAGTAAAAATCTTAATGATTTGTATATGTAGAAAACTACGACCAATTGCCTTTTTCTGCTGTTGGAAGTTGTCACACAGGAGCACTTAGAAACGGCCACCTGGGCTGGAAATTGGCCTTGGATCTCTTCATTCTGGTATTCTGTCTTCACTTGTGACTAATACTGGACTGAGAGGGAGATGCACAAAACTTTAGTGTATGTTAAAGTAGGGCAGTTTCAATTTCCTGTAGTAACTATATGTCCTCTTACTGAAACCTATTCTAAATATATTGTATTATTTCAAGATATAATACTGTTATTTTGCACAAGAGCGTATCACTATTTTATAAGTAAAAATTTAAACGACTTGTCTTAAAGAACAGAACTTAGTTGGTTACAACTGGCAGGAATTGATTGTGTAAGCGAGGAATTCCCAGCAGCACTTCAGTTGAAAAGTCAAAGCACTGAGTTGATGATTTTATCAGCTTTTACCTACGTCTTTTCACCTCTCTGGTGATGAAAAACTGAGGAAGAACTGCACCTCTAACATCCATAGCCACACCTGAATACCTGGCTAAGGCTGCAGAGTTTCTGCCTCGGTGAAATTTTACTTCTATAGTGCTAAAGGTATGTCTAAACTGCATGTCTTTGGAAGGCCTTCAAACTACCATGCCACCGTATATAGCTGGCTGATTTCAAGCCTGTTTGGGCTAGAATGGGGCATGGTAGAATTCTTCCTCCCTCTTTTGTATCAAAAGGAGTCCAGGTATATGGGACAGGCAAACAAATTATGTCTGAATTTGGCCTAGTCAAGAAAAAAGGAAAAAAAAAAAATCAATATCCCTTTCATCACATGGTATTTGTGTAATTGATAACGAAATAATATTTTTTTAAAAGCCAGTTGTTTTGAACGTTTAGTGATTCTGAAACAAAATGTGAGTTACTAACAAGCATTTCTGTTGTTAGCTTGCTAGAGCCCTGACTACTCTTGCACATCCATGTCAGGACTTCCAAAATGGCCTAGCAAAATTGGTTCATCTTTCATGGTTATCAGGAGGCAGAGGAAGATTAGAAAGGGCCATTTTCTTTCGGAAAAATCTTTTGTCTACTGATTGTCCTACAGAGGCTCCAGCAGTCTATCTGGCAATAAAGCAGGGGGAGACTACAATGAAACTAGGGAATGCTAAAATAAGAGATAAAAGTTGACGCTAGGAATATTTATTTCCTTATAGTGTTTTATCTTCTTGTTTATTAATTCTGTGCTTTAATTGTGAAAATGGAATATGGTAGTGATAGGGATTTATGTTGTCTGTTAATGTGAGCTGCAGTTAAGACCTCACAAGAGCTGAAGGACAGATAAAAGAAAATCAAACAAACGAGGAGCTCACATGTTTTCATAACACAATGGGTCATGGCAGTACCTCAAATAGGACAGAGGAGAAGGAAGTAGAAAACCAGGACTACCTTCAGCTTGCTGAGGGTGGAGAGGGTAGAAAGCTGCAGGTAAAATTGCATTTGATTGTTTTGTATGCAATTTGTACCTTGGCCAGAATCCCTTATAGAAATTCTTCACACTGGAAAAACGTTACTCAGGGGAATCCGTCTTATTACATTTTTTTCCATTTTGATGAAAAAAGTAATGATATGAAGTGGAAAATGTCAAGTAAAATTAATCTAAATATTGGCTTCGTGCAACACAATAGAAAACACATTTTACTGTGTGGTGGTGTTATTTACTAAAGTCCTTAACTACAGGTGTGCCAAACTCTCAGGACATTGTTATACAACAGATCGATTTTCCTCTGCTAGATAATGCTGCAATCCCCAGGGTTTGTTCTCCCCTTGGACCATGACCTAGAAAAGGTTTTAAACACTTGCTGCACAAGGCTCACCACTCCTTTCCTTTTGTGACTATATCCCAAATGGGAACATTTTCCATCCTCATAGTGTGGCCCTGTTCCTGCAGCACCTGAGCATCTCACCTGGACCTTTCTGCTTACTCAAAGACAATGGTGTGAAAGTGCAAGACAGACCCCACAGAGCTGGTGTGGCAACTGCAATAGGTACAGTTTACTTCTGTTGCACGTGTGTGGGAACTCCCTCTGGGCGTGTCCTATCCCCGACACACGGAAGCAGAGCAGGAATGGGAGCACAATTTGGAGTGGGTAAGGGAAGCCTGCTGCCCTGGCTCCCCGAGGGTGTCCCTTGGGGGTGTCACTAGAAGATGGTTGTTCTTCTGTGGTAAGGCTAAGATGTTATTTTTGTACTCTAAACCAGAGAGTTTCTTGTTTTATTAATTGGAAGCTAGAAAGAATACATGCTGATGGTCTTCAGTGCTTCCAAGTCAAGCAACTACTCTTTGATGAATATTTGATGCTAAATTTGTTACCGAGTTTGATTTTTCGATTTTTGGAATCCCTTTGGTAATGTTAGCCAAGATACACTGGAAATCCTCGTGAGAGCAAGAAATCAATCCCATATTTGCAAGCCTTGGCCAGTTTCCTGAATGTTTGAATGTCGTCCCTCTTGGAGTCTAGTTTTCTGAAACGCAGCGCTCCTGATTATGCACTGTTTGGATGACAGCTTGAGAAATTTGTTAGAGTGAAGGGTGACCTACTTGCATTTTAATTTTTCTTCTGTGTGCTTAATGAAGATTTTCCAGTTTAGAAGTTGATTTTAATCACACATTGTCTAAAAGCTCGCTGTGTACCACAAATAGATATTTTCCAAGTAGAAATTAAATAACTATTTAAGAATAATATGTTTATATCAAAACAATTGAGACTGATGTGTTAGTAACACTGCTACTTAGTTACTGCTGTTTATACACACTTCCCATTGTTTCGAAGAGCCATATTGTCTCAGGTCACCTTCAATCCTTGATTAAGAATGTTTTGGGCCCTCACTCTTATGGATACCCATCTTCTTCCTGCTTAAATTTTTTTTCTTTTCTTCTTGAATTTTAAACTTTATTCACATCTATACACACATGTATTAATTGTGGTCAATGTCGTATTTTAAGAATTAAAAATAGCACGTGGCCACAGCATTTAGCATTTGATTATTTCAGGGTTAGAAGGATACGTAGTGCCTGTCAGCAATGTTCTCTGAGGTATCTTTGTTTTGAAGTCCATGCATTTGTTCATAAAGAAACATCTTTATGGACATTTATTTATGTCTGTAGACTTTGTCTCCCACTGGCGAGAATAGCTGGCTTACCTTCAATACACAACACACAGTCAATTTAAATACAATTTAAATTTGCTTCTGTTTCTCTTAGCTAATGAGCAGCAAGTGATTTGCCAGTCCTGACTGTGGTGTTATTGTGTTTCCAAGAGGCATACTGATACTAAATTCTACAGTGGCTTAAAACATCTCGGTGTAACTCTGTCTGAACAGACCAAAATGCAGCCTCTCCTTATTACATGCAGCCAGTGACAGCAGCTGAGGCTTTTTTGTATGACAGAATGCAGGCAAACTAAATGTCAGATTAGAACTGTTCTGCAGAAACCCCAAAAAACTAGTTAATTTTTTATTTGGGTTTTTTTTTTTTGTTTTCTTTGTCTTTTTTTTCCCCCACAAACTCATTCTCTTCAGAAATGCTAATGTCAGCTCTGATGGCATATTTGGGATTGTGCAGTGAACTGAGGGGGGGCTGTATAGAAAATAAGTTTAAGAATTGAGTAGGTTTTAAAAATGCTTCAGTTGAGTACCACAAAGCAAGTGGGCAAAGATAGGTGTGAGCCTTTTGCTTTTTAGTTGGTGGTTAAGTTTATTTTTTGGCATTTTCTTTAGTGCACCGATGCAAAATTGTAGCGACAATCCCATCACCTGGAACTGGGTTGCACGGCATTTGAAAAACAGCCTGTGTAAGTATAGCAAGTCCTTTCAGAGGGCACAGCTGGCTTGAAATGTGGATTGTTGTATGGGCTGTTGCATACAAAAGCCTCTCTTCCTCTTTTTATCTTTCCTTTCATTGGAAATGTATTATAAGCACTGAGTTTGAGCTTTCCTTGAAAGCCTTAAGAACTCTTACACTCATACAGAGCAACTTATGTTTTCCTTATGTAGCTTCTGGTGCCAGAGGAATTTATAAAGTGCTTTTAGCAGCTTAAAAGCCTGCAAAGTGTAGGATAATCCTTCCCCTTCTTTAACACAGTCCAGTATCCCTTCATCAGCTGTCCTAGTGGTACAACTCCTTACTGAGGTAAAATGTCTTCTCCACTGTGGATGTGCTCAGGCTTGCAGATGGGTTGAGGCTTGTTCTGACAAATGGATCTTATTTTTTATCTTACTCTTGTCTCTAGAAGGTTGAAATCATAAGAATTTGTAGGATCTTTCTGAGGCTTACCTGGTATTACCAGTGTGTTGAAACCATTTGTTTATACACAATGATACACAAATTCTCCTCACTTCTCCCTCAGTTTTGTCACACCAGTTTACAACTTTTCAAATGCATGATCTGCTGACATGGGCAAGTTCTGACACATGCAAGTCCCAAGTGTTCTATGGTTCTTGAACCATATTGAGACTCCACCACCCCCTTCTTCTAGAAGTGAGTTTTGCTGCTGGTTCATATAATTTTCTTCTGCCATTTGGTTCTCTTCCTAATAGTACAAATATCTTCAGAAAGCTTTGTAATTGTGTATTTCAGTGCTACGGTGTGAATGGCCAGGAAAGAAGCTAATGGTATGTCAGAGCCACGTTTGAAGTTCTGTCTCTATAAGCTTAAAAAGTAACTAAGGCTGGAGTTGCACAGAAGGTATTTAGGCACCTCAGTTAAGACACTTAAATGAGATTTTGGGAAATCCTGATCCCAATCTTGCAGGAATTTCTTTTGCCCTTTTCTTACAGCTTTCTGTCCAAGTTTTACAGACTGAAAGGAAAGCACGTAAGTTGAAATCTTGGTCCAGAAAGCCACATGATACTATTCAGTGCTTCTCTGAATTGGGATATGAGCCCTTAAATCCACTAAAATTTGGTACTTAGGCGTCTTTTGAGGATGACTGTGTCAGTGACCTGTCTGAAGATGGTGCTATACAGCACTAGGATCAGAAGCTGGGAGACTCTGGCTCACCCTTGTCTATCAACAGTAAATGATAATGTCTCTCTCCTCGTTTAAATTGAACAGTGGTGATGACTTTTTCACTGCATATGGAAAACGCATTTCAGGCTTTGTCTTACCTTGTATTCCAGACAACGGCAGTGGAAGGACTTCAGAGAAGAAAATGCAGGAAAATTGGGTTCTGATACTGATCTGAACCGAAACAGACAGGAAATACCATATTCTAAGCTTAGTGGGCACTGGCAGGTTTTTTTTTTTTTAAAGAACCCTCGTCCTTAATATGACCCACATTAAGAAAATATCCTGTTAAATTCATCAGCTGTTCCCCACATGGTCTTTAAAACACTCTCCAAAAAGGTATCTATGAATGTAACTTTGTTGGTCTCAACAGATTATTTAGTGTTTTCTTACATTTACATGTCTCTGAGTTCGATGTTTATCTGGAAAGGAAAAAATCTTTAGTAGCTGGTTATAGTCCCAGGTTCAGATAGCATATGTTCATTTGAAACTTTATTAGTTCATGTAAAGTAGAAGAATATTTACTAGCATCAGATTTAGTGAATGGAATGTTTTTCTTTTTGACCTTAAACCAAATTATAATATTACATTTTAGACAAATGAAGTTTCTGTGATTGTTTGAAAGCAGTATGTTCTACTTTTGTTATCTTTAACACTGGGGAAAAAAACCCTCACCATTTTCTGAAATTAAAATCTAGTTTTATTTTAATAAAGTGTTGTACTTCTTGTCTGGCTCAAAAAGCCTTTAGGCAACAGATGCATTTCAATGGGGTTGCTTCCAATTTACAAAGAAAGTACTGAGTCAAGGCCAAACAAGTTATGTGACTGCTTTTCTTACAGCTGTCAGTGGCTATAATCAGGAAAAAAGCAGAAATCTTCCAACTCTTTTGTGTGTCACTAAATCGCCTTACTACTGTGCCATCCATAGCCTCTTCTCTAGCACCTTCCTTTTCACTGAGCACGGACAATAACCTTTACCTGATATTCTGTTTGGGTGGTCCTTTTACATATGGCAGAGAGATAAACAATGTGAAAGTTTAGCTGGTTCAAGGAACTATATTATATTACAATGCTTGGTTAGTTTAACTTTGGCACATGATCGAATACAAGGGGTAATTATATTCTGGAATTATTCAATATTTGAACAGCTTGGAAAGAACAATCTTTAGGGAGATGGAGGGCTCAGTTTGATTATAGAGCTGCCTTATTTATGCCTTGTGGGAATACACTGCTTGCTGTCTTGTCTCTGATTCAAGGTGCAAAAGAAATAAAATACTGACACAAAGATTCGAGTTAGAGTAACACCAATAAGAGTATTTTGTTGAACAGTGGATTTGATGAAGGCATGGTCTCACTGTTCCACATTGTGCAGCTTCCTTTTCAGCATGTGCAAAAAGAGAAAATGTCTAGCTTGTTTTATGCAGAAAAATCAAATAAGCAGTCATTCTGGGTTTATTGCCTGCCGCCCTCAGTTAACTTCTTATTTCAGTTCCTACTGTCTACTTATGACTATAATTTTCTTTCAGTCTCAGCTATATAGCCCTTAAACCATCACTGGAAATTTATGGGCAGCATTTGACCTGTCAAGTATGTTTGAAAATTAATGGATAACTAAATCATCCAGGCAGCTCTGAAATCCCCATTTTTAATGTTTCTGCACTATTGACTATCTCAGATGTGGTAAGATGCTCTAATGATGAGTACCTGCGGGCCTAAGATATCCATCATTATCTGGCTTTTGTTTTGCCTCCATAAGGTATGTTGCTCTGTCTACGGAGCTGTGTTTAATGTGTGTTAAAGTTCACTGCACTTTCCCAAGTTCCCTGAGGTAACGCTATAAAACAACACGCTGCCTCTTGAGAGGCCAAAGCAGTTGACTGTTTGAGGGACACTTGAACCACACGATCTGTCCTGCCATGAACATCTGTTTCAAGAATCACAGCATGCTGGGAATGATTAGTGAGTGTTTTTAAGTGTATTTCACTCTATGAGTGAATATCTGACTGGCACTAAATGGCTGTTGCCTTTCACCTAAAAGATATCACAGCACACTCGTGAGCTTTGAAATACTTACCTTGTTCTTCCTGTCCATCTTCTAGCAGCACAGTAATTTGAATACATAAATTTTCTGTGGTTGTGTAGGCTTGCAGGGAGTCATTAAGTATGGAAGGTGACTTTCCACAGAGATCTGACATGACTGAGAGCCAGCAGAAAACATTTGGTCATTACTTGTCCAGGGATCCCAGTTCCTGAGAAAACAGAGAAGTTTCCTGACTTGAATATAGGTGAATTAGGGATTTTCCAGCACGCAAGCAAGTCAACAATTCATAGCACTTGAGTGCTGTTGATATGCATAAGGGTGTCATTGTGGGTGGGTTTACAGGGCGCTGTTGTGCAAACTGAAGGGCCGTGGATGAGTAGGGAGATGGCAGGAAGGTGTGGGTAATTGTTAATTTTCCTGTTAAGTACAAGCCGCAATCTCTCTGGCTAACTCTAGAATAACACCCATCCTCGTCACAAAAGGCCACAAGTAGAACTCTCTGCCCAGGCATAACTATTCTGAAAGGTGGGAGTGTGTAAGAGGGCCTTGAGGATGAGGAGGGCAGCAGGGCCATGCAGAAGGGAGAAACACCCTCTTTATTTTTCCTGTAGTACTGCATAAGAACCACCTGGTTTTGTGGATATAAAAGTGCATGTTTTGTAGACTTCGGTGAAACCTAAAACTGTAGACTGGAAAAAACCCACACAAGTTTGTTCTGCACTTCACTGAAATCATTTGCAGCTTAACTGGCAGGCAGACAAGGCATTTATGATTTCTGATCACTCTCACCAGCTGGGCATTCATAGCTTTTCTCGTAGTTGTTCTGAGGACATATGATGGCAAAAACCTTTAGTTCTGCTTTGACTGTAACTTGGTTATATAAGAGGGTAATCTATTTGGTCCAGCTCCTAACTGTCCTGCAGATTTTTTTAATTTTAGGAGAAAGAACTATCTTGTAAAGGCTCCAAGGATGCAATCCATGTTCCTGCCGTTCTCAGACCCAATTTTGCGGTAACACCAGTGTGTGTGCATACGAGTGACCTTAGGCTGCTCGAAATAGAGATGTGTTAGGCCAGTTGATATGGCCCATTGTGTTCTTCCAGTTTCTGAGAACTAGCCATATGGGACTAGCCTGTAGATGGACCCTTTCCCTAAATCCAATGGCCAAGACCCATCACTGACAGTGAGGACAACCCCTTTCCTCCCAGGTGATTCTTTGTTCCTTACACAGGGAATCCCATTCCACTGCAGGAGGACTTTCTGTGCTGCGTGAATAGCAGAAAGACTGAGCCATTAAAATCAGCTTAAAGCCCTTAAGCCCAAGATGTCACATCTGCTTTGCAGAAATTACAACAGGAAAACAACATGATTTAAAAAAGAATCATTTCAAAACAAACATTGTAAAAACTTAGTGGAAAAACATCTGCAGTTTTCAGACCATTACAGCAGTTTTTCAGGGAGGTCATGGAGCATTTTTGCATTTTTTTTCCTTGAATTTATTATTGTTGCTTTATATTTCTAAATAGCATCATTTCCCACCAAGGAAGTTATGCTGATGTCAGCAACAGCATGTAGCTGCTAGGCAAGGTATACAGAGTGCCTGAAATACTGCAAAGAACGTGATAATTAGGACAGCACAATAAATATGAGAGGCAACATTTACAAGGGATTGTTC
Source organism: Struthidea cinerea (assembly GCA_013397865.1). Lineage (NCBI taxonomy): Eukaryota > Metazoa > Chordata > Aves > Passeriformes > Corcoracidae > Struthidea > Struthidea cinerea. Next base: position 261,788 of record VZTI01003491.1, read on the forward strand.
TTGTAAATTGTCTTAGAGAATGGAGATGCCTGGAAGAAAAAAAAAAGAACAAAACAAGATAAAAAATCCTTTCTAAGCTGCTAGAGCAGTTAGTGCAAGAAGCAATAGTGCCTTTTCACATGCAAATAAAAAAATGCAAACACAGTCATGTTTTGGATCAGAAAAAAAAGTGCTACAAGTATGGCTGCACTGGAAAGGGCGACATCATGTAAGGAGGCATTATGCCCATATATTGTGGGCCAGGTATTGGAGCTAAAGCTGTGTGGCGGTGAGAGAATTGTCTGTGTGAGGTAATGATGTCAAGAAGCAGAGTTGATCTGATCACACTGAACTTGACTGGAAATTCTCTCCCTACCCTACTTTTGAACTGGCTTGCAAAGCTGACAAGGTGTCTTACCAAAACCCCACCTTCCTAGAGAAATGGAGGCAAGAGCAAATGCTAAGCAGGATCACCCAAGAGCTGACACAAGACCACTCATGCTGTTAACATGGTCACTGTGCAGACTTTGGTCCTGCAGACCTTCCAAAATGCTTTACTACTTTATGAACTCTTTCCCAGCTTGGCAGATATGATTGAATGGCTAATAATCTTGCCATTGTGACAGAAATGTTTTCTCTCTCCTTCTGTCACAAACTGGGGAAAGACTGAGGAAAGCTGAGGGTCACAGAAAAGCCTAAAACAGCAGAGTCTAAGAATGAGTCACTTTGGTGGACTCTTGTGTAAGTTCAAAATATGCTTTGTTGTCATTAGCACTTGAATAGAGGTGCTGTTCCTGTAGGAGTTGAGTCAGTTGTTAAGAGACAGTTTCGTAGTGACTGGCTTAAATCAAGTCTCTAAACTTCTGGTGTAATATAATGAAATCCTGCCTCTGATTAACATTAAGCAAACCTGTCTCTTCAGCTGTGATGTCCTGAAGTACGTGGTGTAACCTATGAAAACACAAAACTTGTCTGCTTTCCAGTGCCCAGCGTCACATATGGCTTTCTGTAGCTGACAGAAGGCAGATGCTGTCAGACTTAGACTATGAAACTAAACAAGGATTGATTGCAGCGTGAAGGATCAGTGTAAATTTTGCCCAGGGCTAGGTTATGAGAGTGTTCTTTGGGATTAGCTCAAGGCTCTTCCTCAGACTTCACATAGCAAGTGGGAGGCCTGTAACAAATCTAGTAGGATGCGCTTTAGTTGCTTTACAGATGCAGAAAAGAGCTGAACCATCAAACAAACAAGATGTCTGATGCTAGTGTTAGAGCTTTATTCTATTATCCTGCAATCAGGCTACACCCACTGATGCAAAGCTCCAAATAATTCGGCATGTGCAGAACTCATTCAACATGCATCTGAGAAATCCTCTGAAATTCCAGAGCAAGTGGGCTATTTAAGTTTGCCCAGAGTTACCCAGGTAATGCAAATACAAACTTTTAAGATTTAAGCAATTTCTGCTAGCTATTTCTTGGTGGAGATGCCTAATTTCTCCGTAAGGGGGCAGGGGTAGTACTCTGCTATTTTTTAAAAATTTATTTCCTTACTCTGCTATTTAAAATTAATTTAGGTTAACATCTATTTAAAATCTGAGTACATGTATAGATATTTCTTTGGTGGACAGGGAATCTTTTATTCATTCTCCTCTTTTCAAGAATATGCTTGTAAGTATTTTCCCCATCTGAGTTTGTGCACCTGAACCTATAGTTCAACTGAGATAAGGTGGGAAACCTGTGATCCACATTTGGAATGGTGAATTAGAAATGCTTCCAGTCACGTTTAATGCATGTTTAATGCATTTAATTCTTGTCTCCTTTAAACTTCGATTAGCACACAAAGTAGCCCCTTCCTGTACGTTGAATCAATCAGATGGGCTGTGCCGTATATGAATGCACTCCCAGTGGGATGAGGACAGGACAGCAGGGCAGCACCATTGTAGGATGGGATGGGAAGAAATTACTACTTATACTGCCAGGTGCTAATGAGAAAACTTGGGGACATTTCACCTGAGCTGACAAACAGCTTTTTTCTACATGAAGGCTGTCCACTGAGAGCATGGGCAGGATGAGGTGGATTTGACGTACACCAGAGAGGACTGCCTTCACCTGTGTCACCTCTCATTTCTAAGGCAAAAGGACAAAAGTGAGATGATGTTATGTGTGCACTTATGTATGAAAGGGTTGTGTGTGAGCTGATTGTGGATGCTACATGTATAGGAACAGACTAAGAACTGGCCTGTTAGAAGAGCCAGGCACGAAAACTGGTTTTGTTTCTGCTGAAGCAGCATATGTATCCGGGATGGCTGAAAAAATATTTGTTTCCACTTAGATGAACCAGTGTTTACTGGTTTAGAGTGGAACATTGAAGTGTCAGTGACTCAATGGTAAAAGACAGCTAATGTTGCCACTATGACTGCAAAGAACTAATGGCCAAACTAATAAACTCAAGGATCTACGTGCAAAGCCAGCAATGCAACCAATCTCTTTCCCAAAATGGTTTAGAACTTAAATACTGTGAAAACAAAGCCCATAAATTTCACTGAATTGATCTAGTTGTAAGGAAATTCTAAAATGTTCTACCAAAATATTTTAATTTTTTTAGTCTTGATGCTGATAATCACACCCTTGCTAAAGAAAGGACAATATTATGCCTATATGCCTAAAATTTAACAACAATCCCAAATGGAATAACATAAGGCTTCTATGCTAAGTCAGAACATGTCAGAGATGTGGTTGATCTAATTTCCAGCCCAGTCTTCTTTAGTTAATAGGCTTTCCCCTCATACAAAATATGCCATATTCCATCTTCCCCGGTCTACTCCCAGGTTGTTCTTCTATATTTTATATGCAGAGTTTGGATGGTGTAGAAATCACTGACAGGCCTCTGTCAAATTCTCACCCTCCCATTCTCTTTTTTTCCTCTTTCTATTTCTCTTATTCTCTCTCCCAAACTGATAGTGCAATTCACAGTCAGCAGTAGATTATAATGTTTTCCCTTTCTGTGGTTTGGAAGCCTCCCTTGAAAGGATGTTCTGAAAAAAAACACCATCAAGGAAGAACCTGGAAAGAGTACTTAAGCCGAGTGTATGCTCATGGGAGTAGCAGATGTAGTAAGTGACACTGCAGGTGATCTTTGCCTCTAGCGATCCATCTGGAGTTGTAGGTTGAAACTCCCAATCTCTTTGGGGCGAGTCAAATACGCCCTTAGAGAGAAAAATCACAGTAACACTCCACAAGTCAAAACCAGTGGAGTTTCCAACTTGTTGACAGTGACATATTCCAAACGGAATGAAAATTCATAAAATTGCAGTTGTTCAGATGATTTTCACGGAGTTATCTAGGTCCTTCATGCTACAGAAGAAGCTGAGACATCTGAGAGTATCTATTCAAAGTGAATAAATGGATGAATTTTAAAAAATGTGTACTGGTAACTAATATAGCTGCTTAATATTTCCACAACTTGGCTTGTTGAAATAAATAAATAATTAAAAGAACCTGTAAGATCTCATTTCTGGTATGGGGATGATGTATCAGGAATAGCATTGGAAGGTTTATCTTGAGTAACAAAACCATCTGAGATTCCACATAATGTCTTGGGACAAATATTTTCCTGTACTGTGGGTGTAGAGAAATGCTAATATGTTAAGGTGTTCTTATGAGAAGCGTGAATCTTTAATTACATTCTCTCTTCAAGGCCTAATAGCTGGATCTAGCTTGCAGTAGGTGCTCAGAAAAATGTCAGTGGGTCCCGTTGAACTGGTGAGTTCTTGAGATAGAAGTTATTGAAACCATAAATAACACACTAGCAATAAACTCTGCTGTGAGGGAGTTGTGGTTGTCTGCTTGGGTCTCAGTGCGTGAACTGAGTTCACAGTGCCTTGTGGATCCCGTTTGTCTCTGGCTGGAGAGTAGTTCCACATCTGCACTGCTGTGACACTTTGTGCCAATTCCTGTGCACTCTGGTCCCTGTGAGTCATCACACTGACCTCTGCTGGATGGCTCCTGTGAGGAAATAGAGCACAATCTGGGCCACTGCCAGCACACAATCTAATAGCTAGTCGCTGTACCTGGACTTCAGTTTCCCTGATATTTCAAGGTACCTTTTACAGCTGCCAAACATGGAATATCTGAAACCCTTGAGCATTCTTACTTGAACGCCAACAACCAGGCAGTCCTGAGGACTTGCACCATGATGGTTATCCCAGAAAACGTTCCATGTTACGCAAAGACCAAAGATTCCATGACTTCTGTTGTGGGCTATCTTTCAAAGTATGTTTTTTATTTCAAGAAGACTATGTTTCCTAAGAAAGCTTTAAGTGACATGTTTATTCGTGTTGGTCAAATGAAAGTCATGTGGCACACCTCCCTTTCTGCTGTGGTGAGCCACAGTGTGTTTGATATAATCCCACTATCTTGTGTGAAAAAAAGCCAGCTGAATATCAGATGTGCCTGGCTTGCATGTCAGTAAAACAGAAAGCATGTTACACAAGTCACCACACATTGTAAGCTCTATTTTTTTTTGGAACAACCCTGCCTTCAACTTTTTCCACTCTGTTTTCTTAGGCATAGGGTGAATTCAGGGCTTTTCCTGAGGTAAGTGTATGAAAAGAAGACACAAGCATCAGGAAAGACAACGGAATACCCAGACTTTGATGTGGCTTCCCATGTTTCTGGGGTTTGTGTACTGACGGGTTGGCTGGTTTTATACTCTGCAGTGGTATGAAAGTGATTTCAGTAAGGGACTATTGAGTTTTCTGTTGACTATTTTCTCCATTATCAGGAAGTCAAAATTCAAATGAAACACCACAGCTCCAAATAAGTCTTTGAAAAATCAAAGTATTTGTTTACCTTTAAAAAATATGTATAAGACTTAATCAGAGTTATCCACTGCCTCTAAAAATAAAGAATTCAAAGACCTTCACATTAGGACAGGTAACTACTTGGCAGGGTTGTTCAGCTTTACTTCCCTGCTTCCTTCAGACCACTGAGAGAACTTAGGACTGAGTAAATAAGATCCTTTTTGTGTGCATGCAAATACATACAAAGGTGGTATAGGCATCTAATAGGCACATCTACTAAGCCAATGGAGAAAACCGTGATATGCTGTGCAACTGGGTAATTGCTGAGCTGACGCCATACTTATCAGCTTGGTCTGTTTTGGTTCTTTCATATGCATACTTAACTAACTTAATTAATTTTTTTGTAATGTTAGATGTTTAGGAATCTCATTCATGGTGGCTGAACAGTCAAGCGGCACGAGCATGGAAAGAGAAATTGTTGGAGTAGTAAAACCGACTAGTGCATGTGAAACGGGAGTAACCCAAATGGATGGCTCATGCAAGTGACTAAAATGTAGAGCGAGCGGGGCTTTTTGTGAGAACAGAGGAAAAACATGTCAGACATGGGAAAAATAAGGTCAGAGAAGTCCATGTATGCAGAGGACGTGCTTAAGGGGCACACAGGGGCTGTACCACCTTTAATCCGAATTGCTTCACTGGTGACCGATTCAGAGGAAAGGTTGGAAAGGGCCTGTGTGAGGCCCCACTGCCCAAGGTGTGCTTTCACAGAAGGGCCTGTATGACCTGGTCAGGCAGGAGTGACCTTTGTAGCAGTTCTGATTGCCCCGGAAATCTGCATCTTCCTCTCAGTCATTTCAAAGCAAATTGCATCATATTTTAAGTGCTGTGCATCTACACGCGAACCCATTCAATCCTGGGGCATTGCACAGTATTTATTTCAATGCAGAATTTGTCCACTGATGTTTATTTCTGAAATATCTATTTCGTAGAAGATATTTCTGCCTTGTTTGCAATGGATATCCTAGTGTGAATCAGCAGGAAAGAGTGCTTGGCAACACAGAATACAGAGGAAAACTTCATTTGCTTCACCCAGAGCAACAGTGACTTGCAGTAAGCAAAATAAAAAAGTTGTGCCGTCCTGTTGGTGGGAGCTTAGGAAAAATCAGATACAGAGAGAGAAACAAGAGAAGAACAAAGGAGAGAGCTCATGGGAACACCAAGATTCTTGTTCTGGATCAAGTCTGGTTTGTTTCCTTATTTATACCATGCCTGAAACTCACCAAGTTTCCTGAGAACAAGGAAATTAAGTGAACTTAAACACAGCTGGATGTCCCTCTAGGTATATTTCATTGTAATGCATTAGTAAAAAGTGAAGGATGTTTTGTTTGACAGAAAACAGACAAAAAAAGGGAATTAACATAATAAGACAAAGAAACACGCTCCCTCTTAGCCATGGTATTGTGCTACTGCGCTCTGATGTGGCTGTTGCTGCTCATGATGTTCCCTGTTCTGAACACGGCCTGGGCAAAGAGCAGGTGACTCCTCCTGTTTGAACGTATTTTGTCATTATGTTATGCCTGCTTTAGCCAGAAATCTTACCTGGTTATGCAAAGCAATTTGAAATCACTTTTCTTTATGGTGTTCTTGCTTTCCTGTCATAAATTCAATCTTTGCAGGCTGCATTAATTTTACTAGTCAGAACCAGTCCGAAATGCAGTTTTCTTCCTCCATAAGAAGCAGGTGCTACCACCCTTACAAAGACCTTGTCATTAGTTAACAACCGAGCAGTCATGGGCTTGTGCTTTTAGGACTGGGGATTTTTTTCTTTCTCTACCTCCCTCACTCCTAATCCGCCAACGCCTTCTGTTTTACTCCTTCATGGGTGTTGGAAGGAGAGGGCACTGTACTCTGTGCAAAATTTACCTTTGGGGGCTTTTTTCAGTTAAGCTCCACAGAGGTAGAAGTGAGCTGATATAGAGTAGCTATAATGTTTGAATATTTGAAGTACAGTACTGAGCAGAGAGTTAATTTTAAATGTGAAGGGGTCACTTGGTCACAAAGCCCAGGATATCTCCTAGTGGTCTTGTAGCACTTGAATAGTTTCATGCAGCACTTGTGCAGTTATTAAATAGAGGAAACAAGGTGCACTCAAAAGAAAATTTATCCAAATAAGAGGAGCTTTACAAACTGCAAAGACTTTGGTAGTTGCAGTGTCTGTGGAGCTCTAGGCTCTGTGGTTTATTCAAGCCTAACCCTGAGCTGAGCAGTAAAACCAGCATTTTCCCAGGCCTAGGTGCCCAGAACATGGGAGGTGCCAAGGAGCACAGTGTGGAGGGAGCAATGCTGGGGCAGTGCCCTGCTCCCCTTGGCATGCCTTTTGCAGTTGCAGTGTTCCTGGAGCTCGGGGCTTTGTGGTTTTCTCAACCCTAACCCTAAGCTTAAGCCTAACCTGAAGCGGAACAGTAAAATCAGGCTTTTGCTGAGGCTGAGGTTCCCAGCCCACTGGTGCAAAAATCAAGTGAAAAGTTGTTTTATAACTGGAAACATACCCAGAGCTGGATGACCTGAGTGGCTCCAGGAAGTCAGAGCCACTGGTCAAGTCTGGTTAATTCTGGAGTTTTTTTCCTTTTTTTCCCCCCGTTTTTTTCCCTGCTACCCTCCCTCCCTTGCACACTTCATCAATTTCTAATATAAAAACCAAACCATTTCCTTATTTTCATCATTTAATTTTGAACTGGATGGGAATTCTCTCTGTGTCCTCAGAATGATGGGGGCAGAAAGCTCATTTATCAAAGCTCTGCAATGAACAAAGCCAGAGCAGAGCAGCATAAGCATAATTAACAAGGAAAAAATGGAGCTTGTGGCTTGATGTTGATGGATACAAAATGTGCCACAAAGGCAACAAAGCTTTGAGAATGCTTTGAACATAAAACCAGTCTCACGGGATGAACAATTCCATGCCAGAGAGTAAATTCAGGCTAGGATGGATAAGATCAACTATCATGATGACCATACAGCTGCAGCAGTGGAGGATCTAGGTACTTGTTGGACATGTTTAGGGGTTGTTTGGAGATGGAGGAGCCAGCTTGCTTACTTATTTTATCTTGGCATGCTGCTGTTGGATAGAGCATTTTTGTTATTTTTAGTTTTATAATAGCAGAAGTGTGTGCCACAAAGGGATTTGTCCCTAGTGAAATGGCATGTATTTGCTTGAGCTGTCATCAGCTCCTCTCCGTAGAAGACCCCAAAGACAGGACAGATGTGGTTACTCAGGCTCTGTTTGTATACATGATCACAAACCTACTGCAGCTTGTCCTGCAGCTGAGCTCACTGTTATGGGCAGCACGTCTGTCTTCTCACCCCAACACTCCTCAGGGAAAGGAAAAGTAAAATCAAATTCCACTTGGCTGCTTCTATCAAAATCATGTCATAAAGGGTCCAGGGAAGCAAGCTTTGAAAAAGCTTTTTGTGCCTTTTCCCTGGAAAGTGCTTCTTTTACCATATCCATATTTTTGTTTTCCTGTTGACTTAGAAGACTTTAATATTCAGTTCCTGCAAAAATGTGCTTACATATTTTTAACAATATGGTCAAGTGTTGGACTAACTAGAAACAGAGTTTCAGCATGCACAGTGGAAATCATCTTGGATGAGAATAAACTAAACTTCTCTCCTGAATAAAGGCACAGATACATGAGCAGGCAGGGCAGAGCTAGAGAGTGCCGGTGCTGCTCTGTGGCAGTCCGAGCAGGAACAGTGAGGGCTACTACAGAAACCTCTGAGACTCCTGCGTTTTTGAGATTGGTGGCAAGATTTAAGCAACAAAAAGGGAAGGAAATGGATCTCACTCCTGCATCTATATGTAATAGAGCTGAATGGCTTCAACATAGGGCTGTTTCTTAAATGTTGTAAAAGGTGAGGAATTCAGTCAATTTACACTGCCTTATTATTAGTGTCAATTTTATATGGATAATCCGCCTGGTTCAAGTTAGCAAAACAAACATGACTTAGTCATAAACATCTTTAGGATGAAAACACTTCTTTACAGAGCAACCTGGTTGAAGGGCATGTATAGACAATCAGAAGTAATTGTATTACTGATCATTCATTAGTTACTACTGTTCAGCAGGTATTTTACATTGATGGTGTTCCTATTTTGTAACTAATGTGAAAAAACTCCCAATATGAATTGATGGATTCATAGCTGCCCTATCATAGGCCAAAATATTTAAATCTGCAATTTCAGTGATCTAAAACTCTGCACCTTAAAGCAGTAACGTTTTATGTCATGCCGTTTTCTGATTGCTTAAGAAACAGGATAAATTTTCAAGACAAATTAATGATCATCTGGAAGGTAATTTGGTCACAGTGTTGGAGAAAAATAATCAACTTCTGCAAATATTGCAAACATTAAAATGTTTGTGTGTTACTTTTGCTGGTTTATATGTATGTTTACAGATTACACATGTGGTAGAACTCATCTTTCTTAATGACAAGCTTGAATTCTGATTAAATCACTGCAAGGGACCTAGGCAGGACTTGTGAATTCATTAAGGCTTAGAAATTTTCATGCTGGCCTTAATGAGGAAACTGTGCTTCTTCCTGTTGTGTTTTTTTTTCTTTTTTTTTTAATTAAATGCCTTTAGGCTTTTCATCTACTATAAATATTTGTGAAACATAAGCTTGTTTTTGAAAGTGTCTATTCTCAGCTAGCTTGCAGTTGCAAATCTGACAGTGTTTTCTTTTGCCATGTCTCTTCTTTTCCAATTCCCACCAACAATTTCTGAAAAATTTCATAATTATTTTCCTAGTGTTTATTTATCATTTTTGAGAATGAATGCAAACCGTATGTTTCAGCAAGGTTATGTGACAGTATGCTCTTCCTTTATACAAAACCACACGATTTTCAGCTTCGGCACATTTCCACAAGTAATGCTTTGTTTAAATCTGCATATATTGTTTTTTCCTCCTCTGTATTGTAATAGTTCTGTTACGAGGAATATTTGGAAGCTCCAAGTCAGGATGGTGGGGTGGGAGAGAAAAAATCAAGATATTGTCTGTCTAGTCATAGCTATGGTGCAAGCCATGAAATGGGAACTCTCATGTTTCCTTTTCATACCTCTGACCTGGGAAGATGACTGTCTCTGGGGGAAGGAGATAATTTAATTTCCATTCATTTCAGCTTTCATTTCTTTGCAAGGAGTCCACAGATATGTTTCAGATTCTGTGGGATCACTTATTTTGCTTCGGTAATATAGAATATCTCTGCCATGGGACTTAGGTTAGACCACCTGGTTTCATTCTCTTCAGACCCTTGAGCGGGCCTGAAACCAGTGTAAGTGAAAAGATCTTACCTAGTACACTGTCCAGTTACCCACTTAGTTTTTACTTTGATTCTTTCATGAATAAAACAATATAGAAAAATTTCTCAGGAAAGGTGAGGACTAGAGGAAAGGTGAGCGGGGTAGAAAAGCAATGGGAGTCATGGGCTGGGTTTTGTGCCTTGTAGTCCATGTGCAAAGCAAGGGTTAAAAAATTGCTTACCTTCATGGCTGGTGGTCAATAAGTGAAAGCTATTCAGAAGTGTTGTATGCTCAACATGATCCTGGAAGAAACAACACTGTTGAAATTCCTTAGGGGAATTAAGATAACTTCATTAGCATTTAGAGGGCTTTAAAAAAAAATTGCGGAATCAGTAAACCTCAACAAATTAAAAATACTTTAGTCTTAGACAAATTGTTAGATTCCTAGAATGAATTTTAGTACTTTTGTTAACATTCACAGATCTCTCTTCAATAATTTGAAACTGCACCATTTGGGTTTTCCCTCACTCAATAAAATTTTTTTTTGAGTAGGAGGTCGTCTGAATTGAGCTCAATAATAAACATGCCATTATCTGCATGAGTATGGGACTTACAGACTGTCCTGACTTTAAAACATGTAAATAAATTGGATATCTAGAAACATTGCTATCTCTTCTCAATGAGAGCACTGTTCCTCATTAGGCAGGTCCCATTTAATTAACACAAATACTTAACTACCATGCACTCCTATACACGTCACTGCGACCAAGTGGTTCTGAGTACATGAAGACAGCATCCTGCACTTTGGTCAACAAGCAAGGTGGCTGTGTTTATGCTAAAGCCCCAAATTAATTTCATACTCCAACCACCAGGTTTTTGTTGGGAAGAGGAGGAGGAACCCAGAACAAAAAATCCCTGAATATCAGTTGTGTATCACCTCCGTGCTTCCCTGACAATTCTTGCATCCACATGGAAATTAGCAAGGCTAGGTGAGAACGCTGTGGTCAGTTTGTGGACGTCCAGTTGGTGCGCACCTACTGCCTCACAGGTGAGGCTGACAGGCTTGGTACGTGTCAAATGTCAGATGTGGCCATGTGTTCGACATGTTGCAAGGGAGCTCAGGGTGGAAACAGAAGTGAAGATACAGCCATGGTCTTCCAGAATAGTTCGGAAATGTCTGGTTTGCATTTTCCCCCTACTGGCTCACACGAAATATGAGCAGTTTTTGACTCCAAAGACAGTTGTCAGAAGGTGAAAAGCAGGAACAGAATATCAGCCCTGACCAATGCTACAGCGCTTTTTTTGCATAGCTTTTTGTCTTTAACCATTTGATGGACTGTCCCTTCTTTGAAAGTAAATGGTTTCTTGTAGTATGGTAAATGGTTTATGTCTTGTAGTAGGGTCTCTTTTTTAGAGTTACTCAAATAAAAGAAGAATCTAATCAGCCTTTAATACATAAATCCCTGGTATTGCTTTAGTCTTCTTCTTTCATGAGGCACATTAGGTGCCTGAGTCAGTGAAGTGGAGGCACTGTGAGTACACATTAATGAAGAAGAACCATTCTCCCCTAGAAAATAGGAGTCTCCTGAATGTAATCTGCAGATACCTTTGGGTCAGTAGGACTAATATTCAGGAGTCATGGAGCACTGGTGAGCATACTGGTGCCATATCATATGTCTGACCCTAGAGAACAATGAACTGGGCCATTTGGGACAACGGCCAAACTCTAGTGGGAAATAAATGCAGCTGCTTCATTGTATCAGCTTTCCATACCTTCTGACTCTTGAAGGGGATTTTGTTCTAACAGAAAGCTCTCTAAGGTGGCCAAATTGTCATCAGTGCTTTATCCTGGGTGCGGGTTTTGTCTTCACGAGTGGGATCTAATCTATCATAACCTTAGTATTATACTGACAACAGGAGGCTCAGGTGCACTTGTGGGGTTGTTTTGTTTTATTTGGATTTTGGAGCTTTCCCCCTCTCCTCTGTTATTTCCTGGGAGTGTCTTGTGGGAGTGTCTATTAAATTTCTCAATAGAACTCAGAAAATACACATATCTTATTAAAATGCTGCTGGGGGCCCATAACTGCCCTCAGGCATAATGCAAACATACAGATGTATTAGTGATTAGTGAGGGAGCAATAACTTGCTACGCTTGGAATGCACAAGTATGCTGAGATCAGGTGTTCAAAGCACTGGCTTTTGTGTACCACTCAAATTTATGGCTGTACCTGAACAAGTTTGCTCTCTGGACTCATGTGTTTGCAAACTTGCTAGTAACTGCAGGGCTAGGATTTCTTGTCCATATTCACACTGAAGCTCACGCTGTGAATCACTGTGGGTGTAGCACTGTTCTGTTATTTGGAACAAGGCATGGTCTTATCAGAAAACTTTTTTTTTCTACTGGAGAGAAGCTTCTCTCAAAGTTCTTGTAACTTCTCTTACCTTTTTTTGGCTTTCGGTTTGAGTTAATGACTTTTACTCTGGCAAAGGTAAGCCAGTATTGCTCAGCATTTCTCCTCTACAGGCAGAGCACTCACAAAAGGTGACTTAAGCTTTCATTGCATAATGTAGAGTCAGGTCATAAAACGCTGTGAAGCTTTGCTTTCAGGGTTGCCACATAGAGTGATAAGGATACAAATAAATGCAAGTAGAGAGTTGTCTTGTCCTATAGTCCCTCAGAAAAGAAATATACATTATTAGGGTATTATTATTTCTTTGATTATACAATGATGTAACCAAAAGATCATGTTTTAGTAGCTGTGAGGAATGTAGAAAGAGGATATATGAGTGGCATTTTGCTTTTCTTAGTGTGATTACTAAGTAGTTACTGAAGTTAGGTTTGATCTGGTTTGGTACTATTGTAAACATGAACAGGCACCAGACTTGTCTTATAATTAATTTTTTAATAAATATAACACCATAAGGCTAATAATTATTTGGTCAAAATATGTTCTGGTGAAAGCAGACAATGCGAAACTAGATAGTGTATTGGATTTGATAATATGTGGAGCACATCTAGTGTCACTGATGTTATGGGGGTTTGTTTTTAACACTAGATATGTACCTTTGAGCCTAGGAAACAAGTATGACCATTTTTTAAATATCCTTTCATGTTGGTATTTAGCAATGAAAATTGGGGAAGTCACAGAAAGAATGTGATAAAATGATCTTGTCTTTCAAGAGTATTAGACATGGGACACTTCTGTCTGTCATTTGATCACCTTACCTTAAATTATTGAGGTCCTAGAACCATCACAAAAAGGCGGGAATTATTCCCTCTTTCCCTTCTCCCCCACTTCTTCCAAAAGAAGCTGCCTTGCTGAAATACTGCTGGGGGCTGGAGGTCAGAAGTACTCTGTAAATCCTTTGTATTCATCTATGCACTAGGAAATGCAAGGCGGGATCATAAAATATTTTTTAGTTCTGGCCAAGCACGCACACCACCATTGAAGATTACATATTCAGGTGTGGAATCTGCGATAAAGGGAGAAACAAATGCACAAGTAAAACCACATGAGACCAGGCTGTCTGTGCTCCAAGGCTGGCAGAAAGATAACTGTGTCAAGCAAGCAAGGTGCCTTTTAAGCAGTGGGCACCCATCATCCAGTTACAGACATTCTACATCAGTTGAAGTGTCGTACTTTTGTGGGATAGAAAATTGTAAGACTATTCCCAAGGTAATGACAGAATGCGTCGTAGCTTAGAAATGACATTTTGAAAAACACATAAAAATTCTTTGAATTCTGCTCAAGTGCGCATCCCTCCTTCTGTTAGCTAAGGTGAAAGGATGGTGTTATGATCTTGGCTTTGTTAAGACACTACACACCTTTCTCGCAATCACAGCTCATGAATTTGGCGCATCACAAGTAACTAATTTTGTTCAGTTTTGTGGAGGAAATGGTAGGTGCTCTGGAGGAGTTGTTAAGTGATGCTGGTCCCCCGCTGGTGGGGATGGAATGAAAGGACTACAGAACTGAACGTGCTCCTGTGAGCAGAGTTCGTGGTCATCCTGCTGGCTTTGCAGACATGTCAATTAGTGAGTGGTACCCTACAGTGTTGCTTCTGCCCAAGTATTCATTCCCCCATCTTCATTTAACTTTATTACTTTAGCACCCTGAAGAAAACCAACCATTTAGAAGCTTTTACTTATAGCAGAAATACTTGATTTGCTTTAAAGAAAAATTCTTTCATCTATTTTCCATCTAAAAGAAAACTGTTCAGCTACAGCACATTAGTGTAGCTACAGAAAGACAGTGAATAAATTTTGTAGACGTGTGAGTGTAAGTCTGCAACATTAACGGCTCAGTAATAAAGCAAAAGTGTTGTGAAGGTAACTGAAGAGGGATTTCCTGAATAGATTTGAGTTTTCTCATATGGAAAAAAATTAAATATCAGGAATTTGTAGCGTGGTGTAGTACTTCGAGCAGTGCGAAGAAAAATTTCACTATGGCCATAAAGTGTCATGTCTTACATCAAAGAGCCTTCCCAGAGCAGTTCCTCTTGTGAATTGCTCTCCAGGTCTAACAATGTTTCTTGCTGATTGCCTCTTTCATTCCTGCTTGTCAATGATGATTGAAGGGCTGCAGCTTAACTCAGGGAATTACCCTCTTGAGCACAGTAAATTTAAATAGTGCACTTGTATCTTATCCTTTCCAGCAGTTGACTGGTTGGCTTACAGTTTGATAAAGCCACGTGTATTTTGAGGAAGCACAAAGGTAAGTTTCAATTATCTAGAGAAACTACTTCCAGCAAACATGTTTGAATGGAAGGTCCCTGAATGTGATATTTATTTTAATATATTCATAGCTTTATAGACCTTAGTAAAACAAACAAACAAACAGTGATGTGATGGTGATGTTAATGCTAATTGTTAGCATTGTTAATGTTCAGTCTGCTTCTGTGACAGCCAAGCACAGAGGTGGATAGTAGGGGAGAAAAGTAGTGATGTCAGTAGATATTTTGTTCATTAAGGAATGAGGAATTGGGAAATGCGACTTTGATATATCCTCTTTAGTGCTAGTATTAGATTGTGTTCATTTATGATCTGGTTACATGACTTTTAAGTAGCAAAAAATGCATTCATTCTCAACACAGGTGGTGAGCACAGACTTTCAGGGCATGGGATATTTAAATGAAGGTCATGTTCTGTGGGTTATGTTTTGGTTGATTTTTTCTCCTTTTTTTTCCCCCAAAAAGTTTTAGATTGACTTTTGCTCGAAAGGAATTGTGTCATAGGCTTACAGCTACTGGAAAATATTGGGACTTTCCAGTGTCTTCCATTGAACAAGGCAGATGTGATCCTTGCCTTGTTTTTGTCCATTAAGAAATAAGGCTTGTGAGGCAGGGTTGCTGTGAAGTAGGGATTTTAGACACGGAGAGCAAGAGCTATAGATATTTGTACATACTTATGTGTCAGCTCTTATATTCTTTCAGGGATTTTCATAAGCAGGGATTTGATAGTATCCTGAAGCCTTCCTTCATCATTGTCAAATGATATTTTTTGTTTTCTTCTACATTTGCAAAATGAGCCTTCTCAATCATGATTAATCTTAGCAGCAGGAAAGCACACATAAAAACTGATTTTTAGAACCTGTACTTTGAGTGTTGCAGCTGTTACTGGATATGTTGGCCATTCTTTTAAGCACAAAAGCCATAGCTGTGAAGTTAAATTAATTGTGGGATGTTCTCAGATATATAAACTATAGCAACCAGTAGCACATTACGTGGCTGATTTTTCAGAGAAAGTTAAGAACTACCATAAGTGATAATGGTCACACTTTGCCACAATTCAGACCTCTTTCATTTCATCTCATTTCTCAGATCTGAGTACTTGTGCCTTTTCCGTCTCTGCTTAACCATCAAGACAATAAGAAATGTTTGGACTGGGTCATCCTGTTAAGGTGGAGGGCTTTTCTAGCATTATTGCAGGCTTTCTTGTTTTTAGCAGGAAAGAAAAATGAAGTAAAGCAGCTGGTGTAGTGTGGTGAGTGTATGTGAGTTCATTACAAGAGGTCTTTGTTGATTAAAGTTAGCCAATAGCAGGTTTCTGAAAATTTTAGTGGAACTGACTTCAAAAAAAGGATTCACAGGGCATGCCACAATTTCTTCTCAATGTCACAAGCGCAGCTTACTCATTACTCTGAAATGATGTCAAGGCTGTGTAGAAGGGGCACGCATTTTTGCCTTGTCTCTCTCATAGCTGTCTAGATGGAGTCAAAATCTGAATGACTTGACCTTAATTGTAACTTGAAGTCTAAAGAAAGATGCAGTACTGTGTTGTCTGACAACTCCTAAAGGGCCCTGTGGTCCTTGGAGCTGGGAACAGGGTTAGCTGTTTTTCACCAACTGCTTCATTTGAATTCCTGGGCTAAGCCTCTGAGCCAAATAAACAGTGGAAGCTGGTTTTTATGTCTAACACCTGATACACACGTCCTGCTTTTTCCTCAAGGGTAATGACTGCTTCTTATTTACTGCTTAGGAGTGGATAATTAATTAACAGGGGTGAGAATGTGCATGCTTGACTAAACACTCAAAAATCACATAACTGATTCCTGGGTTTGAATAACAGTATTTTAGT
The DNA here is from genome assembly GCA_013397865.1 of Struthidea cinerea. Taxonomy (NCBI): domain Eukaryota; kingdom Metazoa; phylum Chordata; class Aves; order Passeriformes; family Corcoracidae; genus Struthidea; species Struthidea cinerea. The sequence continues at coordinate 278,443 of VZTI01003491.1, forward strand.
ATCATAAAACAGCCTTGAACTGGAAAAGTTCTATTGTCAAAAGTATGTGCTAAAAGTTTTATGTCTATGCTGTAATTTATTTTTATTACAAATAGGGCTTGTCTTCCTCAAGGATATTTAATCTCTACCAGTAAGAGAATAAAGTCTTTGCCATAGTTATTGGTGGCATTTTATTGCATAGTATTGATATTTTTTTCACAAGCTGTCTTAGTAACCAGTTTAGGTGTATGGAGATAGGTACACGAATAGGATTGAAGTGCTTTTTGCTTAACTAACCCTTTTAAGATGACCTTGGTGCAGTATATGACTATTTAGACAAGTTGTCAGGGCCATCAGTTTGCCATGTGATGTTCCCTTTGTACTTAAAAGAGGTTAATGATGGCTATATTTAAAATATGTCTACTGGAGCTGTGTCTACTACTTGTTTACCAGCAAAAATTTCTTCTTAACTTAGAAAAATATGTTATGACTGAAGGATTCTACCTTGTCTAGTAGAATGCTTGGTGACACTTGACTTGACAGATACAGCATAGGAATTCAACAAAGAGTAGGGGTGAATCTCCTTATCCTGAGCACATTCACAGACTACTGATAATTGCTAATTAATATCCAAGACACAGGAAGTCATGAGTCTGTGGTGGAAGACTAGAGTTCCATCAGAACACTCTGAATGTTGGTTTTGGTTAATCAAGCATAGTAAAATGTTGGTTTTAAACCTCATTGTTCTTGCATGATCGTGTTTCATTGTTGCACTCTGCAAACATTCTCTGGAGAGCTATATACTGAGAGCTCGTCTGTGACACTTCTCTGGCCATGTGTTTCCAAACAGGCTGTTTGAGCATGCATGGAAAAGCCGGGGTGAGCTTGCAGGGCAGTAGGTCGAGCGCCGTCAGTTATGGACTTGTGATGTGAGAGTGCTCTCTGGGTTCAGTGGTCCGGGTCGGGTTCCAAAAGGATCCGTCGCAGATGTTGCAATGGTGTTTATGACATAATATTTCTTCCCAACACAGATCACTGAAAGTGGCCATCAGTAAGTGTATGCATGGGGAACATTTGCATGTGTGATTTCATGAGGGAGGCAAGTCAACCATCACATGCTAGGGGAACTTGGCCAAATAATATACATAAAACTGCACTCTGTCTCGGTGCTATCCCAAGAGGACCTGCATGCAGATGTTAGTGGGGCATTTGCAAAATGAAATCCCGTTGAAGAGAACTAAATCAAAGCTGCACTGCTGAGACGTGAAGCTCAAGTTCTTTGTGGCATGGTTTCCTCAAACAGTTTTTATAAACACTTCCTAAACGTTTTATGAGCTATGAAAACAGTTGGGGAAACTGTGGAGCCACAGAGAGGTCACATGCTAAGTACATTGCTGGAAAATATTCAGTAAAGTTTGAGAACCAGCAATTCTCTGACAATATTATGGATATGTGACAAACCTCGCTTCATTGCCTTCTGCTTAACTATTTTCATTGAGACTTGTCTGTTGGTATTTATTTCTCTAAAGAAAATGCTCTACTCACTAGACACTTACCTTAATTTCACGGGTTTTTTATTTGACACCATAAATTGTCCTGAATGAGAAGGTGAAAATTGATGAGTTTCTGCCTGTGCCAGTGTATGGTCTAGATTATGGGAGTATGGTTTATTAATAAATAAAATTCTTTTTAAAAGTGTTATTTTCTTATTTGATTTATGTTTGTAATTTCCGTAAATGCCAACAACTTATATTGTGGTCTCCCACTCTTTAAGTTACTGGAATTTCTGCTGACTTCCTCTGGATTGCCTGAGAACATTCTTTGATGTAACTGTGCAGAATTTATTCAGTGTGCCAAAGCATTCTCTGTGTTCAGCTTTTGCTGCCTTTCTCTGCTGAACAGGTGTCTTCTAGACATCTCACTGATGGTCTGCCCATGTCGGACGGATCCATTTCACTGAACTGTGAACAAAGCTGTACTATCTGAGAAGACTGCAGTGCTTGGAGGCTTCCAGCTCACTCTCTTTCTGCAGTGTGTCTGTACAGGAAACCCTGGCAAGCACGGCACACTTTATTTTAATAGACAATAATCTAAAAGCATCCAAAGGTAAGCGCTAGTCTGAGACAATGGACGAAGTGCCCATCTGCCCTGTTTTCTTGAAGATAAGGCTTTGAAATGGTGGTAAGTAAGCTAAATGATAAATCAGCAGATGTTAGCAGCCTCAGGGGCAGAAACTATTAACTGTACATTAGGAATGCTTTATATTCATTAACAGAGTTTATACCACGCAGCTGGGTGGTTAGCCATCATTTTCCCCTCTAATTTTTGGCCTTACTGCAGAAGCAGTGATGTTAGCTGTGGCCTTTCTTCACCTATAAAGGAAGCGGAAAGCTGGAGGAGAGTGAGTAAGTGTCTTTTGGAGTGATGTCAGGGGAGACTTAATCATCTTCAGATTGGTGCCTGTTATGTCAGTCTGTTAGTAATTAGCACAGACCCCACTTGCCATGCAGGACAGCTTTGGCATGCCTGCTCCCCACCCCTGAGGAGAGCCAGCGTGGGGCCTGACTGATGCACAGCTACCCTCCTGGATCTTTCTCTGAAGTTCAGATCACAATAAAGAAAATATTTGGGAAGGCGAGGGGGAAGAGCCCACCCCTGTAACATCTCTCTGAGGCAAAAAGGCTGTTAAAGAACTATGTGCAGCTATTCAGGAAGTCATATATTTTAGGCAACTTGGTCTCAATATTAAGCTGAAACAATTCTGAAATTTTTAATAAGTGACTGCTGAAAGAGCCATGTCACACTAAGCAGAAAGACAAAGATGCAACAAACTGGGTAGAGAGGCTCGATTTTCTTTCTTGCATAAAACCCATCTTTTTTCTTTGACTGTTATCAAACGTGCATATGTGTGAGAAAGAAGAAGGGATATTTGGTCAATATTCTCCTAATTGCTTTGCTCCCTGTATGGTTCCTTTATTAATTTTTCCAGTTGCTGTAGTCCTTGAGACTTTTGCTCACTCAACAAGCAGCAACTACCACATACTGAAGTAAATGTAAGCATATTTATAATATCTCTCTGACTTTCTCCAAGATGTTCAGGCTTTTCCTCAATTCTTGCCTCTTGAAGAGATTCATAAATCAAAGGAAATACTCAGCAAGGAACTCAGTGGAACCTTGCTGAGTGGTTGGAAATCTCTAGGTGAATGCATATGGGACTGAAGCATTTGGGAAAAAAAATTTTGAAGCTGTGACTGTTGAACTGAAATGAAATGTTGAAGGTGGACATTCATGCTCAGCTCTGATGTCAGTGTTCAGTATCTCAGTAGCATCAGTTCTTTCCAGATCATCCCTTTTGGGTCATTTGGCACCACCAACACAAACTTTTAAAAGCCCAGCTGTGCTTCAGGAAAAGTCAATGGGAGCAGAGATCCGCAACCTGTATTTTCTGTGTCATTAATAGGTATTGATGCAAACGCATGAGAGAAGGATTTAGAGAGTTCTGTAGTTCTAACCACAGAGGTTATGCACCTAATTGCTTCTGAGATCAGTGGGGCATTATGTGTCCTTGTCCCTTTATATTTTTTGAGGATCTGACAAGATCTTTTCTTGTATCTATGGGTATCTTAGTGTTTTTTGAAAGTCTTTGAATAAAGTCCTTAAAACTATGGAAGGCTTCTAGGAGCTCTCACAAATATTTATGGACTGTATCTCCTGCAACATCCACAGGAGTCTTGGTTTGAATGTGTTTCCACCGCTTTTGCAAATAGGATGGGAATGAAGAAAATGAGTGAATCCTGTAGTGACAGAAACCACCCCTGGCAAGTCTTGCTCTTCTCTAGGTCCAAATAAAATTAAAATCATACACAAGTCTATTTGATTCTATAAAAAGCTTGGCTGCTTGGATCCCACCATGCAGGGAGAGGCAGGAAGCTGACATACACAAATGATTTAGTGAGGATGGAGATGTTCACTTTTATACGAAGGGTAAAGGGGAAAGCAAAAACTGTTACTTGAACACTTCTCAATTTTAACCTAAATTGAGGCTTGAATGCGGTCCCATTGACGTCAGTGAGTGTTTTATCATTGGCTTCCTGGGGAGCAGGATAGTGTCTCCTGTGTAAACAAGAGAAATGTGGAGGTTTTTTCTACTCTCTGTTTATAATGTTTATTTGTGGTCCTTACCATAGCAGTCTGAGCACCTACACTAATGTGACTGGAGTCATTCCTGTGCTGTGCCTCAGTCAGATGTGGTGGTCTGCTACTTCAGAGGATGTGAAGTGAGACACAGAAAGTTTGGGATGCTGTCTCCAGTAGATTGCACAGAAGGAGTCTGGCTGGCTCTGCTTGCCTTTTTGTGAATTGGAATTGGCAGACTACTGTAGTTATCCTCAGTAGAATTTAAATGTGAAAGCTGAACTTGGAGGTGAGAAGCCCTGAATATTTTCTGTGGTGAACTCTGGACTGTTTGCTTCATTGCTTAACTGTTGACTTCATTGCTTAAGGAACTCAAAGCTCCCACTCACTCCAGCAGAACCAGGATTTCTCCCTAAAGGTTCCATTCAAAGACCATCGAAAGAGTTTTTTGGTCTGTTCAATTAAATGTGGGTCCAAACCCCTCTGTTCATTCATCAGTCGGCTGCTTTGTTTGTGCTAAGGCTGACATTTGCTTCAGTTCTTTTCCAGCATAGTTTAAATTGAGAGGCAGTCCGTACTTTGACCTCTCTTTGAGGCATCAAATTAAGGCAACTGAGACCAAATGGCTTGGATAGTGGAATGAGAATTGGAAGACCTTGGCTTTGGTTTTAAGTTTTATTGCCTATTTTAGACTTACAGAGAAGCTAACTTCTGTTTGTTTTCCCTCCTGTAAACACTGTGAGTGTCAACCTTATTGGACCAAGTGTTGTTTTGGTGGCATTTTCTGTCTCCCCAGTAATTTATTTTTGTTATGGTCTCCTCAGTAGGAAAGGGCACTTGGCTCTTTTCAAGTTCAAGTGCTTATAAAGCATCTAGCAGGACTAGAAAGCATAACGTTAACTGTGAGATGTTTCATTGCTAAAGGTTGTTGAAGTGCGCATTCAGGGGAGATTTAGATCACAGAAAGTAATAGTTTTAGGTGCTTTGTGGAGTCCCAAGTTGTAAGAGACAAAGTCATAATGTGAATATGTCAGCATTTTCTGGTTTCCATAAAGTCAACAATAACACATGGGTCAGTCTTTTTTGTGACTTTTCATATTTTGACTTTTGGGGGAAACCAGTAATTTACAAACACTTGAAAATGGCCAGAAAAGATGAACAAACTGCTTTCAAGAATAAAGAGAGTGATTTTTTTTTTTGGTCACTAGATGAGAAGTCTTTATACTACATGCTTGTATTGGCTGAAGGTTCTATAATTTTTTGTTTATCTGCTATGTTTAAATACCTTGGAAAGCACTGTGACAAAACTTAAGAGTTCATTTAATATATGTTTGGATAGAGTGCAGACGTGCCATTGCTTTACAGCTTCTTTGTGTATATCTTGATGTGAAACATTTATAACCTTTATTTACAGCTCCTTTTTATTTGGTGTTCCAGACTTCTAATTCAATTTATTTGCACCTAAATCATAAAGTACAACTCACCACTGTTCACTTCTTCTTGCCCAGTTTTTCTTTTGTCAGGAAATGTCATTGTTGAACAGTCTTTGCCAAACCCTGGTAGCTGCTGAGAAGCTGCTTGGGTTGGTTGAAGGGATCTCTGGTACAGCCTTGGTGGGGTTTTTTGTGTACGTGAGGTGGGTTTGGTTGTAGTGTTGTTGTTTTGCTTGGGAACTAAAAGTATTTGAAATTGGTACAGATGATATTTTTAGCTACTTGGCTTCTTTTTGTAAGAAATGGGTGCAAAATGAAGGCCTCCTAAATTTGCTGCTCTTTTATATGGGCTTTGACTGCTTTACAGTCTACACGGGACAGTAAAAAATGATAGCATATCAAGTTAGTAAAAGGTGTTAAGACAAAACATCCAGTTGCTGTCCAGCCCCTTCATGAAGGAAATACTGTGACTTTTCATCTGAATTTTCAGTTACTATGGGCTATCAAGAATGTGATGCAAGTGTAAATTTATGAATGACTTTGAAGCATCAAACAACAGATACCCTTGCTTCTCCCACTAAAGCTACCAATTTTACCAGGGAACCCTTTGGTTGATTCCTCTAAATATTTTTTTTCTTTTTAAACCAGAAAGCAGCCTCACCTACCTAATCCTGTTGGTTTTCTTCAACATGTTGGCCAATTAATGTCTTAATTGAAAGAAGACATTATGCAGAATTCATCTGTTTTTTAGATTATATGCACATAATTTATAACATATGCCGAATTCATAACAGTTATGAGTGAACACTTTCAACTCCTAAAAACATTTGACACTTAAATTAGCAGTGTCTCCAATGTAATCCTGCCTTACCCACAGTGTTACATGCTTTGCTTACAAAATGCATCCTCTGTTTAAGACAGAGACACCATCTGTGGTCTAATCTAGGTGGAGTAACTTTTAATAGAAGGAATTAGTTTATTAACATGGACTTTATTATATAAAAGGAAAAATATCTAGATATTTGTCCACATTCCTCAAGAAAAGCATTTTTTTTCCTGTTCTGATACTGATATTATATTTGCTCAAAGATGGAATAATTCCACCAGAATCAGCAGAACAGATTCAATGTAAGATTAGTGCAAAACTCAAGCTGGACCTTAACTGTTAAAATTCAAATATTTCATCCAAAACCAGAGGATACTTTTTAGGAGTAATTTATTTAACTTACATGTGGTGAGGTAAGGCTCAAGTGCTGCCCTTTTCTGAAAAGTGAAAATTGTATCATAAATGTCAGTTTTGTATCATAAATGTCAGAAACACACTTTTTTGAGTGGTAATTATTCCCAGAATAAACATCCAAAAATGATGAAATGTACACTTAAATGAATTTTCCTCAGGCTTGATAAAACAGTGAACACTCACTATCCAAATCCTAAGTGAACAGCAAAGTTGTCATTGCCACCTGTATCTTCACAAGGAACAGAAGAGGAGGAATTCCCCAGCAAAGGTGGCTGGTTCCTGAAAAGTGGTTGAGAAAGATGAGCAGCCAGACAAAAGGAAGAACACTTGCAAAGACACTGGGTACAGATGTTCGTGGTGTGGCTTATATATTGTTCGTAGTTCTCGTTCCTCGCCTTGGAGACTGCTAGTGAGAGTTGGTCTCTTGAAAGCTCTATCTATCACTACAAACACTCAGGGGTAAATCTCACTGTAACTAGGAAGGAAATTCTGCAGATGAATGTTTTGGCTGGATGCCTTATGAAGAAGGCATTAGCTGAAATATTGGTCTATAGAACTTCCTTTCCTCGGCTGTGTTCAACCTGTTAAAGTCCCTGTTCAGAAAATATCGAACCCATGGTTTGCTGAAATTAGGTCTGGAAACCTGGTAGTTCTGTTTGACTTGGAGGGTGGAAAGGTTGAAAGACCTGAGATAAATGGAGTATCCTGTTGACTAAGAAAAAGTAGTTTTCCACAGTGAAGAGCAAATTTGAATTTTTTTAAAGGAAGTCAGAAGAACAGAAAAAGGTGTTTTAAAAAAGTACTGTGAAAGTAACGACTGAAGACTGACCCAGTCGTAAGACAGAACCCAGGAATAATGGATAAATTTTCTGTTTAGTTGTTTACTTGCTTTTCCTCCATCTGACTCTGTTGAGAGTTAATACAAAACGTCAGAAAACAAAATGCTACAAAATTTCCATGAAGATGTTGTGACATTGTAGGGTCCCTTTTTCCCCCCAGAGAGACAAGTTTACTAAATAGCATGTGGATGGAATAGTAGTGACCCTGGGGACTATTCCTTGCTCCCAGCTCTGACAGGGTACGTCATCACTGTTCTTATGATTGTTTGGTTTCTGAAAGGTCAGACAAAGAAATTAGAGATAGGAATGATGATTGCTGGTTATATTCAGAGGTTAACTGAAAGGATCATACCATTTCCTTAACTGTAAGAGAAATTATTAGTATGGAATGCTTTTCAAAGGAGCCTCCCTTCCTGTATGGTACTCAGTCCAAGCCTCCACCCCATTATCTATTAATACCTTATCTATAAATCTAAGCCTCATCCCCATTATCTATTAATAGTTTATCTTTAAATCCAGTGAATACCAAGCTCATTATTTCACTGCCCAGTCAATCTGAAAGATAAAGGACAAAGGAAAATGAGGAGAAAACCTCCACAAACACACCAACAGAAAAAAAACAAAAAGAAAATTCTACCAGGACTGTGGTTATAAGAATGTTTGCAAAGGTCTTAATAACTTCACTGACATAAAGCATTCTCTCTGCGCTCACTGCAGGTGCAGTATTCCACCTCCCTGGAGAAGCTTGTCTTTAAGTCTTTTCTCCTTGAGTCTTTCCACTCAAGTGAGAGGTGGGAGGCACAGCTTGAAAGTGTGTTCCCCTAAGATTCCCCCCCAAAGGTACCAAAAATATTATGTCTTCAGGTTTGTCAGCTGTTTTCCTTGGGCTTCTCCTTAGGAAGTTTATCGTAAGGTAGGACACCTGTTATTATGTACAATAGCAATATATCAGGAGGTACACGAAGTGTAATGGAAAGAGAAAGGAAATGAAGGAAGATTTGATCTGTCGTCCTGGATAACTGATGGAGCAGTCAGCTGATTTCCCTCTGTAGAAACAGGGTTTTCTGCAGGAGAGGGACCATTTGTTCCTATAAAATCTGACCTTCTAAACTTCCTGTATGAGCAGAACATCACCAGATCTTGTCACTCTCCTGTGGATCTCCTCTTTTCTATCCCTTTTTTTTTCTTCCCACCCACCTTGTATATTAGAAAATAATGAACTCCTCTTGCTCTGTCAAAGGTGATGGGCATGGAAGAACTGGTGAAAAGGAATAATAGATCTTACAAGAATTCAGAGTTCTTATGATGAGTCGTTAATGACAACTTTTCCCCCTGATTATTGCATGTGTACCACAACAGTAGCCCCTTTGGTAAAGAATTTTTACAGTGAATTTTCTTATCTTTTCCCCTGTAATAAGAATATAGAACTAGAAATAATAGGGTTTTTTGCTTTAGTAAGAGCTGCTGATTTTTTTGCAGAGGCTTAGTGAAACTGTGAGAAATGAATGGAGAAAGATAGGACAGAAAATTTCCCGTAACCTTTGCTCACTGCAGGCATGAGAAGATAAAAAGATCCTTAATAATTTACCTACTGAATAGCAAGTTGAACATGAGACATGGCCCATCTTTACAAAAGTTCTGGTGTTTGGTGATCAGACTTAAGAAAGGCATTTTTCTCCTCTCCCTGGCCTGATTGATGCTCACACTGTTGCCATTGGCAGCTTTTTTAAGCTACAGAAGGGGATCTCCATTGCCACTTCAGCAACCTTTCTCTTTGCCATGACTTGGCAGGTTACTTCATCATCTGGCAGGCTAGAGGCTTTTGCTACCATTCTGTGGTACCCAGACTTGGAAAACAAACTATTTTGAACACTTCAGCTTAAAACCTTTAGGATTCTAAGGTATTTTTATAATAATTCTTAAAGATTACTGGAAAATCAATGCAAACAACTATAAAAGTACTTGAGGCAGAGTTGTTAGGAACTCCAAATAGACAACTGTTACATTAAATTGCAGCTGGGATGGATTTCACACAAGTGTGGAAATATCAGATGTGGATAATCTTTCATTGGACCATTAATCATTTGCCTGCTTTCCTGTGTCATATACTGCAACACCTCATTTGTTACAACTCACTTAGCTTATCCCTGCCAGGATACATGCACTCTGTATCTGCTACCCAATATGCATTAGGTGGCATTAGGACTTCTTTTGAAAGGTGACAACAAGTGAACAGGTGAAAAGTTAAGTAGTTATTGAGCGCTGATGTCCCTGGAAAACAGGATAGAGAGCACAGCTTACCATAAGCTTTATCCAACAAAAGCTGTGTGTGGCCTTGTGAGCTACTTACATCCCTGGAGGCTGCAGATGCAGGTTCCCCTGCCAGACACTCGGCGCAGTGAGCTTGGGCTGCTGCACAGCCAAGCCTCCCCCTCTGCTCACCCCTGCTCTGCTGCCTGACTTAGACCTGCATGAATTTGTGCTGGTTGTCATTTTCCAGCTTCAGGCTGATAGGGAGCAAGTGGTTTTAAAACACTGCCAGCCTAAGTAATCTGTTTTTCTTCTCTGCTTTTAGCCTTGTTTTTGTTTGGGGGCTTTTGTTTGTTTTTTCCTGGTATAACAATAGCTCTACACAGCAGATGCTCACAAAGTATAACACATGGCATTCCAATGGGTCTCTTCCCCGTCTTTACAGCAAGCTGAAGACTATGAGGATGGGACTTCAGGATGCTGCAACAGGCTCCAGGTCTTGACGACCATCAGAGCATGTTTGCCACGCCACCAGTTTCCAAGTCATCACAGCCCTGCACTGAAGACAATGTTACTGGATAATCAGTGCTGCTGCTAGCCAGATTAAGTTATTACAGCAGGAAATTCTGTAATCATCCTTCTATTTGCCTGTATATGCAGGGGAAAATAGTATTCAAGAGATACACAGCATGCTACCTTGTGATTTTGACATTGCTTCCTTATTATTAGTGCCATTTCATTTCTAAATTTGAGATCCTTCTTCAAAGAGCTGCAATATTTTCATCAACCTTCAAAGAGTTTTACAGATATTAAATATCTGTAAAAGATTTTTTAGCATAGACAGTAAGAGAAAGCAGCCATTATCTTCCCATGCTGAAGCAGACATTTTGAATAAACTGATGCCAGAATAGCCTAGCTGTTTCCAAAGCTAAATTACAAGGGGAAAAGAAAAACCCAAACAACTCAACAAAAAACTTCAGGTGTTTGCAAAGGAGAGTAAAATACATGGCTTGTGTCCACTTCGCCTGTGTCCTTCTGTGTACCTAGGTATGATTTTCCTTTTAAGGAGAAGTGAGGGGGAAGTTACTTCTTTAACACTGCATATGAGGTTTACTGCCAGTATATTCCTTTGTTATATGGACTTTACTTGCACGACTGACAACCTTGTAAACTACACATCCTGACTTTTTCAGGCTTTTCATTCTTAAAGTAAATGTTAATGCTTTGCATTTTTTTCCTTTATGCCAATGATATAACTCGTGTAATATTCCATGTATCTGGAAATGTGTCCTTCAATTTATGCCTTAAAAGTGAAATTGCTGGCACTTTTAGAGCAGTAGAAGTTTACGGTAGGTTTTATGTGTGACGTTTTCAGGCACGGAGCTGGAGCATAATTTTCTGGATGTCTTAAATAAGGATGTAATACAGAGCAAGGCAAGTTAGTCTTCTAAAAATAAAAGCCAAAATGTACATATTAAACTTTATTCTTGCCTTAGTGAGGTCTAAGCACTGTAGCAAGTGAAGGATTTCTCCAGCTGCTGGAGTCTGTCTGCCACTACTCCCGGGTCTGTGCCCTGTGTTGCGTCTCAGGCACTTCTTACCTGTTGCATATGCTCGCCATCAGCAGCTTGGCCCAGCTCCTAACAGAAAGCATGTGGGTTTGGTTGTGTTCTTACACGCCTGACTCATTACACTTGCTCACAACAGTTAATCTGGACACCTTGTGCTCTGACCAGTGTTGTCTCTGTTGCTGGTAAAACAAAGGGGAAAAGCAGATATTGTGCCTATTCCTGAGCCAGGCACTGGCAGGTGTTGCTGGTGACTCCTTTGCTCTTCCTTGGCCAGTGAGGACCTCCAAGGCTGTGTTCTCCTCTTTACCATGTACACATGCCAGAACAATGGAAATCTGGGAAGTTACATGTTTATGTTGGGAGGTGTCTGACCACAAACACTTGAGCCTTCAGAGAGGCTGTCAGGAGCATTGTGTTTTCAGATTTTTGTGTCAGCAGAGTCTTCTTATCTGATATTATTGAGTAAACTTTATTAAGGCTTGGGGAACTATAGGCTAAAGAAGTGCCTGTGCTTACTATTGTATATTCTCAAAAAGTTCAAAAAGAGGATTCTCCACTCCCTACACCCCTGCTCCTCAATAGCCTGAAATAAGGTTCTTGCCTAGGAACGAAAATTTAAAGTGACAACTTATTTTTCATTTTTATGGTTGACATGTGGAAGTTTCATTCCAACACTTAAAAAAATCATTGTTCTGAAGTCACACAGGTATCCTTTCCAAAAATATCTCTTACTGACATTAATACTTCTACCCGCATTTTTGGAGTCTCAAGACACCTCTGTTATTTATTAATTAATGTTGTACTGGGATGCGATGCTTCTTCTGTATCTCCCTGGCTTTCCCACCTCCCCAGATTCATGTAAATCTTGATGTTTTATAACTGGGGAGAATTAAATCTGCTATTGAAATGGGCTTCCATCCATCCCTAGGAGTGCCTTAAAAGTTTAATGTCTTTGTTATTTAGTGTGCTGTATAAGTTAGGAATAATTTTCTGTTTTTCACAACACCGGACAATTTCTTTAGTTCTGTAGGATTCCTGCTCCCTACAGAGTTCTCATGTCCCCTAAATAAACTGATGCTGTCTTGTGGCTACAAAACTATTCTTCTGGAGACAGACAGTTTCAGAAAGTACACAGTGTGTGTGGTTAATATTCATGGCACATACTTCATTCATAATTTATCATTAACTTATTCATTTTAATTTCTTCCCAGCGGGTCTGTAACACACCAGTGTAATCCAGTTTCCTTCCCCTACAGCTCTGACCATCTGGAATACTCTTGCCACATGTCTTCACCTCAGCTACACTTTCCCATTTCTTAAAACATGTAAATAAATAGTATCAGATATAAAGTCCTAAAATTAGATACACAATAAAAATGGCTTAGATTTCAGAGTGAAGGGAACTCCTGAAGTTATCACCAAAATCCATAATCCTGCCACAATGGGCAGCAATCAGTGAAGAATAAAGCTGCAAATCTCATGACCTGGAGTTACAAGCCCTAAACAAGGCTTAGGTTTATGCTCCTCTGTGTTTAACATTTCCATTAGTATGTTAGTGAGCTTTGAAACACATCATCCACTCACCCACACTGAAAGCTCATTGTTGTGCACTGTGGGGCAGCCTGGCAGCATGTTAGTGGGATTTCCTTTGGCTGCCACTAAACAAAAAAATACATTCCAACCTGCTAGTGGGCATTCAGCTCACAGGACCAGACTGCTGGGAACCAGAAATCCCTGAATGTCCAGCAGTGAGGAGGATATCTCATCTTCACCACCAGCTGCTTCTCTTTATGGACACGTTTCACACCATGCTGCACCACTTGCCAATGTATGCTTCGTCTGTATTCTTATTCCTACCAGTTTGCACCTTATGAAGACCTTTCAATGTTGCCTGGAACATTCAAGAAAACTTGGAGAAAAATATTTAACTCTTATCTTGTTCATCTAGCTGAAATAATTCATGTTGGTACCAGTGTTTATCTTTAAGGCACTACAATGTTTACTTGACTTCAGAGCACATTTTTCAGCACGCCTTACCTGTTTTTTCTGTCAGCAGGAACAATACCCTCTAGGGCACTGGATTTCTCCTCAGCTGGTAAACATTGGTCTGATGATAATGTGGTAAAGACTTCAGTCTATTTTTCTGGCAAAAGGGTTAGTCCTCACATTTGGCAGTGGACCTAGAATTAAAAAAGATTCGTCAGAAACATGTTATGAAGGATAACCATATTTAGGCTTTCGCTTAGCAAAGTTTGTGACAGGTGCTGTACTTTTTTCACCATCTGTAAATCATATTTGGTTATGTAATTATGTGTTTTGAGGAATAGAGTCTTCCTCTAGACTATTTGATAATTAAATTTGGTTCCTCAAGGTCTTTCTTGCTACAAATGCATAAATCCTACTAGGAATTCATGCCACCACACCTGTGCTTATTCAAAACCCATCAAAGACTGTGTTCTTTTCCTGTGCAGCTCACCCTGCTCGGGTCTCCTCCCAGCTTTCATGTTGCATAGATGTATTCCAGGTCTTTCCTCCTCTGGTTTCAGAACAAAAAGTTCATGTTGTCGAAAGTATTGCAGAGGACCTGAAGAGGCACAGTCACAGGGCTTCCTCAAGATGAAGTAAAAACTCATTTGGATGCGTTTGGGAATTCCATTATTGTATTGGCCAGGAGATTTAATTCTTTAACTTCTGAAACATATCCTGGACTCTCCTTCAATAGCTAGTAACAGTATTCTTAACTTTTGTTTCCTCCAGCTGGCTATAAGTTTGTCAGTACAGAATCTTTATTTTAGGGCTGGCTTTTGCACATGTGGAATTTTATTGGATGATGACACATTTGGGGCACACTTTGCAATGTTTCTGTATTTCTTGTAAAAATAGAGGCAAAAATAGGAGTTTCTCTAAGTGGGAAAAGGAGATTTTTGCTCTCCTACCTAATTGGAAGTAACAAGAAGGGGCTTTTAATTAAAAAATTGGCATGACTGTTTTCAAGTGTGCTGTACTTCAGTACTAAGGCACTTAAGCATACAATAGGACGTTGCAAGTGTACAGAAGAAAATTGCTGTGAGCCTATTTGCAGAGGATATTTCAGCCAACATAGGCATGGTAATGCTTCAGGGATGCCTGAATTACGGACCTTGAAGCAGCTGGTATTTTACAAGAACCTTCAGTACAAGTTTTGTTTCAAATTATTCTCAGTCTAACTGAATTAGGAGGTTGTCCCAGGGAGTGACCACACATTGTTGTGTGAAGACACCCAAATTATCTCATTTCCTCAACGCTGCTTAGCTGGAACAGGGCCAGAGTACCCAGGGAGGAAGAGTATTGATGCCTTTTCCTGATCTTAAAATCAAGAATCAAACACGGTTAGAAAGAAAAAGGGATTTTACCTTGGTATTTATTTTAAGGATCCTTAGGTGCACCACATCCAGGTCAAATGCACCTCCATGCACACACACAATAGGTCAAGTATAACATTATAGGTCTTACTAATTAGCATATCTATCAAAGATTCCCCAAAGAGAGGCTCAAATGAGCCCCCCTCCCCAAGGAACCTTCCCCTGGATGGTTCTATCTTAGTTTACAAAATGTGTTCTGGAGAGAACCTTGGGGTCTGGGGGCATTTTGATCCCTAACTACGAAGCTCCTAAAATATTTAGTTTCCTAGCTTGACAAACAAGTCCAAGAATGTAGGCAAAAAGCACTAAGAATACAGAAGCCGTAAAAAGATATTAAAGGGGTATAAAAGAAAAGGAAAAAAAATCATCATGGCATCAATATCAGAGTAGAGTTACGGAAATCTGGGATGGACACAGCCTTAAGAGGAGCAATGTAATGGGGTTGATGGTACACAAATAGAGGAGAAAACAGATGGCCTACAAATGCCAAGCTGCAGCCAGAGGAGGTCCTCAGAGACTGGTAAGAGTAGTTGGGACAGCATAAGGAAGAGCTGTACTGGAGTTGCTCTTCTCAGGTTTCAGCCTGCCAGCAATGACTACATGTTCCCTTAGTCTGCAGAGGAAAGCGTGACCCTTTGCAAGGGGGATCAGGATTGTTTTTTAGAGGGAGAGCTGTGGATGCAGCTGGAAGAGGAAGTACGATGGTTACTGGCTGCTCAACACATCCTTCCTCCCAGAGGTTTTCACTTTTTCACAGCTGCCAGCTAAGTTGGTCATGTGGATGACCCCACACCTGGTGAAGCAAAAAGGATCTAGGCTAGGTTAATTAGTTCAAATTGTATGTCTTTGGTAATCCGTCTCATGTTGATTGGAAGTAGCTGGAGAATTCTCCTACAGGCTGACCAGTGGGAGGTTAACTTCTAGCAGCAGCAGACTGTAGGAGAATGCAAACTCTGCAGGTGCAGTGCTACTAAGAAAACTCAAGCGATCTGATGGACCAAAACTGCACCCATGCTTGTAGACAAAGTAAAGGAGATAGGTAAGGAGTTACTAAGGCAGTCAGGAGAGGGGTGGGTAAGAAAATAGTCATTACGGGAGGAAAATAGAGGTTAAAAGTGGGCAAAATAACATATATTATGTCAGTGCAAGATTTTGACGTGTCCCCTGCAGGGTCAGCTCCTGAGCCTGTGAGAATTATGGTTCTCTTGTGATTTATTGTAGATGTGTATATAATACATATGTTTATTTTTTTAATTTGGTATGCTAATATTGTCTATATCTGCATAAAAATTGGAAACACTTAGAGACTCATTTGGAAATGCAATAAGATTTCACTCCTGTCATCAACTGAAAACTCAACTTATAGACTGAATTCTCAGCATTTGACTGTGGTTAGAAGTTATATTATTGTCTACCTGGTCTCCTTGCTGGTTGTGGGAAGCTGTTTCTCATTCTTAGCCTGTCCTGCAAAGCCGCCTCAGGGTCTAAAAAAGCATGCAAAGTAATCTGTCACCTACCTGGTCATGGCTGTTCAAGTGCTAATTATCTTCCAAATATAATGAGTCATAGGACAGGAGAACCAGCACTGCCTTGCTCCATGTGCACGCCTTGGTGGGTTTGAATCATCATCATACATCGCAAGGTGGTGGAGCAGAGAACTGAATGAACCTTTTCTTTTCTCTAAAGTCATGAATCTCTTGCAAACTTTTAATCAATTTTTACTCTGTGATTTCCCCCCTCCAAAAAACTTATGGACCTACTGTATTGTGACCTACTGTATTCACACTGGACATTTTTACAAGAAAAGCTATTAAGAGGAAGGACTGAAACTCAGTCCAATTTACCATGTATCCGGAGGCTTAACCAAAGCTATTACTACATGAAAGAATGGAGGAAATTAAGAACAGGGCCTTCAGAATACCAGATGCCAGTACAATTTTTTTTTTCAATTTTCTTTCTGTCTAATTTACTCTGTCAGGAATTTGAAAACAATTAGGCACTAAAAAGAAAAAAGGGTGAAATAGTCTTACCTAACTCTTGTGTGCATGCTAAATACTTCCATACTGTATTGCAGGCCTCTTCTGAACTGAAAAAATTAAAATCATCAAAAAATGGTTAACATGAACTCTAGTGGTCCTTCTGGAGAAATACTGTCCTTGGTTACTGAAAAGCATGATAAGAGTTTCATAGATAACAGCAGAGAGGGCTATAAAGGCTAAGGAAGGGTCTCATTTAGATGACATTACTCAGAAGAATATGAATTTTGAAAAGAAATATTTGTTTGGGTGAATTTTTCCAAAGGCAAAAAGGGGTGATAAATGTTTTTTGAGACCTAGGATATTTTCTTTTGTAAGATAATCAAGAGTAAGTGAAATTAGATGGAAATGATAGTATCTTGAGAGCAGATAACCTCTTTGTTACTAATAACCTGGTTTATTGGATAGTGATGTGGTGATTTTGCTTCAGCCCTCATCACATTTTTTGCAGACCATGCCTTATACAATCTCAACATCTGCACCTACTTTGATCATAGCAGAAAGATTGTGGATTTAATTTAATTTAATATAATAGTAATTGTAGAGAATTCCTGCACGGATAACGATGAGAGCTAGTAGAAGAACAGACTGCATGTTATCCAAGAGTTAAAAAGATGCAGTCTGTTTGAATGTCTCTGCTTTTAAGCTTGACGAAGTATGTGAAAAATCTCATTTCCAGCAAGATTTTAATTACATCATGGAAATCTGCCTCTTTGTATGAAGTTCCAGCTGGATATGGAAAAGCAAAAGAGCCTGGGAGTTGCCAACACAGTCCTGACTGTGCTGTTAGGAGGCAGTGAGTTTAAATTCACATGTAACCTTGTGTTTATTCCTTTACTGCAAGAGCAACCAGTATTTCTGCAAAGACATAGATGCCCCTCTTCTAAATAAGCCACAGTTGCCTCTGATGTGACAGGATGCTTCCTACATGAAGTCTTTTTCTGCTGCTGTTTTTTGGAGTGCTTTTGTGAGTGCGTGGCCTTTGGGGCAAAAGGAAATGTCAAAAGTTCACCTGTCAACAAAACTTCTCTTTTTCTCTCTGCATTAACTAAGCATATCAAGTACACTTGACGTAACTATGATGCTTTATTTTTTGTGGCTTATAAGCCTTGGTTCTTTGGCCTTTGGCTGTTAATTAGGAATACTGTTAGTCTTCTCTTTTGGCTGGGCCCAGTCTGCTTTTGTCAGACATAGTGGGTTGCAGGTTACCTGTGAGGAATTCTAGGAAAAACAGGAAAGACTAAGCATTGCCTCAGCTGACAATGTAACGAGAAAACATAATGTGATGGTAAGGCTTACTACAGTGCTACTGTGTGCTGAGGACTGCCATTTTTCTCTCCCTGAAAGACTTTTTCTACATCCATGCTTTTTTTTTTTTTTGTATGTGTGTGTGTCAGGAGAGACTGTAAGACTTCCTTATAAAGGGAAATGAGCATTTTAAGGCTCGTTTCTACAAACTCTCCTTTTTAAGTTGCAGATTGAGAGGATGCTCTGGATAGATGATGCACTACAAAATGAACCTGAGACCCGCGTCACCACGAGGGTCACCATGTGGACCCAGTCTCTTTGCTGGGTTAGCTGTCTCTCGTGTGACAAAAGTCTTTATATCTGAGCACGGTGGCATCCTGGTGGTGATGCCTCATGGCATGCCAGGGTGGCAAATCTCGCTAAGCTTTTCTTAAAATTAGGAGAAAGGCATCCATTCTATTCTCTGAAGAGACAAATAGGTGAAAGGTGGGATAGGAGATACAAGTGAAAAGCAGGTTGATTGAATTTGACAAAATCATGGTGATCTCTACAATTTTTCATTTATTTTTTCAGTTTTCAAATTTTGTAGTTTTTGTGTATTAGGGTTAAAGTTACAGAAGAAAAGAAAAGCCAGGAATTTGGGAGAGTTGAAGGGAAGTTCTCAGTTCTAAACATTTGTTCTTTAGTTGAGACATGCTGGGAAAAGCTCTCCAGCTAATTAAACAGATGATGAGAAATGTTCCTCAGCAAATAAGAGATAAGCTATTTGCGTATGTTTGACTTGTAAATTTATTTCAGGCTTGTGATTACAGCAAGGTTATAGATCTTCAAAACAACAGGCCATTACTTCTTACACTTGCCTTGGGTGCACTTGTTTCTACTCTGGAACCCTGAATAAAACTATGCCAAGAATGGATTCATAGTGGCAGAACGTAGTCTTTGAAAAGAAAATTCAAATCCAAAACCAAACGTAATTGTTCTGCTCAGGGTGTATGGGCAGACTCTGTTTAAATACATTGTGTCAAAGTTATTATCTACAGCTGCACCGCCTCCCTGAATAGCAGAACAAAGGGTAGAAGTTTAACATCTTATGAACAAATACCTTTTAAACAGATGAAACTAGAATAAAAGAGATTTAAACAGATCTTACTAGATCACAGCCTCTGAAAGTAACCAGTTTTCTGTTTTGGTAAAATTTTTGTTTTGGCTTAGTAAAGAAGTATTTAAAATAATATTTATATGTCTTGTTCCTGCCTGATATATAAAGTACATTATTTCCATGAGAATGTTTGCATAACAGAATAAATGCTAATATGGGTGTCTAGATGTCAATAATCTTCATCTAAGTGTGAATAATAAAAGAAATACTTTGACAATTCGTAATTGGCTGCTAATTTGTGCATTTTTCATTTAATGTCCAGTATCTGTTTTAGTGACCAGTTTCTAAATCTTTATTAACCCAGAATGTCGAACAGAGAGCAGTGCTTGCTCATTGCTGGCTCAAAAGCAGAGCCTCCTTACAGAATTTCCCACTCTCCTCCTTTCCACGTATGGAGATGGGGACTGCCTTTTGAAATTTAAACTGTAGGTATTAGTAGCCTCTGTGTATATCAGGTTGATCTGTTTTTTAAAAGAGGAAGAGAAATGGTTAAAAATGCAATAGGCCCAAGAATTAAGAAATTCTGTTATGGAGCCATAGTGCTTCTTAGCTGATGAAATTGGTCATTACTGTTTTTCAGCTATTAAACTGCCTGTGTTTTGTGGAAAGAAAAAACCCATGTCTCCTTGAGCATTTGCACATCTGCCTAATACCTGAATGATCAAAATATACTGCTGAATTTGCAACCCACCTCCATCGTCTGTTTCAAAACTTCCAAAGAAAAGTGCAGACAATGTTATCCCTAAACAGTTGCTATTTTTATGGTCTATAACATTCCAGATTAAGATGATTTAAGATTCTTGGAAAAAGTTTTTAATTGTTGTGGCTTCTACAATAATGATATTTATTGCATGAATTCCTAGATTCGACTCTCAAAAGCTTTTAGAAGCTTGCCAAATCACCACGGAAAAAAAGAAAAAGCTTTCTAACCATCTAACTACATCAGTGACAACTGACAACTATGGGTCAAAGAATAGAGGGACACCTGGGATCAATTATTAATGTCTGAATTTGATTTTAATCATCTTTGCATGTGAGTGTGGACTAATTTCTTTGTCTTCTGACAGATGTTTTCATTGGCTGCTAAACAACACTCTTCTGATTTATGAAAGGTCCTAACAAATTGTTGCAAAGAGGTTGCAAGATTTTTCTGCAGCTAATTGAATCAAAAATTATTTTCCTTCCTCAAGGTATATCTGGGAAAGGTGTGTGACATTTCAGCTTTAAAAAACATATGAATACACTGTGTGCAGTAGCGTGCCTTGTGAACATCTCCCTACTTCTCTCTTAGCATACCCAGTTTAGATGGCTTAACTGTGTACATGATGTTATGTGAATTGCTGTGTGAGTCCGGTAAAGGGGTACAAAGGGATAAAGCAGAACTCAGAAGGGACAGACAACTTCCTAAGTGGTTGTGTATAGAACTATATTCAACAGGCATAATTTTGCTCAGTATTATCACCAGTACTTTTTCAAAATAGCCTAAGGAGACCAAATAGTGTATGCCAACGAGGATGAATTTTGGGGTATTTTCCTTTAAATTCACTCTGATGTGTACGTCTCAAGAACAGGGAGTATGTGTATGTGTGTGTGTGTGTTCCAACCTGTAGGGAGGAAAATATGTTTTCTGTAGAATCCTTGTGAGTAGCAAAAATTTTTGTTTTCCTCCCAGTTCTGCATGATGGATAAGTCTTGCACATTTTGCTCCTTTCTCTAAAGACTCTCCATTTCCATCAATACATTTACTCAGTAAAAACAAACCAGGAGAACCCAGGAGAGTGAACTGCATGATTAATATCTGCCCTTTTTTTCTGAGTTGACATGGGTTACTAATGAAGTACTATAAATTTATTCTCATTAACTCAGTTTCCCTTTTGCTTTGTCGACACACACAGAAGAAGAAAATATAGATGGGGGCTTTATAAATTTTTTAAATGGTCTGAAATATTCACAGTCTGATTGCAAAGGACCCTAATCACTATCTAAAATACCCATCCTGTTCCACAAACCAGTATGTAAACAATTAACTTTCTTTTTCTGGTAGTAAGCACTCAGCAGCTCCTACTAAATAATTTGTCATGTAGGTTTTTTGTTTCCTTTAAAAAATATTAGCTGGCTCAAGTACATTAGGAATGAGCTGTTGAATTTCTTCACCGTATTTACTATCTTAAAATATTTCCTTAAGAGCTTCCATATAGGACTATATGAATGGTTTCAAATTTTCCTTTAGCAATTTTCTAAAATATATTGTTTATTTTCCTCAGCAGGCAAAGTACCTTGCACCAAAGTAAAGTGCAAGGCATTGACATGACACTGCATTTTTCAAAAATTGAGTAGTTGTAATAAGTGTAGGAAGGAGAGACAGAAACCTTCTCAATCTGAATTCACCAACTGGAAAATAAACTGTTTCTGAGCAGCTCTGATGGAGAAACAATCCTTAAAAATGGAAAATAGTCTTTGTTCTTTTATTGCATTTAGTTTACAAGATGAACAAGAACCAACAGGGCAAATAGCAACTCTTAAGCGATTCCATTTGCTTTATGTTTATAGTTCCACAAAAAAATACAAATCCCTTCCTTTGGGAGGATTTATGTAACCTCTTACTATCCCTAGAGCAGCTATATTATACAGGATCTTACCCTTTCTTGGCAAAATTTGCTGTGACTTATTCCAACAATAAAACAAAAGGTAAAAGAAAAATGAGCAATTTCTAGAGAATTTGATTCTCAGTTAATAAAGTCTTATTCTAAAACCCCCTTCAAAGTTTAGAACTCCTACTCCAAAATCGTAACTGAAAGTCACATTAGATATCAGTTTCCACCATGGATCCATATTTTCCATTTATTCAACAAAATTAGTTATTAATTCAGGTTTTTATTCTTAAATTATACATTATATTACTATTATTCATAAATTGGCATGAATTCCACTATTTTGAGACTTTTTAATTGGCAGCACCTGATGTGTGGTGTAAAATCCTGGCAAACCTTCTTTGACTTACTGAGCAGGGTCTCAGTTTTGAGGTGCTAGGCCTGGCCAGATTCTCTTGCTGAAACAACTTCACAGGTGCCGTGTGGGGTGACTGCCCACCCTGCTCGCAGGAGACTTGGAGGATGGAAAGCCTCAGCCCTAAGCAAAGTAAAGGTGATGCAAAAAAGCCGTGGGTAGGGGGTGTGGCTGACCTCTCCCTTTCAGGCTGTGACATTTGCATGGATGCGTAGCCTTGAGGAATTCATGGAGCCCTTTCAGCTGTAGCTCAGCGTGTTGGAAACAGCATTATTTCTTTAGCACTGATTACAGCTGAAGCTGGCCAGGAGGCCAGTGGTTTTTCTTAGGTGCAGATCTTATAGCTGTGATCCATCTGTGTGATACCTTAAGACAAGATAACTCCGTGTAGAACATAACCATAAACCTCTCCCAATATGAGCGGGCAGCGGTACAGTTTATGAGCACCATATGTTAACGGTGCTCCATGATATGCGTCATCTGCCACGGGTTGGAGTGCTGTGTGAGTTGGTGCTCTGTATCGATTTGAAATCCATCACTTTTGAAATATTTCTGAGGCTGTAAGGCTGAAAAAATAGTTGATGTCAATGGTTTTACTCCTGCTCTTTGTACTGAAGTCTATTAAATGCTCTGACTCTTCCAAAACACTCTTGCTCCCTCTTCAAGGAAGAAATACCCTGGATTTGATGAACCAGTGAGCATGTTACTGTTAGGAAATTATTGCATCCCAGTTACACAACAGGTTCCTTGAATTCCCACAAATTTGTCACATTCAAGATCTTATAATAGACAAAAAGATCTCACCCTCTATTCAAAGACATGAACTTTCATCAGTATTATTAAAATCTTAATTGTACAGTCAAATAGTTCTTACTTTTCCAGTCACAATAATACTGACACTTCAAAGCAAATGCAGATAAAATGACGCATACACACATTTTTCCAGTATGTATAGAGTCATGTAAGTCCTACGTACCTCTTTTTCTTAACTTATAATTTCCACTGGCACTCTGGGTCTGGAGGTCAATGTGTCCAATCTTGGCATAAGGGGAAGTTTCTGGTGAGTTGTCTGCATCCTGAGTATTACGAATACAGCCCTGGGAGAAATCTTTCCCCTTCACTTTAGGATCTGCTTGCAGGCATTTTTGCATGGTCTGCACCTATCTCATTCTTGACTGATTTGTAGCTCCACATTGCATTTGAATTTACTCTGTATGGCGTTTTTGACATATGTTTGACATTTGTTCTTTGCTCTCTTGGTTACCCCTGGCTAGTTTCACACAGCTCCCAAGGACTCATCCCTCTCCTGGCTGGTCACTGACCACTGGTTGCCAGTAGCTTTTAGCCCTGGTACCTCCAGGGTCATCCTGAGTCCATACCAACAAGGCTAAGCATTCTGTCCTATGCCCCCCAGGTGGCTTTTTGCTTTAGAATCCCAAGCAGTACTTGTTATTGCCAATTACTACCTGGAAGTGAACCTCACGCCATGCAGTCCAGCAAAGCCAAGCTGAGGGCTAAAGGCATAGCCAAAGTCACCTGAGAGTTGTTAGATAATTGCACTTAAAACTAAACAAGCTCAAGCACAACTCCAGACAGGCCCCAGACTGACACCTACTGAGACCTCCACCACAGCGTGGTGCAAAATCAAGGATAACACCTAGCTGGTTACAAGTAATGCCAGCACTGTATTTACTGCACATTTTACTGGCCTATGACAGAGAGCTGAAACATGACAGAAACCGTGGTGTTGGGGATTACTGAGGAAGAAGTGTGTAGCTGGTTCAACATGTGAGGGGTGAGCACGGCATGAGGAAAGAAATGCGATACTGGCCTCAGTTTTCTCCTGTGTATCTTCAGATGTGAAAGTGAGAGGATGTGAGAGTCATCTCAGTGCAGAAGATTTTCTGGTATTAAAAAATTTTAGAAAACACAGTGTTTGGTATGTCTCAGTTACAGGACTGTGGTTTAGCAGGATATAGGCCAAATACTAAAGAACAGCCAGTTCCAGAAGTTTTTCAAGACTGTCTTCAGCATGCCTTGCTGCCACCCAGTGCTTCTTGGAGTGCCTTCTCTTTGTGTTTTCTGTAGAAGACAATAGCAGGTCTGTGGTCTGCTGAGATCTCCTCCCATCTGGGGGATGAGAGTGGTCGCCCCGTGTCCTGTTCCACTAATTAGACCAAAAAGTGTGCTTTGCTTAAGTGAAATACTTTAGCCAAAGGAATCACCAAGGGAAACGTGAGGCTTTTAAAAGCATTGCAGTATTATTGGTTTTTTTTTTTTTTTCATTTTATTATATTTTGAACAAAATACTGATTTCATGGAAAATATGATTAATATTTATAGCAAAACTTCTCCTTCAAGTAACTTGTCCACCATCTCTCTTGAGGAGCAAAATCTGAATATTAGCTGACCATGCTGGTTAGGGAAATCTCTTCAGCAACGTTTCCACTGGTTTATTCAATCTGGTTTCCAGCACAGCTTCAGCCAGAACGTGGTTAGCCTGCAGTTATTGCAGCTGCTGTTTGAGAACAGCAATAGGAAAGGATTTTCAGTATTTTGAAGACCAATCTGATAGTTTGGAGACCAGGCTAAAAGTCCCTGTTCTGCTGCAGTTTTCCAAAGTGCCTCATCTCCCTATCTAAAATGTGAGCAACAGTACTTTTTGTTTTTAACAACCAATGTTTTGGGAGTAAAAATAAAGTTATTAAATATGCTGAAAATTTCAATGGGAGAAGAAATCATAAAATATATTTGATTGGAAAATTTTTTTTATTATTATTATTTTTTTATTTTCCGGGACAAAATCCCACGCAATTTTTTATTAACTTAGCAGTCTTTCTTTTTTTTTCCCTCTCCCTCAACCAGTCATTGCATCATTACAGTCATGATCAAACTTGGACCAACTATGAAGAACCTATTAGGACAGAGAAGTTATAAAAATTTCAGAAACCCAGGACCTGGAATTCATCGCCACTAAATTATAACCCTTTAAAGAAATACTTTGAGAAACATGGGAACTGATGAGAGTGCTCTTTAATGAATAAAATCAAAGATGATGAGTTCTATAGGCAATATTGAGCTAGTTGTCAGTAATTAGCTTCAGATGAGATTGTCGTCTTTAATGTTTCTCTACTATTCTTGGATGAGTTGGAACATACGATGAAAGTGTAATTACAGCCTTTGATATTTTGGGGGATGTCTCAATGCATCCTGGAAGTACTCCAACAGGTTGTTTGGCTAAGTGGTTTGTGGGGTAGCTAGTCCTATACAAATAAATAAAGAAAGAGAAAACTCTTTAATTGTTCGTGCAATAAATGGTCTCCTCACATACATTTTATGATGTGGTATTTTAAGTGCATCTAAGCAAAAGTCAATCTAATGAAAGAACAAATGCTTTTAGTCTTTTATGTGGATTGTGTTACTTGTGTGCTTATTGTGTTTTTTTAAAGTTCAGGCTTTTTAATGCTAATTATTAAAACAATAAGTTCAGTGTGTCTGGAGTGGGGGAAAATGAGCAGTTTAAAGACTACAGTCTGTGCAAGTGGGTTCTGATAGGATGCGTGTTGGTTTTGTGTTGGTGTAAGTACTGCCACTCAGATTACATCTGTGCAATTGTCAATCAGGGCTTTATTTTTTTTAAATTATGAATAATTTCAGACTGAATTCTTACAGTTTAGTGAAACTAAGCAACTCTAAAATAAGGCCTTGAATTTAAAGGCACTCATAATGTGAGATTTCTTTGTCAGATTTACATTTGATAAGACTTCAAGTAGAATATAAATTTGGAAGCATGGACTAGGTTTAGTAAGCTGTAGAAAGTGACAAAAAATACTTTAAAAACTGGGAAAGATAGTGACATAAACACAAGCAGCTATATACCTGTTGGTATCAGGTGGAAAGGAGCAGGGAGAATTATCTCAGATTTTCTTCTGGAGAAGTTCGGTGAAGGCAGGGAAGAGATAAGGGATGTCTCCGTGGGTGAGCTACCTTAGAATGGCATCAGAATATCTGGGATGTAGATGTCCCCACTAAAATACCAAGCGGGCAACCATCACCTTCTTGTGAAGGGCAACTTCAGCTCTTTGGGGGCTAGCAGATGAAGATCTGGAGACTCCACCAAACTTAGTTATAATACGGGTTGGAACTGTGAACCCACTGGATGCTGACATGTTGAATCGGTTTTCTGGAGACCTTTGCCCATGGCATGTTTTCCTTATGCTGTGCTGGATGTCTGTAGAGGAGGGTGGGGTGAAGGCTGTCTGCTGTCAGCTCTTTCAGGGATTTCATGGGTACCCTTCCTGTAGCACCTGGGGTATGCAAAAAAGCATGTTTTGTGTGTTGCTCTAGCCTTGCCTTCTGCACCTTTCACTGCTTCTCACCGTATTGAAAAAATAGATTCTGAAGTAATGTATTTAATCAGGTTCATGTAATGAGAATTTCTGCTCCTTATCACAATAGACAACTTCGTGATAAACCCCTTGACAATGGTATTAGTATTAGAAAATCATGGTTTGGGTTGGAAAGGACTTGAAAGATCATCTAGTTCTAACACACCTGCCATGGCTATGGACACGTTTGTTTCACTAGAATGGGTTGCTCAAAGCCCCACCAAACCTGGCCTTGAACACTTCCAGCTAGGGATGGGGCATCCACAGCTTCTCTGGGCAACCTGCTCCTGTGCCTCACCACCCTCAAACCAAAGATTTTTTTCCTATTCATTAATCTAAACCATTTTCTTTCAGTTTAAAACCATTCACCCTTGCCCTACCACTACATGCCCTTGTGAACTGTTTCTTTCTAAATTTTTTATAGAACCCTGGTTATGAGTTAACCCTGCCTGGATGCCAGGTGCCCACCAAAGCCACTCTATCTCTTCCCTCCTCAACTGGACAGGGGAGAGAAAATACAACGAAAAGTTCATGAGCTAAGGACAGGGAGAGGTCACTCACCAATTACCATCATGGCAAAACAGACTTGACATGGGATTTCATGTGGTCTTAAGCTCAGCACATGAGGGAGTCTTTCAGTATTGACACACAAAATGACCATCTGTCTGAAACTGTGGCTTTAGTCTAATGAATTACCTGTGTATTCAAACCATACCTAGTTAATTAAACTTACCAGCTTTAAGTAAAATAAGTTAAAGCTATAACTCCACTCCCTGCCCTTAGGTGAAAATCCATGGCCTTCTCCTTCTGTTCCTTCTCCTACCCACTCTATCACTTATTTTTCAGTTAAGTTTTTAATACAATATTTCGGAAAATCTATGTACAGTAAATGTTTCAGAAAAGATATGAAATTGATTTTCTTTGGGTTTGTCTTCCTTAGCTATTTCACATTATCAGCATGGCAAACATATTCCAGATCTGAAGCTTTTTGTCTGTGGGTGACTGATGAATGTAAAAACATTCTCATGAGATGCAGAGGAAAGGATTAGCGAGAGCAACCTACAATTTTGTCTGTAGAAACCGCATCACTGAAATATATATCAAATTTCATTTGTATATGAAGAAATTTGCAAAGCTCTGTAAAACTTCCGTGGTGGAATTTTTAAGCACTGCGTTTCATTCAGCATAGGGAGTGAGGTGAACAAAGAAATTAATAGTTGTAGTATTTTTGTAAACATTTCAGTTAATGAAAAGAGGAACATTTTTGGATGGTTTTGCTTAGTATGATTATTAGTTCTTCTGTTAAACAAGATTGTCTAATTGAGGATAAATGTGTGCTATTGTATTTTTATTTGCTCATAATATTACTCTTTCTGTACACATGAAACTAGTTTGAGCACACAAGTACTGACAAACAAGAGACCTCAAATCTCAAATTAGTAGTGCAATCAAAGAGACAATGCAATTTAAAAGACAATGCTGTAACTGAACACTTACAGTATAAATAGTAATTGAATTCATAGGAAAAAAAAGAAATCTTGCAGTAGGTGCAAGCATCAAGATTACATTTGTCTTTTTATGGGACTGGAAGGCAGGGTCTCATAAATGACTATGTTTTATCTTAGCAATATATATGGTGGTATCCGTGCTGGATGCCTTTCATTTTTCTTGCCTCTTGGTCTGGAAAATGATAAATTATGCACCCTCTGGTATGAATTCTATTTGTGTGTATTTGGCATAACACAAGAATCTTAAAAATGAGTGAACATTTCTCTCACATCTGGAACACGTCTAAATTATCACCAATAGCGTTCTCCCTACAAATGGCTGAACAAGACAGTAAGGCACCGTGTCAAATTTAGTCCAAATCCTTCTGCCATTAAATGATCAACAGCCAAAAAGCTGAAGTTATTGCAGTTCCGAAAGTTCTGTTTAAAAACAAAGCAACCAACAAATTCAGAATAATGGTTAGATTTTAGCTATGAGTTGGCTTGATTTTAAACTGGTTTCAAGAAAGCCTTATCCGCCATGCTGAAATCCATACATAATAGAGGATGTGTTCTATAATAGCAGCAGCATTTATACTCTGGTATATATCCTGGTTTGTATTCTGCATAAAAGCTGTCTGAGATCTGATGGCTGCACTTAGTTGAAGTCATTCAGCCCATGAACTGACTTAGCATCTGAAAAATATTCCCCTCTCAAGATGCACAGCCCATGCCTCGCTGAGCATTTCTGCTGCCCTGGGAGCAGGTGGCCAGCACATTGGTGCAAAATGTCCAGCCACGCTGCTGGCTTCAATTAGGATCCATTCAAAGCTGACTCATCTGTTGCCATGGAGCTCTTGTCAACCTGGCTGCTCTCAACCCAGAGGTGTTAATGTGTATTTACCGCAGTGCAGTTGTCAGTCATTCACACCAACACCCTCATGGCAAGGATTTGGTCCATAGGGTTAGCAGTGCTGCTGAGGGGATGGGACTGCCTCTTGCAACCCGCAAAACTGAGGGCCACGGTTTTGTTTCGTGCATCTGTTCCTTTTATTTTCCATGGGCTGAGTTACAATTTACCACCCAAAGAGATGAAGGGGTATATTCCATGCGTGTTGTGTTTGGATACCAGCAGAAAGATGAGATGGTCTGTGGTAAAGTCTTGTGGTTTAGGAAACTGTACTGCCTATTTTATTTTTCCAGCAGGGTAAATCAAAGAAATAATCGTAAGTGATTTTTTTTTTTAAACTTCATTCTCCATAACCAAGGTTATACTCAAAGTATCTAATGATTATGCCCTAATACTATGCCCTCTATCGCACCCCCTGTGTGGTTTGTTGCTCTGTCCCCTTTTTAAGGAGCAGAGAAATGGGGGGCCAATTAATTTTGCGGACTTTAAAACATTCTCTGGAAGCCTTTTTACTCCTGGTAGCACCCCATCTTGTGTAGATTCATCGCAGCTGTTTGTGGCACAGCATCAGCCGCTACTCAGACCCTGTAGTTGAAAGTATGTCCTTCTGCAGCTCAAAGGCAAATTAGTGCATCAACTTAATTCTTATGGGATTGAGGCGCTTGATTACTGCGCTCCTGCCACAGAGGTGATTTAATAACTTTTGGGTCTATGTGGACCAGGGTTGAGGGAAGGTCATATCCCAGCTCACTAAGAAACATGCAAGTTTTCACTTTGTTTTTTCCCCAGTTTAGGCTCTGGTGACACTGATGCAATCCTCACCTTTTATTTCCCTTTCCTGTTCCCCACTTCTGTGGCTTTGTCTAGACTACAGATATGGATGGTGTGGGAATAACGGGCAAGTGTGCGTGTGCGTGCACACACACACACGTTTTGTGTCTTATAAGCTTTGTGTTACCTATGTGAAGTACTCCTGCCTGAATGAACAGCTTTAAATCAAAACAGGCTGTGAGAGGGAAACAACAGGAAATGAAAGAATGGCTAAGATAAGGTATTCAGCTGCATCAACTGGTTTAATAAAAGTGTTGCTGGTACCTCTCTTCATATGTGTCTTGCCTTGCTCATCAGAGCTGGAGCAACATGGCAGCTACAAACCCATTAAGTGGATTTAGGAGAAAGTGAAACTTTCATTTGCACAGGGAAAGAAATGTTACCTGAGCAAGTATCCCCACCTACTGAAGCCCTGAGAAACACCACAGCCCGTGGCTGCCTGCTGTGCCTTTATGCCCAGATGTCCTTTTTGCTTCTGCATAAGTGCTCATCATGGAATTGAGGGGGAAGGCACTTACTACAGGCAAAGAGAAAGGACTTTTGGGCCATCACTGTGTGCTCTGTACTGCTGCAAGGGTTGTTGAGAGTGCAGGCATTGGCCTACTGATGCACCAGGTTTATTCATCTGCTAAAAGCAATCAGCAGTGTTTCTGGCAGCTTCGAGCGTCTGCTTGTAGCCCTGGTTTCATTTCTATGACACCTTTCCTTTTCTGGCTCCATGAGAAACAGATCTTTTTTGTCTTGTTAGGTCATTTGTACACATGCATACACAGAAAATATTGTTTTCTCACTGTTTTGCTTGATTCGTGTCTGCCACTGTTATGTCCCTGTAGGTCTGGGTCCCTCAGAACAATAGAGGGTGAGATAATCTAGTGACTCCCAATTAAACAAACAAGCCATTTTCAAACCCAGAATTTTTAGCTATTTGTATTGACATTAGGGCATGAACTTCAAATATACATTCACAGTAACATAAAAAACATGAAACTTTCTTAAGCCTCTGCATTTCTGCTGCAAAGGAAAAATGCATTTCTTCAGCTGGCTTTGTCTTCTGCATTGTGTGCAAGGGTGGGAAAACCCAAATGCTGCTAACACAAAACATTCCCTGAGCACTCACTTGTTCCCCTGGCAGCAGGATGAGAGAGGGAATGAATTGCATATGATTGGCATTAGTCACACTGGTTACTGCGTCCTACTGGAAGGTACGTGGATCTGAAGAGGCCATTACAGGCCTCCTCGCAGAGCAGGGCTGCTCACCCCAAAATACAAGGAACTCTCTCTGCCTCATCTAAGAGAAACAGCACTAGAGCAAAACTAGTAACTGCAGAATAATCAGGACTAATAGACAAAACTAGAAATGTTTCTAAGTCTAACTGCCACTTCTGGGTTCCCCTTAGTCTTCTTCTTCTACACCACCTCTCCTCCTCTCCATAGAGCATCTCTCCTTCTAGAGGCTCTTCCTTCTTTTTCTTTAGCTTGCCTTGCTCTTTGGGTCTGCTTCATCCCAATGTAAATTATTATTGTTTAACTGCCCTCTAGTTTTCTGCAGAGCTCTGCTTTCTGTCCAGAGACATTTTTACTGTTTGTAGAATGCCTTGCACAGTGGGGTCCTCTTTAGTGGTGGGGCTTCAGGGCCCAGTGGTAATGAAAATAATAAAGGCATGATAGTTTGTCATCATTTACTTTTATGTTTTTGTCAATAATAGGGTTGTGTAATGAGCA
The DNA here is from genome assembly GCA_013397865.1 of Struthidea cinerea. NCBI lineage: Eukaryota > Metazoa > Chordata > Aves > Passeriformes > Corcoracidae > Struthidea > Struthidea cinerea. The sequence goes on from VZTI01003491.1 coordinate 310,077, forward strand.
AAAAAGTAGACCAATTACCATGTTTTGATACTCTGATTCTGGATTTTAACAATTAACTGGCAAAAGAGATATATTAATTCAAGTTATGGGGAAACCACTTGGCTGGCAATATGATCACACTAAACGAAGCCAACCTAATGGCACCCAGATGCTCCACAAAATCATTGGGTGAGCTGAGTATGATTATACAATCATTTCTTCCATCTTAATTACTCTGTGACTAAATATATTCTTTGGTGATCTTCCTCATTGCATGGCTATGTAAAAATTCCTGAAGTGGCAAAAGCTTCTTCTCTTGGTATAGGAATAAATCACACCAAATCATGGAATTATCATGCTGTAGGAGTGGCTGTCACGCTGGATTCTTTGCCGTGGTGTGGTTGACTTGCTCAGTGTTGTGAAACCAGCCCTTTGCATTGCTATAGCCAGGTGAGCTGAGAGGTTTAAGGCTGTCTTGTGCTCCCAAAGTGCCCTAGATTAGGTGTGGTGAATCAATATAGTAGTAAATCTAACCCAACATTTTAAAAACCATTATGTTGTGGGATTTGGGGTATTTTTTTTTGGTGAAATGACCATGTTGGTGTTTGTTGTCGTCTTTCAGGCTGTAGTGTGTTAGAGTAATGTAAGCCAGGTATTCTTCAGCAGTTAGATCAAAAATCTGAACTTAGTTCTGAGCAGGTGGTACAAAAGATGAATAGATTTTAATTACAATGCTTTTCAGTTTTGTGTAAGTACTACCACTCAGTATTTGCTGCCCTCTAAAAATTTAATTTTTAAGCACCTGACCTAGAATACCTTATTAGTCAGAGATCTAAACATAATTCAAGTTTAGTTTTAGTATTTAAAAATCTCTTAATCTCTGTGGCACTGCAATCTGAAGGAATTTTATTTTAAAGTTCATTTATGTATATTATGTGGGTTAGAACACACTTTATTTTAGATAACCAGGAAAATGTATGAACATATTTGTGACTTCAAAGCATGCATTATTTAGCCATATATTTCCATCATTCTGCACTGGCATCCCTCAAATCCCCCAATAACTTAATTTAGAAATTAGTGCCCATTGACTCACTAAATCTTTGTTCTCATGATTGCTTACACTGCCAGTGCTTATATTGAAACCATGTATGTGTTCATTTGGGCAAAGTCTCAAAAAATAATGTTTTGTAGTCATGGTTCTGTTTTATAAAATAAGGAAAAAAACTTAACAGTTTGGTCAGATGCAATATGGGAAAAAATATATATATTATTGAACTGCTTCTTCATCTCTTTGAGCATCTGAACTCGTTACCAAGCAGAGTATTGTATGCCACAGGACTGCAAAACCAAATTCCACATATCTGGGCTAGATAGGTATAGTAAGACTAAAACACTGTGACCTCGAAAAGAAATGAAAGAATGTAGAATGTGATGGTCAAAAAAAAGGGAGAAAAGCTTACATTTCCTTAGGACTTGACAGAAAAACCTTCCCTGAGCCAAAGATATGGAATGACAGAAAAGTGATGGAAGTAGGGCTGAACTGTGGGTTTGTCCCTAGCCATGCTCTCGGGATATGAAAAGGACTGACAGAACACGAGGAGATCCCAGTAGGCTTCCTGAAGATGCACAATTTTCTTCTCAGCAGGACATGTCCAGTTTTTACCTGTACTATGACTATATAGCCAATTTTCTTTTATGGTAAGGACGGTGAGACATTGGAACAGGTCGTCCAGAGAAGCTGCGAATGCCACATCCCTGGAAGTGTTCAAGATTGGGTTGGTTGGGATTCTGAGCAACCTGATCTAGTAAAAGATGCCCCTGCCCATGGGACATTGCTACCTCCATAAATACAAAGACACAGGTAAACACAGGGTACAAGGCACTGGCTTCTTTAGGAGCGTGCTCTGCAGAGGATCTCTGAATGTGTGTCTTTTCCTGGATTTTCTTTGAAAAGCTGTTCTCAGCAGGCTGCAGGCGATGTGGACAGATGACACCCTCACTGCACCCATCCAGCTGTTTTGGCTGGGTGTGCCAACACAGCCCCAGCCTGCTGGAACTGGAGGAGAGGTGTTCACATGGAGTGAGAGGAATATGCACTGGGAGAGGAATGCTTGCACTCATATTTGCCTATGGCAAGAGGATCCTGGAAAGCTTTTCTCCCTTGCTAGTGTTAATCACTCTGACTGCTTGCAGAGGGAAACTGAAGTCTCTTTAAACCCTTTTTTATTTTTTTTTTTAAGAGGCTGAATAAGCTGCCCTGTTTTTCAACATCCTAACGCTCTTATTTGTTCTGGTAGCTCTGTTCTGGTTTAAATAAATTTTTTATGAGCTTGGCTGACCATAAGCGTACATAGTCTTCCAAAAGAGGCCTTGCTAGTGTCTTCTACCCAAACACAAGTATTTGTCCCTGCTGGAAAATCCTCAAGGTATATCCGGGGTTAGATGGCATAAACATGTGAGAGTCTCCCTGTCTTTGGAAAATGTAGCCAGACCATTCTGTCCTCTGCCATTTCCACTGGTAGAGCTGTCCAAGAGAAATCTAGTAATCGTGTTTCTGGCTTTCTGATTTTTTTTTCTTTATTTTTTTTTTTTAACTTTTAATTCTTTTGGTATCACGTCTATCCCTAAGATCACAGGCGTTTTTTCCCATGGGGTATTCCAGCCCTCCACTGCACTTATGTGACTGGCAGACTCACTAGAAAATTATTCCTGATTGTGAAAATGTCACTAAACAAAAATAGTCATCTCCAAGACTGAACTGTTGAGGGATTACACTGGTAACCTCTTTTTAGCCTCATAATTTCAGTACTTCCCCACAATTAGTAGTCATGTCTACTATCTCTTTTATAGTCCTGGTGCTAATCTCCAATTTTAGCAGCTGAATTAATAACTTCCCATATGGCAATGTATCAAATCTTCAGTGAAATCCACTGGATTGCATTTTTTGTGCTTTTTTTGTCTAGGAAAAGAATCACCTTATCAGATAAGATGAAGTATGCTAGCTGTCCGAAACATGTTTATAAGCTTGGCTGAGGAGCTAAAGAGACTGTACCACCATCTGTGAGATTATACTTACTGATTCGGGAAAGTTCTTTCTGATTTTTGGATAAGAACTGTGCTCAAGTAGAATAGTTTGCATTTTTGTTGTTGCTATTGCCTAAACATTACATGTAATCTGCTTTTATTACATTGTTGAAATTTTTCCCTTACTAACATTGGTTATCTCCTTGAGTTGATTTTCATGGAGCTTTTAAAATTTGGATATCCACTGGCAATATGACAGTGACTATTAGTTGAGTGGAGGAAAAATATGCAAAATGTTTAGAAGAGCTTCCTTTAGTTTACTGTGCAGTAAGAAAAAGCCTTTATTATTATTACTTGAACTATAAAATAACTACTAAAAATCACTTGCCTCCAATCTCATGATTTAGCTTCTCTGATACTCTTTCTAGAAATAAAGTTTGCATTGCAGCTTTTGAATCACCTAGTCTAGCCATCATAACACGCAATTTACTACTTTAGTGTTTATTAAGGGGCACAGTCTTTGCTTTCAGCCTTTTAACAGAGCATTTTAACAGGGACTACCAGTCTGTTAAGTCTCAGTAACAGAGAAAACTTCTACTGAAAAATTAAAAGAACTTATTTCCACTGTGTATCTGGGATTCTTAGTAGTTGCCTGCAATTATCAGCTTAGCAGTAAACCAAATATCATACTGGATATTCTTTGAAAAACAAGGGTTTTTTTTTAAAAGGGTCCAAACAGAGTTGTGTCAGTGTAATGTAATGCAAATAAAGGAAATATTGCAAGTATATGGATCCTTTCTTAAAAAAAAAAACAAAAAACAAAACAACCAGGAAAAATCCTATTGCACTTCAAATGAACAAAATAAAAATTCCTGTAAATAAATGATCACCAGATAAATTAGCTCTTACAGCAATAAACCCACCAACTGCAGTCACCTCTGTGACTAGAAAGAATTGTCAGTCACAAATATAATAATGTTTTTGCTTGTTAATGCCATTGTGATACTGCTAATGTTCAAGACCCCACAATGATTTTCTGAAGAAGAATGGAATCATTTGCTATATTGGTAAAAATTAGTCTGGATAAATTAGATATCAGTGATTACCTCTCTTTTTTTTTTTTTTTCACCCATGACGAAGTGATATAGTGTTTTTCAAGCTGCCAAACCCCTTTTCAAAAGACTGTCAGATTTTCTGAAAACTTTCCTTTTTTTTTTTTGAGTTACATTCTCAGTTTCATGGGAAAACAGTAATGGTTTGCCCAGAGAACTAAAACTGGATGCAATAGATTTATTCTTGCAAAAACAGCCCTTAACTCTGTGTGTGCATCAGCTTCAGCAAAGGGAGCATGGAAACTCCTTGTACAAATGTTAAGTGTGAAAACCTATTTGGCTTTTGCAGTAGGTTCCCCCTACATCCACCTCTTGAGATTCCGAAGCTGACATCTGTTTTGGTTCCTTGACTGAGTGTTTGGTTGAGATACAATCAGTAAAGAATATCATTCTTTATCATCTATTCCTAGTGGTAGTTTGCTGAATACAAAAGCACATGCACTTGTCCATATGACTAAATGCTAAAATAGTTAAATATTGAACCACAGAGAATCATTAAACATGAGCAGATGTAATATTTAGAGGTAGACCTGCATATTTGAGGCTGGAAGGTATCTTCTTGTGCGTATGTGTATGTATGTTTGTTATGGGGAGGCAAATTGTACTTCTCTGGGCAGGTTCCTTGCCAGATGTTTCTTACTACCTCAGATGATTGAGGAACCCAAGTACATCTGGCTATTAAAATATCTTTATATGGTTACATGATTTATTTGGAAAGCATGGTTGAAACTAGTAAGTTTACAGCTATGTGAGTAACTCTTACCAGTCTCTGGATGGAGACAGTAAGCGTTGGAACTTAAACTAGACAATATTGCTGATCTGTGCTTACTTACGAGATGTGTTTGTTTATTTTTAAGATTATTACTTTCAGACAGCCTTCTATTTACTTATGCTATTTTGGTATTTTTGCTGAGAGTCAAGAGACTTAAATAAACCCAGAGTCTCTATGGATTATAGTTATGTACTGTTTTATACATGCTGGAAAGCCATAAGCCTTCAGGCTGAGATAACTGCATAATAAACATATATTTTCTGAAATAATACCTTTAACACATGTTGCACAAAGAAGGAGGGGGGAGACAGTTCGACTCTGTCTGCCATAACAGACCTCTATCAAAAATAAATTTGGAAGACCTACAGTTGCTCTCCCAGGTTTTGAAAAGAGATGGTTTTACTTGGTATTTCCATAAGGTAGCAATAAGCGCTTTTGAATCTGTTCAGTGAGCCTAATGGAACTGTGAGATCCAAATGCTAACAATCTGGCACTCAGAGGGAAAAGAGGAGGTGTCAATGGGATCATGGAATGGATGCTTTGTGCTTAAGACACTGCATTTTGCCTGTCAGTGATTGCCCCTGATGAAACATTAGGCATTGCTGCGGTTTGTGTTTGCAAGGATGTCATGAAATTCAATATTCTCATACAACTATTGGGCAAGTGTTTGATCAGTAGCCAATACTTCTTCAGGGTGGCTGAGAAGATGGTCCAGAGTTCCTTCCACTCTGAAATACCCACTGCTGCAGGTGCCAACTCTGGATTTGCAGGTGTCTAACTTCGTCAGCTCTCCTTAGTATGTTAGAAAGAAAAGTGCCATGCCCTTGTCACTGAGCAATTACTGATTACTGTTCCCTTTCTGATATCTGGATACTCTCAACAAAATATCCTGTAGTAGCACCAAAACTATATGTGGCACATAACAGCTTGCAAGGTCTCATACATAACAGCATTGTTACAGCTGCAAGGGTGTTATTTTGCCTTGCTCCAATAAGGGATTAAAAAAATGTTGAATTTTATGTTATTGGTCACTTTAGCTACAATTCTTAAAAAAAAAGGGAGCTCAACTTTGTTTTTTAGAGCTTAGTTCCCCCTACAGATTCAGGTAAACCTCAGCACAGCTGTTCAAATAGAGATTTTCTTTTAAAGTACATCTTTAGAAATGCAACTTCTTTTTGAGATGCTGGCTTAAATTTTGAAGGAAAAATCCACCTCTTTCTGACCTTATTTGCTTTTGATATTTTATTTAGACTTTGGCATTAATATTTGCTGTATTTCTTTCCTGTTCTTCCCCTTTTATTTTGATATGCTTTTCAGAAATTCTAAGTTTTCAGGCAGATTTCCTGCCCCACAGATAGATTTCTAATGAGTAACTTAAAAGGTAATCTTTTCCTGAAAGAAAGGTGAAATTTTACTCTTCTTAATAAAAATTTTCTCCAGCTCACATAGCATGGCCTCCAACACTGTCAAACTAGAACCATAAAAAGTAATTCAAACTGTCCAAAAAATGAAGTTCGACATTTTATTGCCAAAAGAGAGAATACTGTACCAAAGCTGAGGATATTTTGTATTTTGGCTGATAGGCTTTTCTGAAATAATGCCCAGTTCCAAGTGGACAAATGTACTTTGGCTGTCTCATGCTCTCCTCCTCTATGGAATGGGTTTCTTGCTCATACTACAGTATTTACAACAAATCCCAGCTTGTCTTCTTGGTGAGAAGAACAGATTTACTGTGAGAATGCAGAGCAGCCTGGAGAGGAGTGCGGCTGGCGACTTCCACAGGGCACAGTTACATATACACGAACAAATGATAATATTTTACCAGTATAGTTTTACTTCTAGATTTTAATTTGATATGCTTTCTAGTGGCCTGTCAGTATTTTCCCAGGGAAAGATGATAGTTTTTGCAGAAATGTGTCTATTACTTGGAAAAACATACTTCTGTCAGCCAGAGTTTTAAGGCCGAATGAATATTTCTCTGCTGACAATGTTAGTTTTTGCGTGTCAGTTACCAAAGTAGGCAGCTGCACAGGTAATCCTAATGAGAGCATGAGGACAATGAGTATCCACCTTGAGCTGTAGCTCACATAGCCCTCTCCTACCAGCAGGAGATTACATTTGATATAATATTTTCTTAATTTTAGTGAATTTCCTTATTTGTTCTTTCGTATTTAAAGTGACTCTTTGTGGTCTTATTATTTTGTTTGGTTCATCTGGATGTACACTTTTTCTGTTAGTTTGGGGTAGCAATCAAGATGCGTGGTTTACAAAAACAGAACTTGAGATGCATACAAAACCTATGGCCAGATGGTATTGAGAAATCCAGAATTTTACACATCACCACTGCATCTCTGTGGCTTTTTGGCAAGATGATTTTGGAGTAGAAGACACTTGGAGCTTAAATCTAGGTTTTACAATTAGTGTATTTCTTCTGAACATGTCCTCTGATTGATACAAGGAAAATAGACACCATGACCTCTTTGTTTCTATTTGTTTCTTTGTAGTCTCCCTTTTCTTTTTAAGTAATTTTCACTTTTTTTTTATTTACATCAGTGTTCTCCTGTCACCTTGATTCCTGGCATTGCAGTTCTGTATGATTGCACTCTGGAGCTGTATTCATGAGCATAACTGGAAACCACATATTCCCGGGATATTGTTCCTACAGAAATGTACATACCAATTCCATCCTCATTTACTGTGGATCATCTTGCATTTCTTTTCTTCCCCCTCCGCTCCCCGTAATGGTTTAGCAATATTACCAGTTTTTGTTTGGTTCCTTTCACGGGAGGGGAAAGGAAGAAGAGCTCACTGGCCTTATATAAACATCTGTGCAGGAAAGCAGCAAAAATGTCGCTCTCCAAATTTGTGTAGCTATCTATATCCCACCTCCCCTGATGCATTAATATGTTTATGCGTAGATACTGGGGGTTTTTTTCGTACAAGAACAAGCATTTGCCGCTAGTGCCAGCACTGTATCTTAAAAAGTTATTTCAGCTATACTGGTGGAGAGCAACTTGATTGCCAGTCTAATTACCTGCTGCACTAATACATCCCTAAAGTCATTAACTCCCACCGGAAAATGTTATACCCAGACTAGGTTTCAGACATGTCAACATTTTGTGGTTATGTTTAAAACACAAAAAACCCCCCACAACCCTACAGGTTAAGATATATTCAAACAGCTGCCAAAATGCTCAGTGGGAATGACTGCTAGATAGTGGTATAAAATGTTGACAATATTTAGGAAAGTGTGAATTCGGAGAAGCTGGTTTAGTTCCTCGTGCACTGTTTATGTCCATGTAAGGGAGATGCTTACTCCAAAACTTTTGGTTTGAGCCAAGGAAGCAACAGGCCCGGACTGACCCGTGACAGCCCCAACAAGTAAGAATTTGCACATTAGCCCTGCACTGATGGCTCTGCCAGGAAAACCTGGATGATGACAAGCAACACCCTCTTCCCCAGCAGTACCTTATCAGAAGGGACCCAGCTTACAGCATCCAACCACTGCCTTGGCCACTGCATCATTTTCTTCCCCACTGGGTTTTAATCTCTTGGGACTGGAGAAACTTCACACCGTGCGCAGGCATGGGCTCAATTTAAACAGCCCATTCATTCCACGTTGTAATAACCTGCTCGTGCCCTTGACGTTTCCAGCGAATGGAGAATTGGGACATTATCAGTGACTAGTCAGGATGAAAGGAAATACTTCACCTCGGCTGTGGAAGTACCAGCATCTGTTCTATTTTAGCTGTTATCTTTGGCCGGGGACCTATAACTGATCTCACAGCTGAGACAGGAACCATATGCAGAACGAAACGAATTTTAACCCTCTCCTTGCCCACCACACATGGGTGCTCACTGTATGTGTTAATGTGAGAGACATTAACACTTCCTTATCAGGAAATGCCACCCAATAAGCAAAGGGTTAATGACTAAATACAGTATTTCTGGTGATGACCAGGAAGAGATGCTTTCTTTGGGTCAGCACACAGCAGCAGTACGACCAAAAGACCTTATCCAAATTATTTGGGTGTCTGACATAAGCTGTGGGTAGCTACACCTGCTTCTTCCCAGCTCTGGCTGTGGTTTCATCCAATGTTTCATCTGCTCTGAAGACGTTTATATCAATAGTATCCAATGACTAGACCTATTTAAAGAAAATTTTGGGTGAACAGGGATTTGTTAGTTTTAATGCTACATTGTTGGTTTAAGAGGCGGCTGGAGCATCCAAAGTTGCTAAATTGGTCATCCAAGTGTTTTAGAAATAATAAAATCAATGTATTTTCAGAAGCCACAAAATTATTATAGCAGTATGTTGATGTTGCTAATAATTTCTGAAAACTGTGACTCTCCAATGGACTCTGGAATTCACAAATGAAAGCAAAAATTTAGGATGCTTTCCAGTTAGAGAGACCCAGAAGAATGTTTTATGTTGTACTCCCACTATGTTTATCACTTTCCCACACCATATAAGCAAACAAATGAAATCTACTAGCCTTAAAATCACTTGGCAATTGTCAGTCAAGGAGTTTTCTTTTGCTTTAGCTTTAGCTTCTTAAAATAGCTGGAGCTAACACCCAGCTGTATCATAAGAGCTCAAAGAACTGAATCAGGACAAAGACGACAGGAGGGGGCAAAACCCAAAGCAAAAACAAACCCAAAAGCTCTTTACAAGGCAAACCTAATTATCATTGATAGGGTTTTCTTTTTACTATTGTGGTTTAAGATCAGCATTGCATGCTATCTTGAGGTGACTCTGTACTACTCTGTCTTAAATGGTCAGGGAAAATAAAAAAAAAAAAGCCAAAGGCAAGCCAAAAAAATATTAATTTTGAGACTATGAACTGATATCCACAATGAAGTAACTTCTTTGGCAACCACCTGCAGTTGTGCTCATATTGTTCATGCTCAGAGTGAAGAGGGAAAGAAAAGATTTTTGATAATTGGGATGAGAAGCAGTGATATGAAACACACTGTAAAGAGGTTCCATGTGCAGTGGATTAAAAAGCAAACTTGCTATATTTCCAGTATCATGATTGACACATTCTTTGGCTTGATGGTCTAATCTCTATTTGTACAAGTGCCAGATTAGATAACTGGTTCTTGAAGGTTTGTAGCCCTTTGCTACCACTCACAGCTTCAAAAAACCTTGTAATGCTGTTAGATAAAGTTGTTTTATTTGGAAGATAGTACAAAGAGTTCTCAATACACTTTCCCTCCATGTAGCTCTAGAAAATATAATTAAAATTTTAAAAATTATGCATCCTATGAAACTACTGTTAAATAAAGCATTACCCTATGTATCACACTTTTTTTTTTTGTTAAGTCTTATGGGAAAATGTGCTTTCCAGGTGTGTCCCTAATAAAGCAATTGAACACATTATGTAGCATGCCAAATTGCTTTTTGATGATCAAAATTCATCACTAGTTCCCAGCATTTAGGAAATAAATTACGCAGTTTTGAGTGGTACAAAAGTATCCCTCTCTTGACATTCCTAGAGTGATGTTAGAGAAGTAAATAGATGTGCCTGCCTTTCAAATAGGCTGTCCATAGGCAACTTCTGCTCTACAAGACACTAACCACAGGAGAAAATCTTTTTTTAAACTTATATTTCAGTATCAGCCACACATGAAATTTAGCGTGTCAAAGAAAAATTGATTTCTTCAAATACTACAGGTATTGAGGATTCAGGAGAAGGAAATATGCAGAATCTGAAGAAAAGCAATCAACCAACCATGAAAACAGGCGAAGCAGCCAGTTTCCTGCGTCTCTATTTCATTCTGCATAGGTAGAGGAAATAAGCTGTTCTGCAAAATGTTGCCAAGTGTTCCTCTTTGAAGACCCTTTCAAAAGAGGTTGATTCTTTGCTAAACTTTCGAGTGGAAGATGCCAGCCTTTTCGTTATTTCTTGCCTTCCACCCTCTCTGCTCAAGGAAAAAAAAATACGAAATTTAATTCAGTTCTTCTAAAACTTAATTCAAGATTTTAAAGACTGAATTTTTTCAAGGATGCTTTAAGGTAGGACACATTTAGCTCTGGCTAAAACGATTGATTCAGCTGCCAACCAAGCTTCTGAGGAGGGTGATCTTTTGAGAAGATATTGGACATAAATAATGAAAGCAGAACTAGCAAACATTTTCTCTGCTGACACCCCAGCAGTCTGACAGAGAAGACGAGCTGCTGTACCGAAGCCCAAACAAGTCAGGGAGAAGACAGAGACAAAGTCTCTGGTTAGAAGAAATGTTGTCTTAATTCCTCCTAACGATTATTTTTAAATGGCAGGAAATTTTAATGTGCTTTTGTAATTCAGCTAGGGAAAGGGGCTGCTGTGTAGAGGTATCAGTGTGACAACATGTTTTTGCAAATCCTTTCTATCCTTGCCATTTTAAATGACTTTTATAAATGGGTCTATGTAATTAAAAAGATTCTCTGAGGTATTGAGAAAGAAGGCTCAGGTTGAACCTTAAAAGGTACCTAAGACCACTTGAAATCAATTGCAGTCAGGTATGTGCATTTTCTTCCAATTCTCAACTGTGCCCCATCCTGATTAGTCCAAAAATTGTGTCAAGGGAGCAGACAAGGGCTTAATTTCAGCTTATATTAAAGTTAAATAAATAACATAACTACTATTTTCAGATATGTTTGTTCGCTTTGTTCGCTGTGCCAATATACAGCTCAGCTAAGCCTTAGGATTAAAATAAGTGATCCATGGTACTAATTAACAGATTTATAAATCATGCTGTATGATCAAGCCATTCATAGCTTTCCTGTCATATACAGGAAGGTGACTGCAGTTGCCAGAAATGTATTACAAGTGTAATGAAAGCAAATAGTCCAAAATGCTGAGAAATCAAACAAAGTCTTATTAAAAATAACTTCAGTCATGGATCCAAAAAAGTAATTATTTGCACAGTTCCTATACCCCACAACACCTGAAAATTTGGTAATGTTTAACATATGTCAGATTGTAGGTCCAAACCCAAACTCAATTGTTGAAGTCTTTGCCCTGGAGGAAAACCATAAATCAGACAGGATATGAGAAATGGTGACTGATTAATGGTGCTCAAGGATCAGGAGAGGCAGAGGCACTTCCAACTGGTAAAGTTAGCAAAGATGGTTAAAAGTGCACTGCAAAAGTGGCTCTGCCACTTGTGGCATTGCTGTCATGGTGAATATAAATTGTTAACTCCAACAATTTATCTTCAGAAATTCAGCCTATTGAGTTTGAAACTGTTCTCCAGGGTGAAGTTCATTAAAAGGCTGAAGTATTTTAAACTGTTTCAGTGGGAATTTTTGCAGCTAATCTTTGCAATTTTCTCTTTGAATCTAGGGACCATCGATGCTGGAAATGTTAGATTGCTTTTGAGATGAAGATTGAACGGGAAAACTTTGCTTAGTACTCATTAGACCACATCTGGAGTACTGTGTCCTGCTTTGGGCTTCAGGACAGAAAGGTGTTAATGGACTAGAGCAAGTTCAGCTGAGGGCCACCAGGATGGCTGGGGCAGGGAGGCAGGAGCCCTGAGAGTGGCAGCAAAGCGGCCTGGGTTTGTTCAGCCTGGCTGAGAGGCAGCCCAGAGGACCCCATGGCAGCCACTGCCTACAGGGAAGCCATGAGGAAACGCCACCAGCTGCCTCAAGGAGGTGCAGGACAAAAGCAGGAGAGACAGAGGGCATAAACTGAGAGAGGCCTGGCTTCTATTTGACACAGAAAAATGAGTTTTTACTATGACAGCTAAGCATTGGACCAGAGATGCCATGTGGTTTCCGTTCTGGGATGAGACCAATTTAGAGGAAGCCTTGGGCAATGTGATGTGACTTGGGCCTGCTCTGCGTGTCAGGATGGGTTGGGTGGATGACCTCCCAAAGTCCCTTCTATCCTGAAAGGCTCTGATCCTGAGTGAGGACAGTGGAAGAGAGAGAGAGTCAGCAAGTAAAGTGTGAACAAAATGACCTAGCAAAACATATGTACCTTGCTAAAACCAAATATCTTAATCTATTTATTTTACTTAGTAACCAGAACTGCAGAGTGACATATGTCTGACCATGACAATCCCCAGGCTACCACAAAAGTTGTAGCTCTACAACTTTTTGCAGTATGTAATGTTGTAACGCCTTGCACTTGTGCAGAACTCCATCCACTGATCTCTAACCTTCTTGACTAACGAAGAGTCAGCGCAGTCCTTTGAGGCAAAGGATCTATTGCTGTTAATTTTATTTCCGCAGACACAGCTTGCAGAAGGCTATCATACCTAAAGTTCTGGCTTTGACTGTAAATTTTTGTGCGGTCAGAGGAAGTGGAAGAGATCAGGTGTACTGAGAGCACAAAATGATGGCCAGCTCTCCATGGAGCAGGCATGGAATACTCTTCTCTTTCTGCCTGTCCTGGAGCAGCTGATGCATTGACATTGAGCCCTGCTTACTGCTGGAGATGAAGTGTGGGTCTCTCGGCTTCCTGCTCACTGTCCTTACAATTGGACATAATCAGTGTAACCTCAGTTTATTTCCCACTGATGCTTGACACAGCCAGGTCAGTGCTGTGTGGAAGAAAAACAATTAAGTCTCCTTTTCCTTTGGAATCACAGAAAAATGGTCCTGATACTTGGTCTGCAAATGACTTAAAGAGGGACACGGAATCCATTGGCTTGATTTTTTGAAGAATAAGACTGGCTAAAAATGTAGAGCTGTGTAGATACAGCGTGAACATAGCTCCATTCTCTGCTGCTGCTTCTGGCTAACTTCAGGCAGATTATTTCTTCTGGAGCTGGATTGAATGAAACTGAAATTCTCTGTTCCACACCTCAAGTTAGTGTCCTAACTACCAGCCTATTATATTCTACTCATGCTGGAATATAAAACCTCCAATGAGCAACGCCCAATTTGACTGTGACTGAATGAAATGTAATAAGAAATGTTCCAGCTAGCACTAATCATTGAGCAGAAATGCTGTGTAACCAAATTGTGAAATTATTAAATGCTTGTTGACAATGATATATAAAATCAGCACTAACCTGAGAGTGGAAAGGTAAGTAAAATCTACCAAGTGCTCCTTGATTTCCCTCGACAACTTCCATTCCCTAAGAACTGCTCAGTGATTTGTGCAAGATTTTTTTAGGTCTACCTAAACTACCTTTTTAGAATGTGGCATGCAGGCTTGTCTTTTTTCTGAGTTATTTTTGTAGTCCACCTTGAGTAGGGAAAGAAATCTTTTCTTTCATACAGTTTAAAATTTTCATATACTTTAAAATTTTGATTTACTTCATAGATGTGTTGTAATTTGCTTCAATTTGCTTTTATTTTTCTTCACATAGAAGGGAGTATTCCTCTGACATCAATGTAACAGCCCTCAATTCTTATAAAATAATCATAAGCCCAGGTAAAACCAGGCTGATGGTTTCTGTGGGTGGGCTGTGCTGGTGCAATGAGCGTGGAAGTCTTTGGGACTGCCCCAGCTGAGAGCTGTAAATGTCTTTCCATCTCATCCTTTCCTTCCTCTTGCTTGACCAATTATTAGGCTTAGCCTCAGGCCCTTGAGAAAAACCCTCACTCCCAGCACGAGATGATGGTGCACTACTCTTGCAGGGAGCATTACCATCTGGTGTCAGCAGTTCTTGTTGTCCCAGCTCTTGGAGCAATTCATATTTTCCAGACACATGGGTGGCAGGATTTTTTGTGGCCCATTTCTTTTGTCTCTTTAAGCACTCAATCTTCCTTGTGAGCCTCATGGGCAGCGGGCTCTCCAGTCAAAGCATGGAAACATGGAGGGGGGCTTTTCCACCAGTAAGCTTTTTACAATGGGTGTCTATTATTCAAAATAAGGACGGCAGTTTTATAAGGCCTGTGAGTACACATTTCCCAGCCTGTTTCTTCTTAAATTACCAGGAATGCAAAAATAACCAATAGTTTGACCTCTTAAATCACAAATTGGATAGGCTTACCATTAAAGGACATTGTAAATGTGTTTCCCATTATTTAGTTCATTTGGTGTGTTCAGCAGTGAGCTTTTGGATGTTTGGGGGTTTTTTTTAATTCTTTGCAGGAATCATTTGATAACTTTCTTCCCTGGAGTTTGATTAGGTCCTCTGGACCTGCAATAAGGGAAACTGAAGGCTTTATAATGAAGCTTGGGTGGAACCATAATATTCTTGCTGTAAAAATTAATAGGTCCATATTTTAAAGTAGGGGTATAATGAATAGAGTGACCTTTATAAATTAGATCTATCCATCTTTTATATTTGGAGACTGGAGACAAAGATTGGTTATACCAGAGAACTGTCCCAAACTGGCACATGCTGTATACTGTTTACCAAAGACTTTTTCTGCCTCGGAAGGAAATAATTTTCTGGGAAATTTCTGCAGAGGATGGGATCTGTAAAAATGCTGTATGTGTGTCTGATCTTGTTTCCATTTAAATTGATTATAATGTTGTGTACTCTTCTTTCAAGTCTTGTCTGAGCAATGTAAAATGTATCTTATTGAACTCTGTAAAGTTCCTGTTTGTCATCCTTGTATCTCTTTCAATTGTAATTTTTAAATTAAGTTTTATCTTTTAAGAGATCTATTAATTGTCAACATTTTAGTATAGAAGTCATGGCAGTGGGGATTTTACAAAGTGTTTGCAAAAATCTTTTTAGAAGAGTGTTTACAAAAAATTTATGTCTGATACTGGGTTTTTTTGGAAATATTTTCATTATTTCTATCTTTTAAATCCTCTTGCTACTTTTGTTTAGAATTTTCTTATCTTCAAGTGTAATAAATTGCAAATTGAACAGGGAGGAGTTTTACTGGAACAAGAAAGTTTCAAGTATGTTATTGTTACGTCAGCTCTACAAAGGGAGAGACAATGTGTGTCCTCCAAGTCATATCTGTATTTTAGGTATCAGCTGGCAGAAATTCAGTGGCTACATGCTGTTCACACTGTGGTAGGCTTGGTCCTCTGCACTCTGCTTGTAGGTGGATTGTGATCACATTTTTACTGTAACCTGCTGGGCCCTGCAAAAACTTGAGAGTTGCCTTTGCTTAGTTAGACAAGTGCTGAAGCATTTGCAGAGTTAGAGCCTGCTGTCATGCTTTCCTCCTTGCATTTGTGTGCGGGTTGAGAGCGTCCCCAAATGCCAAGGGCAGACGCCTTCCTCCCCGTCACACCTCTCGTGGAGGAGACGCAGTCAGCAGCTCTTCTATGGCTGACAGGCTCAGAAGGCGTCAGAAGGCTTTTTTTTAACAGGGTTAATTTTTTCAGTAGGGGGCATGTTTAGGACATGGAGGTTATTCTATACCCCCTCGTGCTGTTTGCTGGGGGTGAGGACAGGGGGCCCTTCCAGTTGCTTAGTGGGAAGCGAGCAATCGGGTATCGTAGGGCTCCGCGTGGTGAGCAGATCGCGTGTGCATCATTCGCCTGTCTTGTACGCTTTGTTATTTACACTGCTGCTGTTACTGATCACTTTCTTATTTCATCACTGTTTCCAGTAAATTGTTCTTTTCTCAACCTGTCATCTTTACCTTTTGTGCCTCCAATTCTCCTCTCCAGCCCACTGCAGGAGGAAGTGAGCGAGCGGCGCGTGCCTTGGAGCGTTTCAGTGGGAACACTAAACTGGGGAATACCATTCCTAAACCATGACAGAAGGAGGTAGATGGCTTCATCATAGCTGTGAATATGCTTTAAAATTTTTGGACTCCTACAGCTATCTCATTTATTAGAAGGGCATCAGGGCAAAAGGCAAACTTCTGCTAGCTAACTGGGCTTTGAAAGTCCTGTTCATAGGAGTGAGGGCAAAATCAAATCTTGATCTCTAAGGATGAAAACAGTTCACCTTTACTTTTCATCTGGGGGCATATCAAGTGGCCTGCTGTCAGGCAGAGGAAATGAAAGAGGGATGAGACAGACAACTGGAACTGCAGGTGGTTCTACTGGTTTTGTGATGAAACTGTCTTGTGCCTTTGATTCCTTAAAGGGGAGCATGCAGTACGGCAAACTCTTACTTCATTTCAGTGCATGAGAAGGTAAAATGTGTTTCATTAAAACAAGCTTCTAAATGTGTTTCATTAAAACAAGATTTTGAAAAATACTTAGATGATGACGACTAGATTCTCCAAGATAGCTTAAAGAAATGTGCACAGCATTTTGTGAACAGATAAAATGTCATCTGTAATTCCTTGGATATATTGCTTGTTATATGCACTGTCATCTTCTGTTTAAGGTCTTATCAGTAAAGCATATAGAATAAAATTCCTATCACTAACAGAGCATTGCTCTAAAATGGCTTTGGCCGTCAAATGAAAGTCAGGACCAGAAAAGATATTTAACTGTGCATCTGCTTTTAATGGAGATACGTGAGCAAAACTCACGTAATGAATGTTCCTAAAATGTTGTTGGGCTGTTCCTAACTTTTCCTAAGCCAGCAAATTTATAGACATTGTAGAGTAGATAAATCTAAAGGTTCAGGATTCCACTTAAGTGGTCCCATAGGTTGAAACACTACTGATATCTTACAGAATAAACAATTTCTGAATAATCAGTCTCTGACCAATTCATTCAAAGATCCTGAACAGAGGACGCAAATCTCTGAGGTGCACAGAGGAAAGAAGCAGTTTATGTCCACATACACAGACAAAGGTCTTTTGCTGTCACAACATTTTCACTAGGTTTTTCTATGTGATTTTTGTCAAGTAATTTGAATTTTCTATTTATTAATTACTTGGTTAGTCTGTTCACCCTTGTTATTCAGTGTATTCCCATTGCTTGAAGTACAGCAAAATGCAGCACAAAAAGACAATCTGTGACCCTACACATATATCATCTTTGCAGAAGACAAGAGAAATCCTACGTACACAGTAGAGGGAAAGTAATAAAAGTGTACTTGCCTACAGGACAGCAAGCGGTCTCAGCGTGCAAGGAACTTAACCCTTGTCAGATTATTTTGGAAGAGCCATCTGTAAAAGAGGGATATGATATGCATATACTGAAATCCTGTGTAAATACCAAGGTTTCAGTGCAGCCCGGCTATTCAGGCAGTAAATCTGACAGGAACATCCTTTTTGGCCTGTAATAACTCAGACCATAAGTAGAACTGGAGATTGCCGTCTGTTGCCGAGGACAGGGTCTGTTAAAAGGAACAACACACAGTTAATTAATTCCAGGTCTATGCATTGATTCAAATTATGCACACAAGGTCATATATATATTTATGAATACATCTGTATTTATATTGAGAAATATTAACTGTTTTGAAACTTTTTTCTCTGACTAGGGTCATTGCCTATCGGAGTTTGCAACATACCTGGCTGTACCCTCTTACACCATGTTCTAAAGAAGATGGAAATTTTTGCATCAGGGTCCTCAACAGGTTAGTTTCCCTTCTGAAGAAAAATGGTAAAGAGTAGGAAAAAATATGCATATGTTATAAAAACAACACCAGATTTCAGTGCAGTGTTGACTAAATACCTACAGACATGTTTCTTTTTTCAAAAACAAGCAGTGGGGCAAACATTGCAAAAATAAGAAGTATGTGGATGGGAAACGGGCCAGGGTTGTGAGTAGGAAGCCCCAAATATAGGCACCAGGAATTAGATTACTGCTGCAACCAAAAAAAGGAACAAATGGAAATGAGTTTTTTAGGATCACGATGACTAAGTGCACTTCAAAGCGTGGCACTGATTGCCTGGAAAGAGTAGAACTGACAGCCCAAGGGTTGTCTGGTGAAGCAGTGAATTTTTGTTTCAGTCTGAGGAGATAATTTTTGTAAATATCCCTGGTGACCTGTGAAGCTTCTCTGCCAGTGGAAATGACAAGAGGGGCTGAATGACCTATAGTATCACCTGTCTGCTTTTGATAGCAGATGCTAAAGCACAGCATCTTGTTGGAGAGAGGCGTTAACTCACATTTTTGCCTCCCAAAATTATTCCAGCCAAATGTCTGTCATTATCAATACATCTGTCATGCTGATCCTTGTGGGTAAGAGCTAATGGTGGGTGTTCATTTATTTTATGGAACTTGTTTTATTGGTATGTTGGATTTTTTTTTTAAAGAAACTACTCAGCAATTCCCTTTACAGCCAAGCAGCACATTAGTGCATAGAGTAATAGTGCAATCAAATCCTTCTACAAGGAAAGCAATGCTGCTCTTTTTCTAGGAATTTAGCAGCATCCAGTAATCACAGTGATATATGCTAGGTTCAAGCATTCTCCCAGGGAGAGAAGGTACGGGAATAATAACAGATGCTAGGCTGGGTATCAGTCTCTTGTGATAATAAAAACAACATTGAAGGTTTCAAGTGGGAAAGGCCTAAATGCAGAAAGTGTTGGAAGATCTGGTTGAAGATTAGTCTTTAAACCTCACGTGGGGGAAAGGGAGGTGAACTCTTTTCCATAAATCATCCACATACTTAATTTGATATCAAACATGAACCTTAACATGTGTCATATAATCTGGTTTAATACACACGGGTCTTATTAAAATTGTGTGAGCCAAGGACCGTGCTGATTTATGCAAGTTTGAGGAAGTCTTTTGCAAGGCAGCAAATGTACCTTAATTTAGAAAATTTTCATTTAGAGCTAGAATTTAGGATGTTTTTAGCAATTCTCGTAGTTATCCTCATAGAGGTGCTGACCGGGATCCTGTCAGTGCAATTGGAAAGATTCTTATAGCTTTGCAAAGGGAGATTCATTCCCTTGAATGCAAGTGGTTATCTCTGAGGTATGATGATTAAACAGGGAGAGAAACACTCCTGGAGCAACTGTGACTCTGAGTTCAAACCCAGAACTGCTTCAGACTAGGAAACAGATCTGCATGCTGTGAACCTCTCCTTTTTTCTTCCCCCTCACCCCCACAACTTTGTTTTCTTTTGTTTCCCTTTTTTCCTTTTTTTCCATTTTTCTTCTACTTTTTTTTCCTTTTCTCAATTCTGTTTTCCTCTTTCCTTCTTTCTTTCCCTGGCTTCCACATTTTTTCTCTTTTCTTTTTTCCTTTCTTCTTTCTTTTCTCTTTTTTTACCACTGTTTCAGACCAGATGTGAAGTCTTTGGTTCTGAGCCATGAGAAAAACTTCTTATTTGGAGTAAAGTACATCATTTATGCTGTAATATTTGATATTTTGACCAATATCAAAAACAAGCAGGTCGAGAAGACCACTTCCATTAAATGTGGCTCCCTCAAATTGGAATTATCAGCCCTGCTTCTCCCACGCAGTGCGGGCTCCAGGCTTTCCTTCATCAGCTCACCCAGAAGGTATCAGTAATTATAGTGTGCTTCATAGGCTGACAGAGGAATGAAAAGAGAGGGGGGGAAAAAGCAAGTAAGGGAGGATTTCTTGACAGACAAGGCAGCAGCAAAGTATGATTTGAACCATCAGCTAACAGTCAAGCCTTAGAAAAACAAATAGAGTAACTATATCAAAGTATATGAAGAGAGTCCATTTTTATCTAATTGAATTTATATGGGGGTTTTTGGCATCATTATCAATGATCTATATGGTATGAATTAGGTCACACTCTGGTCATTGTGAGGTGTGGTGTTTGGGTTTTTTTCCTGTTAAATAGTCCAAAAGTATATTTGGGAAACTAAGCAAAGAGATATGCAAGGAGACGTGATAAACTTCCGAGCTTAAGTGAAAGATGAAGGCACAATCTGCAAAATATTCTGAAGCACAAAATGCCTGTAAAGTAGTTGTGAAGATATATCAGTTCATAAAAAGGTATCTGTAACAGCTTAAAAATGAAGCGAAAGCAGGAATACAGGAACTGCAGGAATCCCTGCAGGACGAGGAGTGCTAGTTGCAGTTGAATTTAGGAATTTTCAAGCTGCCCTACTCCAGGCAAAGGACAGAAATAAAGGTATTTTTATGCTGACATTTCACAGAATTCCTACAGGAATCATCACTCAAACAAACAAACAGAAAAAGATGATGATTCTGGCACACTAGAAACATCTTAATCTGACCTATGAGAAAAGATTCCTGAAGAATCTGGAAATGACAAAAATCTTAATTTAAATGTAGGAAAATTCTGAACTTCTGTGACCGAGGCACAGGGAACTCAACACTTTAAATGTGTTAAAACTACAGATGATTTATGGCCATAGTTAGATGTAAGGAAAGTTTAATCTTCTGGAACACCAGATCAGTATTTCTGATAAATCAAAACAAGTACATAAAAATAAGGTTTTATCTGTATGATGCATTTGATTAAAAGTAACTTTGTCCTGTTTGAAAATTCATTCTTTAATTTTACTTCTTACATCTTGAAAGCATTTCAGTCCTTTCTACAAATGTTTTGTGGCACTGAGAGTGCTGTGTTTCCCAAGTGTTAATCACAGGGAATAGTTTGTCTTGTGATGGGATATGATCCAATAGTTAACTGAAGGAGGAGGTACAGCTCCATGGAATTTGGCACCAAATGACTCAGGCTCAAGGTGTTGCAAAATCGAACCTTCAGCAAACACTGAGCAGTGACTTTGAACTGGGGAAAAATAAAAGATGTATTTTGATATTTTTCCTCTGGCAGAACAATTTTCTTTTTTCCATGAAAAGTTACTTCATTGCGGCTTTCAATAAAGAGAGGTCTGAACAGCTGGATTATGGCAATGTCTTACAAACTTGATCAAAAATTACACATGAAACAATAGGTTTGGTTTGATTTTGGTTTTGGTTTGGTTTTTTTTCAGAGTTATATCCAAGATATTAATTGTTCCACCAAAGGGCTTGGTACTGCTTCAGTCATATCAATTATTATTTCAGGGAGTCTTGCAAACGATTCAGGGGACTTGTGGGGTAATAAGTTAGTGTGATTCAAAAAGGCTTGAATGGTAGCATT
This sequence comes from Struthidea cinerea, assembly GCA_013397865.1. NCBI lineage: Eukaryota > Metazoa > Chordata > Aves > Passeriformes > Corcoracidae > Struthidea > Struthidea cinerea. Next base: position 331,773 of record VZTI01003491.1, read on the forward strand.
TGGGTATAGCTATTTTTTCATAGTTTCTTTCTGCCTAAATATCTTAATTGAAATGGTAACAAAAATAATTGTACTTAGCTTTAAGGTCACTGCCTTTAACAGCTGAACAAAGTATCCATATCTTCCACCAAAGGGACTGAAGATGAAAATGTCAGAACGTGAGCGTGTATGTTAGGGCACAAGAATTTTAGAAATTTCATTGCTTTTGAGTTAGTAAAAAAGACAAGTGCTTCTAAGTAGGAGAGAATATTTGTTTAATAGATCGACCTTTGAAGCAAAACGGATGACTTTAAACAAGTATAGGATGCATAGTTTCCTCAATTGATGGAGAAATATGGCAGGTGACGTTTTTTTCTGTAGCTCTACAAGTCTTTCATTGAACATAGCGTGCTGCCTGCTGTCTTTTCCTGTCTGAATTCTTCATACCCTGTCTAAAAAACAGTCTCATTCTCTTTAATTCCTTCTCAAATACTTCACTCAGTGTTACCATACGTAACTCCCTCTCTTTTACTTGAGTGGCTTTGCAGGTATCTTTTTTCCTTGAGTGATTGGACATGTACCTGCATTTTTGTTTTAGACACCTAAATTTTCTAAAATTACTGATTTTTTTTCCTTATCCAAGAGCAGAGGAATCATTACATGCTGCAAGATCAATGGAGGAATTTTGGTGAAAGGACAGAAAATATAAAAGTGAAAAGTAAAGTAAAAGGCAGATCAAGAAGTTACAAGAAAATTTACGTAACTGTTCTTTCTTTTTGATAAAAGATTTGTAGCACACATTATTTCCAATACATCTAATTTGGCTTTTGAGAGGGGTTTTTGATTTTGGGAGAGGTATTAAAACTCTCTTAGAAATTATTGTCCTTATTATATGAAGCACAGCAACTGATGAAATCTTGTGTAGTGAAGATTATATATGAATATGAAATTACATGATCACTAACAGATGCAATTCAGCCTCAGTATTGTTTTTCTTCCATGCTGCACTTAAATATAAGGAAAAAAATACGATGCCGAAGGTACTCTATTCTACGTGGCCATTAGAGAAAAACAAACCTTGCAAGTTTCATTTCATGATGTGAAAAAAATAAACAGCAGTGATCGCCTGTTTGCAAAAATTCTCTTCAGCCACTGGCTTTGAATTCTTTCTTCTTGCTGACTGTACCCAGGTAAGTCTATTCAGAGGAGAAATTCCTAATTTTTGTACCAAAAAAAAAAAGGAGAAAAAAATTCCACTGAATAATATTTTGACTTTGCTAGAGCTGATTTCATTGATGAGAGAGTTTTGTTTATCTAGATGATTAATTACACAGAAATAAAAAAGGAATAAATACTACTGATTGAGGTAGAGAAAGTAGAAGTACAAGTTGGTCTCATTTGAGCTGACTATTATTGTTGTTGTTACAGAATACCTTGGCCAGGAGTTTTGATTTGTATAGAAATCCTGATTGTGCGTGTGTGCAATTTAAATTCTAAATATATACCTCTTTCTTGAATTTTGAAAGGCATAATTTTTGCTTAATGTAATACTCATGCTTATTCCCACTAAAACCATGTACTTCAGTTGACCATAATTTTAAGTCGTCAAAAATCCTTTTATTTCAACATCTCACTGAAAATGTGACCTGTAGGAGATTAATGCACAATTTAGGGAGTCATACTGTGGAAGCCTTTTGGAAAAAATATTTAGGTACAAAAGCTGATAAAGATGAAGAAAGTTACTCTGGAAGTGTAAGTCATAGGAAGGGGGAGAGGAGGAATTTCTGCATGTGGATATTTTTTCTTAATTTTTATTCACAGTGTAGAAATATTGTAAAGTGTAATCTTTAGGTAGATCAGAAATTTTCCAGCAGAGTAGAAATCTCATTGAATTTTTTAATAGTGTTTCTTACTAATGCTGAAATTAAGGTATCTTAATGTTGGCTTAGTGAAATCCTCTATATGGCATTTTAACCAAGATAATGCATGCTAAATACAAATTTAATAATTTTAGTATTTTTTGTGACATAACAAAATCAAAATAAATATCAAAATAAAAATAAAAAATAAATTTCCCTTTATAATTTACTCTTGAGCAATTCCCTTCTTGTATATACTTAAATGGTTGCTAGTTAGAGGGATTTAGATTTGTTATTTATATGTAACAAGCTTTTTCAGAGTTGTTTGTCTAAATTGTATTAGACACAGCTTTATATTTTCAGAGGGTAATCTGTGGCATACATATATCACCAGTTCAGTAAACTTAAGTCTTATTTTATTGCATTCAAAATTGTTCAGCATGTGAACCAGAGAGGGTTACAGATTAATGCACAATTTTGCTGTGGATGTGTGCGGCTGAAGTCTTTTCCACATGAATTCAATGCACGCTTTCTAAGACAATGCTTTGGGCTGTTTCCTACTCCAGCCACAGTTTTGGTCCTGTTTCTGATCTTAGACTGAACCTCTGTTGATGACTCACCATTGATGGAATTTTTATTTTGCTTAAAATTATCATGTGGGGGGAATATTGTCAATTCACATGACCTTAAATTTTGACCTGTGGTTTATGTCCCGGTGTTACTAGTTTTGCTTGAGGCGCAGAGTTGAGGACTAGAAGGGCCTCAGCTGAGGGGGGGAAGGAAAGCATTCCTATGCTAATTTGGGCAAACTCTTCTCCATCTCTCTGCTCCTCTTGTTTAACTTACAAAAACGAGATCAATAACTGTTAACTATCTCACACTATTTTCAAGTAACGCTCTATTGGAACACTTATTTTAAAAAAGCAGCATTTAACCCATTTGGGCTCTGGCTGTGGGCTCTGGTAGCAGCTCTGTTGGCAGAACTTTGCTACAAAGCCTCCCTTTACATACACTATGTTGAAGGACAATTGAGGCTTTGCAGAGCCACTCATTGACATCTGTAGAGAGCTCCCGTCACACCACAGAGCGCTAAAATGATGTTTCCCCTGAACTTGGTTGGGCACTAAAAATGCTTTTCCTCTAGTTGCTTCTGCGTTGGTGGTGTTTGCAAATTTGGAACAAAAAGCTTTTTTAGGATTTGATCCAAAGAGATAACAGATTATAATGCTGCTTAAAAAAACCTAAAACCATTTGTAACACAGTTGCCAAGTTTGAGAAAGAGCCCAGTTAACCCTATTTAAGTCCTCTCTCGTATATCATTAGAGATTTACCATTCAAAATCTCTCCATTAATGTTATTTATGGACCATTCAAAGTAATATTATTTTATGTTGGGGGAAATAAAACTTTAGGGATTAAATATTTTACTTGTCAGTGTTTATTCCAGTAAATGTATTTTCCCCTAGCTAAATCCTCAAGTTCTTAGGATAATAGTTTGCACTTGTAAATACTTGTATCTGTGACCCTGATCACTCTTTTCTCATCAAAAATGAAATAATTATATTTCACAAATAGTTCAGCCAGCCAACCTTTTCTACGTTGTCCCACAGCTCTGTTTCGGTTTTGCTGTAACCTGAGACTGACATTTCATAGTAAAATCAGGAACAGAGCTATGAGGAATTGACTCTAGAAGATGCTGGCTATGACTTTTTGAAAGCAGAGATAAATTTGGTTCAGTTATATGCCATTGACATTTGTTAAAAACCTGGGGGTGCACAGGCTCATCTATGGGTAGAGTGGTAGTACTGGAAACAATTTCTCTTTTTCTTCACAGATTTTAGGGTAACAATGAGTCACCATGCACCATCAGAAAGATGGTTTTGTAGAGAAAATCACTTCTTCCATCTCCACACCTTTCATCTACTGGCACCTCTGCTAAGGATTGAGTGATAGTTCGGGTTGTGGTTTTTCATAGGTGATGGATAATGATTTTGCATGTCTGCCAGAGTCATCCTGAAATGTGGGTGCCTGTGGCACATGGGATATGAACAGCAACCTTTGTGTACCTGATGTGTTTAGGAGTTACTGCATATGCATGGCATAGCCTTTGCGCAGGTAAATCCTCCCGGTAAGGTTGTTCTGATGAGACCAATAACTCCAGCCTGGGACTGAGTCTATTGCACCCCACGGGGAGTTGATTCTGGTGTAGGGAGGAAGCTTGGCACACCTGGTGTGTGCTGCACTCCTCACACCTTGCTGGTTTCTTGTGTGTGAATCACAGTGCTGGTCTGTACCTGAGCAGCACTGAGTTCTCTAGGGCTGAGACTGGCAGCCAAGACCCAGGCAATCATCATCGTGCCTACAGTTTCAAGCTTCATTTTTCCCCATAGTGCTGTTTATCTGTCCATTCTATAGTGTTCCACATTTAGCAAATAAAATATGATGAATGGGTCAGAAAAGCGTTTCCAATCTACACCTGGAAACAGAGGAAGAAGTCAGTTTCTGGCTGATGCCCATGATTAACCATACAATGTAAAGCACCTTTTGGCCTCAAAACCGAAAAAAATGTGGGTTGCTTCATGGATGCGAAGTAGATCTGTGTCAGTGCACAGCACAGGAACAGAAAAATGTAAATTCTAGATTGATTTTGTTTTATGCAGGTTACTGGGAGGAAAAACTGTACTTGAGCTGGATAGGGATCTTTCATCTGTTATTATACTATATATAAGGCATTTTTTTCCTTCCCATACCGTGAATGTATTTTGTATCATGGCATATACATTTGTGTTGCTGTGGAAACACAATAATATTATTTTCGTTGTCCTAGGAAACACAGACACAACACCTGGTAGTGGTCGTTGTACCAGTTTGGATAGATGCTTGTTTTCTCTTCTGTCCAACAAAATCTTCCATTCCCACCTGTATCTGAAATAGAGGAGGTTCTTGTGATTATTAGCATTATCTTTAAGTATCCATTCCCACAAAATGGGACAAGCACTTCATGCATGAAAATATTCAGTCTCAGCAGTACGGGCTTTCCAGGTTATGGCACCGGTCCAGGTAAGTCACTTTTGCCCTTGCTTAACATCAAACCTGTGAGAAGTCCCACTGAAATCCATGGGACTGCTCATGTGCCTAAAGTTAAGTGCAAGCGTAAGTGCTTTTCTGGACTGATGCCGAACTAAAAGTACATGACTGGCCCGTGGCTTAGAACGAGTGCTTGAGAACTTGAGAAAGTTTGTGGCTATTGATTCAGTTTTAAAATGGAAGAGGATGTATTACCTATCTGTGAGCTCGCATGTTTCCATCAACTCAGCCATAGAATCACAGAACAAGCTGAGTTGGAAGGAACCCACGAGGCTCATCAAGTCCAACTCCTGGCCCTGCACAGGACACCCCAGGAGTCACACCTTGTGCCAGAAGGCACTGTCCAAACTTCTTGAACTCAGACAGGCTGTGCTGTGACCTCTTCCCTGGGGAGCCTCTTCCAGTGCCCAACCACCCTCTGGGTGAAGAACTTTTCCAGATATCCAAACTAAACCGCCCCTGACTCAGCTTCAGGCCATTCCCTCAGGTTCTGTCACTGGTCACAATAGTGAAGATATCCATGCCTGTCTCCCCTTGTGAGGACATTAAAAACCAAAATTAGGTCTCCCCTCAGTTTCCTCTTCTCTAGGCTGAAGTTTTATCATTTTGGGGGAACGCAGGGGAACTGGTTACCTTATGCGATGGGAATGTATGGGTTTGTTGTGGTTTAACCCCAGCCAGCAGCCAAGCCCCACACAGCCACTCACTCACTCCCCCACCAGTGGGATCGGGAGAGAATTGGAACGGTCAAAGGTCATAAACTTGTGGATTGAGATAACGACAGTTTCANGTCATAAACTTGTGGATTGAGATAAAGACAGTTTCATAGGGAAATCAAAAGCTGCACACACAAGCAAAGCAAAATAAGGAATTAATTCAGTGCTTCCCATGGGCAGGCAGGTGTTCAGCCATCTCCAGGAGAGCAGGGCCCCATCCCATGCAGCGGTTACTTGGGAAGACAAACGCCATCATTCCAAACGCCCCTCCCTTTCTATTTCTTCCTCCCAGGTTATAGACTGAGCGCGATGTCACGTGGTCTGAAATATCCCTTCGGTCAGTCTGGGTCATGTGTCCTGGCTGTGTCTCCTCCCAGCCTCCCATGCAGCCCCAGTCCCCCTGCCAGCGTGGCAGTACAGAAAGGCCTTGGCTCTGAGTAAGCCCTGCTCAGCAATGACAAAAACATCTTTATGTCGTGCTGTGTTCAGCACAAATGCAAAACGCAGCCCCATACCAGCCACTGTGACGAAAATTAACTCTAGCCCAGCGCAGGGCTGTTGAGGGGGTTTTCTGGGCGTTTCGGCGAAAGCTCGGATTTGTCCTTTCTGCTGCTCTTCTGTGGGGAGGGGAGCACAGGCTAGCATTATTGTCACATTATTTTATTAACAATGAAGCCCTGTATGTAATTTGTAGGTTTTTGACCATGGGCAATTATACACTGAATTTTGATTTTTTTCGTCCCCTGTGTCTCCATAAAATCTGTTTTCACAGAAACATACGATTAAAAGTTTATATTTCTTTTATAAAGAAACTTAGGCTAATTTTATAATACTGCATGCAAATGTCAAATGTGTAAATACAATTTCTCAGTAAAATCAGGTTCATAATCTGTTACACATGGTTAAAAAAGAAAATTCTTTCCTTAGACCATAGATTTATGTCTTACGCACTCTTTCTGATTTGTCCATATATACTTCCTTATGTTCATTGTTTTATAACTATATTTGAATGCCTGTGGCAAAAACAAAAGCCAAGCATTTCAGCATGTAAGAATATATTTAGTCTATATTTATATATGGACCAAAGTTCCTGGAAGAAAAAGTTGATAGGTTCAAGCATGAGTCCAGTATAATGATAAATTTTGACTCCCTACAGATTGCTTAGTGCTGACAGAAAAAATACCTTGGAATTCTGCTGACCCTTTTCCCATAGGACCTGGCCCCAGTTACTCCTAGTTACTGGCTTCATATAGTACTGTCAGTAAGAATAACTGCTCTTTATTCTGTGCAAAACTTTGTAACTTATCCAAAGTACAGTGTTTGTGCATGAGATAGAAGCAGGTAGGGAGGGAGAGGGAGCAAAGAGGAGCGGCAAGACTTGTACTTCGAGAAATTGTTTATTTTACTTTTTGAAAGTCACTTCTTCCCCTGTTATTGTCCTAGCATTCTTTTCCCCACAATCGTTACTGTTTTTTGCTTTACTCCAAGATGAGCAGTGTGCAAAACAGAAGATGGACCATGCAGTAGTGCAAGCGTGTTTCTTGGAAAAAATGTGAAGTATCTCTGAGAAGTTTTTTGTTAGAAACAATGTTCAGTGGGGTCTTCATTCAGAGAAGAAAGAAAAAAAATGGAGAAAGCAGTTAATAAAACCTGTAATTCTTAGGTTTTTTTATCTGGTGGAGGAAGGGCATACGTGTCTGATTCTTCAGAGATGGCTTGGGTGTGGTGGACGTTTCTGGCTTCATTCTCGCTGGACGCGGCGTTGGGTGTCAATAGCACGCAGAGCAGCACATCTGCATTTTCTGGCCTGGGATAGTTTATTTCATTACTACGTCCGTTTGTGGGGAGTAGAGAGAGAGAGTGAATCTGCTCCTTAGGGAAGCAAATCCAGTGAAATGCTCGTGCCAGAGCTGTTCTGTGCTCCGTGCACAAGCTATGTAACACTCGAGCTGTGTAATTGAGAGCTGACTGCAGTTCTGTTCATATTAACTTACGTCGGTTTCTTCATTAATATGTTTAAACTTTATTGTGTGAGAGTGAAACAGTAATCTCAGAGCAAAAGCAAAGCATTCAGTAAAACCTGAGGATCTGTGCAATGCTCTGCTACCTCCGTATCTGGACAAAGGGCATTTCAAGGACATGGCAGAGGGGCTGCCAAGCCTCAGTGCTGGTGCTTCCTGCAGAGTGGAGGGGACCTGCCAGGTGGTGATTCAGACCACCTGAATTAAGGACTTAGCCTCCCCCCGGTGCTGTCAGGAGCCCGGCTTCCTCGTGTAAGTGCTTGATTTAGATGCTTTACAGGAATTACGCATTCCTCTACTATTTCTGAGCTGAAGGTTTGTTCCTGAAACCCGTGGATCTACACGTGTCGTAAATCAGCGTAGCTCAGTATCACGTTTGATTCTGGATGACACTTCCTTGTGTGGACTGAGCAGTTTAGCGCCAAGGCTAAACGTATTCTTATGCATATGATGCATTGAAGTAAGTGGAAATCCTGACAGCGCTGAAGCTAAGGGCAGAATGATTTGGCTTCAGTCTATACTTCAGTCACACAAAAATGGATTTAATCTCCTGTTAACTTCTGGGAGCTTGGGGTGCACATCCCCAGAGAGCACTTACTCGCTCCTCCCTGCTGACTGCCAGTAACTTCTTTCTGATTTTATTAGTTTCTCTCTGTCATAGCTTAACATCTTTACTACGCCATCCCACTTTCCGTTTGTCGAGCACCAAGGATCTCTCTTGTGTCATTCAAGCCTCTCTTTGGAACAACTTTTTTCTGTGCAAACCTTTCCCAATGAAACTGTTTTTGTCTGTGGTCTTATGTTCCTACTTCTTTGGGAACAGGAAGAAATTGCATGTTTTATCTAGTAAGTGAGATGTGACCATAGTTTAGACCACAGAGTCTTGAGGCATAAGTCTTCATCTTGCCTCTTGTTGAAATATTAGCTATAGTTACAGTTCTCTGCCGCTTTTAATTTTTGTTTCTTTGATTTTCCATAAAAATTTGATACCCTCAAGTATCAAATAATGATTCAAATGAACACATAGAATATAAAGAAATATTATTCCGAGAAAAGATTGATTTCCATTGCATTCAAAGCCAAATTTTTGCATGTTGTATGGGCACAAATCAAGTTCCAGTGCTTTTATGATTTATAACCTCTTTAATAGCAATAGACTGTGTCTATTTCATCCTTTATAACATTTTTCTTTTTTTTTTATTTTTACCAGTAAATGGCAAAGATTGCAATATTGCAAACAATGTAAGCATGAAACTTTAAAAAAAGTATGCTTTTGTACAATTCCTTCACCGGTCTTTCCCCAACCTATTTGGGTAAGAGCCTTATCCTTTATCCTAAGGCAAAAAATGAGGCATTTGTTTATATATAGCAGAAGATACATGATCTGTTACATCATTGTTGACCATGCAAATAATTATTTCTACTCTGTAAATTGGTCTTCTTGATTATGGTAGTTAGGAAAACATCTGTTTCCATTTTCACATATTCACTGATTTTTATTTTTTTTTGGGATGAAGACCACCATTAATGTGTAGCAGGACTTGATTAGTTTCTATATTGATGAAAACCAATTAATTTGCATGCACGTAAGTCTCACTGGCACTTGCTGAAGACCAGGGTTTATTACTATGATAAAGACAGTGGGTGGGTCTGTTAGGTGAACAAATGTGAGTACAAGAGACCCTAAAACTTTGTTTTGGCTATTTATTAAGATTTATGTAATTGGAATAGTCTATATTTTAACATAGTTTATTAAAATATAGTATGTTTTATGCAATTTATGTAGTACAAATGTGAGCACATTTAAAAAGCTGATCTTCAATAACAGTTAATACTGGTAAGCAAAGGGACAAGTTAAAATGAAGAAAAACATTGTGACTTGCACATGTAGAAGTGAAGTGATATGGTAAATGATCAGAGAAATATGAAGGACATTTTAGGAAAGGGCTGTTGCCAAAAGAAAATTTAAGCAAACCAATAGACCCCAATTGTCTAAGCCTGAGACCGACATGAGAACTGAAGATTGTCTTCAAGTTTTCTCTGACTGTCTCTGTCTTCTAAAAGCTCCCATTGTCTTCTGCCCTTCCCACAAGCTGGGAATTAGTAAGCAAAGTATTATCTCACCCAGGGGAGAAGCAACCTGACATTACCTAAAATGAAGAAGAGGGGAGCCTGAATGAATTAACAGCGAGGAGCTGAAGGCACGGTGCTTGCAGATGACTTTAACAGTTGGGCTACTTCACAGCGTGGATGTTATTTATAGCAATGCAGCTAGAGGCATGGTCACCTGGGGATTTCATGGGGTTTAACTCAGAGAACTGCTTGCTCTGACCACAGGTTGGTCTGGACCAAGCATTTGTTTTGCAGGTAATACAGACTGTCACAGGTAGCTCGTTAGAGTGACAATGATCAGGATTGCTAATTGGAGATAAAGTTCAGAATATGGTGAAGTGTGAGAAGGCACAAGTCGGCCATACTCCCATCTCAGGGTACCCATCTCCTTGCTTTGTGGTACCTTGTTGTGCTCCACCTAATATCCAGGAAACGGCTATTAGCTGACCGTTGTAACTAAAATTAATATGGGATGAGAATAAACAATGCACTTTGGGACTCATTATTTGTCTTCCAGATGCAGGGGGTGAGGAAAATACGGGAGTTACTGTTTACCTTACAGTATTCGTATTCTGATGGCCACAGTCCAGGCCCTGACTAATGGTTTTGAAATGCTGAGGACAGAAGTTAAACAGGCATCTACAGCCCAGACCCCACTAGGGAACCCCTGATTAGTGTGTGGAGGGTGAGAAGCAAGGGAAGTGTTGGAACTTGAAGCCTGGCCAAGAGCATAAAACCCACAGGGCTTGTGGCTATTGCAGGTAATAACAAAGGGACAGTGTCCATAGGAGGGTAAGAGAGATGGTTCAGGGAAGGGCAAGTCAAGAAGGCAGAAGGCTGAGGAGTCAGATGATCTCTGCTGCACATTTCAGTCATGGCTTAGGGAAGGCAGAGTGGCTGAGCAATGGATCTGCACCGAGACGTGCCCACAGGGGTGTCTCAGTCACCGCTGCGCAGGACCGTGCACAGGAATGGTGGTGGGAGCACATGGAAGCTCTGAAGAGACGGAAGTGCCTGTTGAGAAAGCTGATGGGTAAGAACATTAGAAAACCTGGCAAACCTTGTTTTATAGCTTTGTTGAAGCAAGTTTCACAGGTTTCCGGAATGCTGCACTCTTGTGATGCTGTCTGATTTCTCATTATGTTACATAGATTATCTGAGTCTTGGTGTAATTATTCTGTTTAAAAACATTGTAGAGAAACAACACGCAGGAGTTTGGGACAAATGGCAGTCTGGGTTGTGTTTTAATTTTTAGATTTTCAGGAAACAAAGTATCGTAGCTGTACTAACGGAGTAGCGAAGATAAATTCCAAGAGAAAAGGTGGTAAACTTCAGAAACCAAAGCATTTTATTGGGCCATGAGTGAAGAATTATAGCCTGTGCTGTGAATATAGACAACTCTCCCATTTAAGTCAAATGACTAAAAATATAATTCTTTACTTAGTGTGACCATGGTACTTTCTGCCAGAGTACAGCTTGAGAAAATATCTCATCACTTTCAAAAATCCAGCTGAGGAAGTTTCCTTGCTTTTCTTCTTGCAGAGGTTTTCCTGGTAGTGTTATTTATGAGGGACCAACTAAAGCCAGGCGCAGTTTGCTGGACACTATACAAAGGGTAGGGTAAGAGGCGATCTTCCTGCCTTGAAGAGTAGTATAGGAATAGAAAAAACAGAAAGGGAGAGTGGTAATGCATAACTATTAATGTTGTGATGAGAAATGGCATGTTAATTCTCGTTTTCTGGCAGAAGAATATTGTTTAGGGATTAGAAAGACGAGGAAAAGGGAAAATTTGTAGTAAATGATAGGGAAAGAGAAGATAAGAAGGGTAGCTGTGGAGCACTGCAGAGGTGAAGGGACTGAGATGAGACTGGAACAAGCTTGGATCAAGCATCTGTTATCAAGGATGGTTTAGGTCGAGTCAGAATAGAGAGAATATTTTCAGTTCCTGCTTTAGCTTTTTCTATGGCTTCTCTGCTGGTGGCAGTGCCTGGTTCTCGACTCCACAGAGTTTCTTTTGCAAAGCTTCTGTGGCTCGAGTCAGAGGAGATCCCGTCTGTGGGGAGCAGATCGTTCCTTGACAGGGGGTGTCCAAGCTCCCATGGTGGAGTGGGGAACCAGCTGTAGCACCAGGAATCTCACCCTCTGCTTCCCTCCAGACTGAGCCCTTGAGAAGCTGCTCTCCCAACCTGAGTCAGAAAGGCTTTTAAGCATGCAGAGTGTGTCTTACACTTGAGTAAGAAGGGTGGCATGGAATGCAGGGTTTATAAGTCTTACAAAATTAAATAGACTGTTTTTATATCCAAGTTATTAGAAGTTTGTCAATAGGATTTAAATTGAAGTTGTAATTCTGAAGGTTTGTCTGCTAATGATATGACAGGTGCAAGGGTTGAAACAGCAATGTAACCATTACAGCAGTTATAAGAAAAAAAGTATTTAATGAAAATTATTGAAAAATTCAACTTAAAAGCCAGGAGAATTACTAAAAGGTTAATGTTTCTGAAAATCGCACTTAATTCAACATCATCAGATATCTTAGACAAATGACAAATCAAAAATGCCCCCCATTTCAGGACTGGTAGCTTAGGACTTACGAATCCATATCCCTAAATTAAGTGTTTTGTCTCTGCCAAACACTTACCTTGTAGAAACAAATACTGGAAATTTTGTTTGTTTTTCTATAATTGTACATTCAATTCAATCATTATAACCATTTTAAATGTGATCTCATTCAAAGATGAGAAGATTACTTCAACTTACTGCATATACAGGAAAAAAACATTAGAAGTCTAGCCCTTGGAATTTGTTATATAAGGTTAAAATAATTTAAAAGCTTAGGCCTTTTTTATTAAACTCAAAATGCATATATTAGATGGTTGGATCTGTATTTTTAGACTCTGGCTAAGAACATGCCTTCCTTTAGAACAGTTTAGTAGTGTAAATATCTTTTTTCACCCTGTTTATTGTCTAGTATATTCCAAAACCATTTTTACATACTGTGTTAGAGTAGGTGTCTTTCCTTTCAGCAATCAAAACCATTTCCAAAATATTGTTTCTCAATTTGTGTCTCTAAACACAGATTTTTGAAATTTGTGCTTGGTTTTCCTAGCTCAGATGTGTTTGAAATACAACAATAAGGTCTCTGAGGGACAAAACTAATACAAGTAGAGCTATACTTTTTTTGTTAGAAACATGATGTCAGTGTCTGAAAATATTTAAAAGAACTTGAATTTTTTTTAAATTATANGCCTCTTCCTTTCCTGAGGATACCCCTCCTCATGTCCTCTGTGATGGCTGGGTTGTGTCACACTTCTCAGCCCGGGGTGGCTCGAGCTGATGGCTCAGCTCGCATGGCCATACCAGCGTGCGAGCAGCTCCTTTGAGAGGCACTTGTCAGGAGGAAAGAAGGAATGCACCTCTCCAGCTTATTGCCACCTTGGGTCTCGTTATAGCAAAACTAAGACTGCCAGTTGGACCACAGCTGAGAACTCGACTTCTCTGGGAATAGGTCCAAGACCACTGAGCACCGGATGTGCAGAGCCTTTTACCAGCACATCATCAGGACAAGGTGGAGTCCCTTGGTCATGGCTGGACTCGGACCAGGGTGCTTCGGGTGAAAGGTTACGGGTTTTGAAATTGGCTCCACAAAGTGCCCCGTTCTTATCACCCTCCTAATTAGTGGTTCTGTCTGGACCCTTCCTTCTCACGATCAATTCCTCCACCTGCTTAGCTGGCCAAAGCCGGCACCTGTCCTCACTTCTCTAAGCAGGCTGTTTTTAATTCACAGTCCTGAAGTCTCCCTTCCATCCGTCCAGGGCTAAGTTGCTGTATTTTCCAGGCAAAAGATAAAAAAATAAGATTGACGAATGAGTTTAGCATATGACCATCATGCATCAGTTATTAAAAAGAAAGAATAGCTGGAAGGTCCATCTACAGCTTGTTTGCCTTGTCCATATGGGAAATGGAATTTAAATTACCACATTGTTTTAGGAGCAGTTTGTAATCCCAGTATAGTGAAGTCATGTTTTTCATGGGATGGGAACAGCAGATAGCAAGAGTTTCTGCAGTTAGCATGATATCAAGTGTGATGGCAAGATACTTCAAAGTATTTTTGTTGTGGATGGACATATTCAGAGGCAGAACCAGCCCTTCAACCTCCCTGGGAGAAGACACTGAGGAGCTGCCATCAGCTGGCTTGTGTTTGCAGTGTGTCTTCCAGGATACCCACAGCTTGATTCACATTCTCACTGAAAAGGTGGAACAGCTTCCCAGAGCCTGTAACAGGATCACCTTTATGCAGAGGATGAGATTTTTCTTTCTTTTTTTTTTCCTGCAGTACTTTTCTAGCCTTTTTTGATTCAAAAACTCCTAATTCTTTTCCAGCTTACTGACAACAGGCATACTTCCCAGTTTAAGGTCTCTGAACATGGGGGTTTCATGGACCACAACTTGAAAACTGTTGTAGAGTGAGGCAGGACAATGCTGTGTATCCATTTGACTTTAGGAATTGTTGACAGGATAATCCCATCTGAAATATGTGCTTCCAATCATACATGGTAGTAAAAATAGGAATGATAATAGACCTTTAGCTGTGAATTTGGATGCTCTTGTGCTAAGTGCTGTACAAATACAGAAGAAAAATTCAGTCCCAGCACCGAAGGGTTTAGACTTCAGAGAGGTGGCTGCAGACTGGTGGGGGAATATGTAAAACAAAACAACAGGGCCATGCTGGTGGTTCGGCTGTTGTCAAAGGTGCTTGTGGGTGTCCTGGTTGTCTACAGGGAACCTCTTCCAGAAACAAAGGGTTAATGAGAGTCAAAACTCTGGCTGAAAATTTAATGATTAGTTGGTGAGGAGGGCATCATCAGGCAGGCCACTAGAGCCAGAAGGAGGGAGGGATGCTCAGGAGGGCATGATAGATGTCCCTCGAGGGTCAAGGCAGCACTGTACTCTGCTAGAGGTGTGAAGACCAGATCAAGAACCAGATGCAATGAGAGGCAGTTTATAAAATGTTCATTAGGTGGGTGCAGAAACTGCACCATGCTAGCGTTAGATATGGGAAGGTTAAAATACAGATAGTGACAGATTTTCAAATATTGATCTTAGGCAGTACTTGGCCCACTCTTCCTGCTGTGCATACACTGCTTAAACCTCTCCCTCCCGTGCACCAAGGGTACAACTCATATCCTCTGTTCCTTACCCATCTGAAAGCTACAGGTCTGGTATGAACTCAGTGTTGAAGCTCTCCCTCTACTCAGTGGAGAAACAGGCAAGCAGCAGACAATCATCTACAGGAGCAGCCTCTGACATGGGGCAGGTGAATTATTTTTTCAGTGTCTCTTGTCTGTATAATCTTGTCATGCTGCTTAACCTTCAGACAGTTAAAATTTGCTGAAAGGAATCCTGTGCCAGGTCTTCTTTTTGACTAAATCCCTTATTAAATCCTATGCATTTTTTAAGCCTTAAAAATAACAAATTTAAAAATGTAATGAACTTTTCTAGGAAACTAGGAAAAAAATATTATTATTATTGTTGTTGCTGTTGTTATTGTTATGTTAATACATAATACAAAAGTTTTCTAGTAAACTTTTTCAGTAAAGTTCCCAGGGATAATCAAAACTACTTTTTCTAGAGAAAATGTGTTTTCCAGTCCTTATATCACACAGAAGGGAAGTTACAATCCATCTCTCATTGCCAATATTTCCCTTATTTCCCTGCTAAGAACTGGAAACCATTCCTGTCACTTAGGGAAGAATGGAGTCTACATTTCTTGCTATCACCTAAGGAAATTTTCTAAGTGTCAATGTTATAGTGTTGGGTTGTTTTGGTTTTTTTTTTTTTTGCAAAAAAGAAGCAAAACCAATATTGAACACTTGGTTAAGTATAAAATAAAAGAATTATTTGGCTTGGAAAAGACTTTAAAGATCATCTAGTTCCAGCTCCCCTGCCACAGGCAGGGATACTTTCATGAATCCTGGTTATTCAAAGCTGCACCCAACCTGGTCTTGAACACCTCCAGGGATGGGGCTTCCAGAGCTTCTCTGGGCCATCTGTTCCAGGGCCTCAGCACCCTCATAATAAAAGGCTTTCTTCCTAATATCTAAACTAAACCTGCCCTCTTTCAGTTTAAAGCCATTCTCCCTTGTCCTATCACTACATGCCCTTGTGAAAAACCCCACTCCAGCTCTCTTGTAGGCCCCCTTCAGGTACTGGGAGGTGCTGTAAGGTCTCCTTGGAGTCTTCTCTTTTACAGGCTAAACAATTCCAGCTCTCCCAGCCTGTCTGCAGAGAAGAGGCGTCCCAACTCTCTGAGCATCCTCGTGGCCTCCTCTGGACTCGCTCCAACAGGTCCATGCGCTTCTTATGTTGAGGCCCCAGAGCAGGACAGAGTACTCAAAAGGAATTTTTATCTAGACTGTCCAAAAATAAAAATTCCTGATAAAAAACCTGCTTTCTATCCTCAAATAGAAGCAGCAAAAAGAGTAAAGAAAAATTTTTCCATAGATTTTGCCACCAGTGTTCTAGTTCTGATGAGCTTTAAACTACAGCATTTGAGTGTCTCCACAGTTACTAATTTAAGTGTCAATGAAGCTGATTTGAGCTGTTGATCACCTTAGCAGTTTCTGTGCATGTCTCAGTCTCACCCATTTTCCTAGATGTAAAAGCCTCACTGAAATGTGAGTGGCTAGATGTGAGGTGCCTTCTTCATCCAGACAGAAAAAACAAATGTATTTAAATATGAAACAAGCCACCTTCTATCTTAGTGATTTCGAAGTGGAATGACTTTGAGGGAAATACTATTTTACATCATGTGTGAGCTGTGCTTTAGGACAGTGGTTTTGACTGTTTAAATGGGCTAAGTAGGTAAAATACAGTAGCTCATTATGCACAGGAGTATTATGATGACCTACTGCTTCTTTCTAACATGAAGAATTTTTAATTATTGCATCAGGTTACCTTCTCTCAATCTCTCATTACTTTCTAGCACTTCATCATCATCTTCACAGTGATTTTCTTTCTAAAACAGTCAATAAACCCTCAAGCCTTGAACCAAACCTCCTAATTCCCCTCCATGAGTCTTTTCCTGCAACTTTTTTTTGTTCTGTTCCTGTAATGCTGTTACTCTGATCTCTGAAGTCTTTTCAGTTCTGCATTGAGTTTTTGCTGGGTTTGCTTTTATTTTTCAGGCAAGGTGACCTGTGACACAAGGACAGTGAAAATATTGCTGAAGTGCTGCACCTCAGCTGCTGCAACTGACTTCTGTAGGGCTTTCTGCCTATTGGATCACTGCTAAATCAGTCTCTATATGCTCAAAGTATTTGTATCTCAGAGATGCAGTTAAGGAAACACCTAGAATGTACTGAAATAAAAAGGAATTCCAGCATTTATTTCAAGCTGTTGCAGGCTTCATCTCACATTTCCCTGACAGTTTGTCTACTTTATTTTTTTAGTGCTCAGTAGAAATCAGAAATGATCATTCAGTTCTGCTTTCTTCTATATTCCATGCAATGACTTTGATTTACATTCTGAAATTGGGTTAGAGGTGAAATTACCCTGAAACAGTCTGGAAGTTATTAGAGTTTATCTTTTTTAAAAATGCAGATATGTAAATTAATAATCAAAAATAAAACTAGATTTGAACTCATAGATGAAAACTAATTTCCTGTGTTGTTTCTAGGACATGTAAAATTACTCTGATAACACAGCTGAGGAGCTGTGTTTGGTCATGTACAAATGAACCTCTTTGCCCGGATGGGAAAGGCAACACTAGGGAAGTTGACCCTTTTTATAGGTAAGATACAACTTAAGCAATTCCACCTTTGGTTAAAATGAATGCATGCAAAGCAACATTTCTTCATACAAGCGTCTTCCTGTTTGCCTAATTAGAGAGACTGTCACTAATGATGGTAATGACTGTCAATGCACAGACTGTATGGACAGGTTTATGGCACCATGATGGGAATTGCCCATTTACAACCAAGCGTTTTCAATAAGTAATTTTCGCGTGGGTGAAATCCTGTTGGTGTAAATGCTGAAAGGTGTACAGCAGTGCCGTGCCTGCTGTGATGACAATATTACAGTCTCGGTGTCACTCCAGCATTCAGGTGAGTTGTACTAACACACTTCCCTATTTACAGTTTCAATCACTAATATAGTCCCTGTACAATACAAGCTGAGTACTAAATGATTGCACTCTGTCCTGGGTGACTTTTAGTTTTTAGCATCAAACTTCGGAAAGAAAATTTCTTCATTTGATTTTTTCTGCTTTTTGAGTATGTACTTTGTGCATTGCACAATGTGATATTCAATTGCAATCACATTAGGATACATTTCTACAAGAGCTTTCAACATGGGAATCCCAACATGTTTCAGAGTTGGTACTTGAACAAACATAAGGAATTCTGTATTCTGCTTCAAAGCAGACATTTTGGATTTATGTTTTGAGTTGCAAATTTCATGGAAACAAGTTCTGCAATGACACTTATTTTTGTGAGATTCTAATTGCTGTCAGGCTGGAGACAGTATGAGAATTGTATTTTGGCATTTTCACATCTGACTCTGCCAAAACTAAAAATCATGGGATGCAAAGAAATAAAAATTAAGCTGATTAATTTATAGATTTTGACACATTTTGAGTTCTCACTGGAAGCTGTGGTAGCAGAGGGAAAGCCTCTTGCTTCAGAGTTATTTACAGCCATCCTGATGAATTTATATTGGAGACCATCTACAGTCTGCAGACTGTTCCCTCCATAATCATTGATCTCCACACAGGTTGGAAGGAAGCTCCAGGATAAAGAGCAGTAGCTTTCGAGTAATTAAAAAGTTTTTGTAACTTAATCCAATAGGTCTCCAAACTTACCAGCTAGCAGTGTGCTGCATTGGCAAGGGCAGTTTTCACCCTCTTCTGAACTTAACAGAATTAAATGTTTTTTGAAACAGAAGAGTTAACTGTCCTTTGAGAGCATATACATCAGGATTTTCTTTGAAGCATTGTTGCAATATCTGAAACAGCTCAGATATTGAGAAAAAGACAGTGCCCAAATAACTTTGAGGTGGATTGTTCTAAAGCTTTGGGTGGTCATTGGATTCATTAGTGTGCTGCATTCCAAAATTCCTGGCAAATTTCTTCCAGAACTGTGTCATTCATTACTTTCAATGTATCTATATACTTCAATGGCTCCATCAAAAATTACTGTCACTAAGGAAAGAAAGAATACTTGGGAGCCCTAGAATTAAAATTGTACTGAATTATTGAATGCTTAATACTTGATTTAAAAAAAAAAAGTTTGCAAGTTTGAGTGAATATTGCTGAATAAGATACTCTCAGAAATAAATAGCTTATGAGGAATAGAAAATGGGAACAACCATACCATAGCAACCACACTGGTATACATTTCTGATTTGTTAACTACTCCTCAGCCAACTTTGATAACAGCAGTGGAGAATTACAGTACAAGCTTTGCCAAGGACCCTAAAACAACAATTTGTGTCAAGAAAACTTTGTGTGTTAATGATATTTTCTTCTCTTTTTCTAAATATTTTTTTCCTAAAAAGGAAAGAAAAAAAAAAATTAAACAAAACCCACCCCTGTGCTTATTAAAATCTTAGTTTCCTCTAAAAGATTATTTCCTCTGCTTCAGGAAGCTGGCAGGCAGCAAACCACTTCTAAATCAAGCTGCAAGCTGGTACTGTAAAAAGCAGAGTTTATTGGTACCAGACATTTGTAAATAAGTAATTGACACTCATGCTATAACAATAAGCAATTCCAAAAAAAACCAGGGAGCTGCCAGAATAAACAAATTTGCAACGAGCTCTATCCAATGCTATATATCCAGGGTCAGTCCCATCAGTGGTGGTCAAAATAACAGCTCCAGGACCAGCTGGAGTTCTGTAAAGAGAAGCCATCTCCTGCTTTTGCCTCTTCCTTCCTTCTGCACAGACTTTCAGTGGGATCCCTAGGCACGGGCAGGCTCTGAGCTATAGCAATATTATCCAAACAATATGCCTGAATCCAAAACCTCTGGAATAACCGGGATTTGGATACATGGAGGACCAAGGTGAGAAGCATACTACTTCCAGGGGAAATAGGCTCAACACTTCAGCTTTTGAGGGATCTGAGTCACTAAAACATGCCTCCCCACTTTGGGTCAGTATCGCGGGGTCATGGCTCAGGAACAGAGTGGATTTGTCCTTCCCCTGCTCTTAATTACTGTGTGGGATGCCATTAATGGTCACAGTGTTTGCAATAGCTTTTAACTACCTTTTGAGGCAGCTTGTGCCCTGTACCCACTGTTTCAAGCTTTGGGCTGGCTCCCACCCTTGCCACCTCCAGCTTTTTCTGTGCTTTCCCCTTACCTCCTGCATTGCTGCCACAAGCAGGGCTGTGTGGAGCTGGCAGAGCAGTAAGAGGGGGCCGCAGCAGACATCTGGGGCTTTTCACTGACTGATAGAAGCCATGTAAAGTTGAACCTAAGCAAATGGTAAGGATGGATACAGGGTCTGTGTTGTACTGTAAGCACTCTTTGGTAGTGGTGAGCATGTGAAAAACTGCATTGCTGATAAGGCACTTGGGCTGAAAGTCTCTGTTTATCTCAGTGAAACAGTAGGATTTCCATGAGGGAGCACAGAAGCTAACTCTGTTTCTTTCGCTCCTGTCTGATGCAGCAAAGGAGAGAGACCATACCTCAGACTGGTGAGCAAGGTAAGAAACCATAACTTTATTATTAGTGTGATTTAAAAACAAAATTAATGATGCATCTGTGTGCACTGTGCCCAGAGCAAAAGAAATCCCAAACATCTGCTTTCCCTTTGTCAGAGACTACAGGTAAGTTTGCCTGGGTGAGGAGGAAGAGTTTGTTTTTTCTCCCCCACTGTGGGCAGCTATTTTCAGAACACATGACTGACAACCCAAAGAACAAGGTTTCTTTATTTTTTGTAAACGTGGTCTCAATATTACGTAATTCTCTTAACCATTAAATTTTTGAAAATTAGAGAATAGATCTCAAAACTCCTAAAAGCCTGAGCTTAGAGCCTCTTTTATATGAGTTTCTGCTGGTTTTGGCCTTCAGGATCTCTTTCTTAAATGTCTTTCCTAGAAGGAAAGGAAACTGGAAGGGAAGAAAAATACAAATTTCCTTTGATAGCCCTTACTTTTGCTAGTGGGGGTGATGATGCAGAACTCTAAAGTGAAAGCAGAGAAGGCTGGTGACAAGGAATAGTTTAGGAATGTCTCTTCTCAGCCTCTGCCCAAGATATTTTACGGTGTTTGGTGAGGGCTTTTTCCCTGTTGCTAAGACAATAAGCTGGAAAGTCAGACTGTGCAAAAGATGGCTTAAATTCTGGTGAATTCTGGCTTAGGTGTCGGATGTATGCTGTTGAAAGTGTTGTTATAGGAGTAAGCAGATAAATCTATTTTAATTGTTTTCATTAAAAAATGTTTAAAATCATAAATACTATAGGTTGCAAACAACATCAGACAAAGCAAATAGAACAGTAATAGATACACACCCCCATTTATACTGTAAATCAACTATAAGCTGTTATAGAGTAAAAATCTGTTATTTTTAGGAACGTTAATAAGTATTTCCAAAGAGATGCGGCACTGCTGAGGCTATTCTAGGCTAATAGAGAAATTATTTTAATTGTTCAGCAACAACATCTTTTGTACTTGTGTCATGACAGCAGATTTCTGAAATGTTACTGAACCAAAGTCATTCTTAATTCCCGTGATGAGTGAAACAGTGAGTGAGAGCAATTATCCCCAGATTTAGCTGTTCTTTTATTCTCAAACTGATATATATTTCCACAAAACATTGACTGACTGGCTTCTAAACAACCAAAGTTCAGTCTTACGAAACTGCTTGCATGCTACTCAGTTCAGCTACGTGGCTCAGTAGTTGTGGTGTGCAAGGAACTGCCTGAGCCTATTGTTTTTGTTCCCAGATTAAATCTCTGAAGGCTTTGGCAGTCTCTGTTGAAGTCATTGGGCTCTCAAAATGCTCACAACTTGATTATGTTGATGTTAAAAGTGTTGGAATTTTCAAAGGCCTACCAACCAAATATTGCAAATGACAGTAGCTAAACCTTTTCATTTTATACCATCACTCCTGTGACTTGGAGACCATTCCATCCTCCAAATGTACATCTGTTGGAGCAAAGGGTTACCAGAAACATGTAACAGGGATATCAAGACCATTGCTCAATAACCACAGCCATTATTTTGCAATATTTATTGTGCTCTGCAGGCGTCTTGCTGGGATCAAAACTTGGCTGGTTTTATTAACAGTATTCTCAGTTGTGTCACATGGATTGTTTCATGTTATTAGAGCTGAATGCTGTAACTTGCCATTTCAGAATTGCTAGTTACAGATTTTGCAGGAGTGCATTTGCACGCTGTAGCCTCTCACAAAATGCCACGTAATTTGAATACCACCTTTATCCATCATGAGTCCCTCTGGTATGTATCACTGTCCAGGAAATGTGTCTGGACACCTTTCCTACCTAACCTGGCTGATTTTACATTACACAACCAGGTGCATTATTTCCAAAATGTATTCTTGAGTGTTTAGGTATAAACTGACCCAAGAGAAGCATAGAGGTAGTTGTCAATTAAACCAGTTTTTAGAACTGATGTATGGGGATTTTAAGACGACCTTCATGTTTTTTACCAAAACTCAGCCTACACAGAGACACAAGTAGAATCAGATGTATTTACTTGCATAGCTAAGATATACATTTTTTTTTCAATTGATTTGCATGTTTTTTCTGGAAAAAACTATTCTTCTTAAGCAGCAGGTAAGGAAAAGAATATGGATAAAATATTTGGGGAGGAATGTGAAAGGAAATTTAATATATTTAATCTTATTATACATTTTTCTACATTAAAGGCTGCAAATATATTTTGCTACAAAGCTTTGTGTAAGAAATATCTCTATAAGAAAATACATCTCATTAAACATTTCCTGTAAATAAATTATCCCAAATAACTGTGTTTTGCAAGAGCAAGATGGCGGGTAGGCCAATGATACGAAGAGCTAAAAATTGCTGAGACCCCATTTCTGCAAACCCCCTGCTCATGCTGGGTATCATTTTCTTGTATATGTAGTGACAATGAGACCACTTGAGTTGCTCTGCTGAGCATGTGCTGAGTCAGTGTAAATAAAACTTGCAAAATTGGTTCCGGACTTTTTTAGTATCTTGAAATTTCTGAGCCTTATTCCTGTTCCAGTGACACTGGAAAACACTGGAGTAAGCAGAGTTGTGATGATAGGGCTCCAAGATAGAACTCTGACTCAGACTATTATAAAACAGAAGCTCCTGTCTCTGAGCAGTCCCTCTAGATCAATAAAAACTAACTCCAGTAGGGAAAGAGGTGTGTGAAATACTCTTCCTCTTCAGACTATTAGAAGAGGTATGGGCAATGTAGCCGAGGTCTGTGTTCTAATTAGGAAGGCTGAGTCAAGTGGTGTAGCTAAGCTAAAGCTTTAAAGCATCCCACTGGTGGAAAAAGGTGTCAGGTAATGGTGACATGGTCTTCAAAGTTAAACTACATACTGGTCTGCCCATATTGTTCAGAAATGAATAAACAGAAAAGTCTCTTGTATTACAGAGCATGAAAATGGGTAATTATAAAAGGGTAATTACAGCTTAGCAGTAGGTCAGTTATAGAACCAGACTTCTTTAAAGTAGTATCAGTCTCTTTACCAAAGTTTATACAAAAGAATATTTGCAAATAAGTAAAATTAAAAAGTTTGAAAAGACTTGGGAGACAAGTCAAGGGACAAAGGTTGTCCTTTTTTTTAACCAGGACACAAACAATGTAGGGTTGGCAGCTGTTTCCACAGTCTATGTATTTCCATCATTGCTGGCAGAACGCTCCAGAGTGAGAGGACTTCAATTTCAGGCTGAATATGTGCTGGAGGCTGGTATGCTGTGGCGTCACATGATGTTTAACAAGTCATTTGTGGTCATACCATCTTCTTATATCCTCTTCTGCAGGAGATGAGGTGCTCACAAGACCCAACTCCTTTTTTTTTGCTGTTTTGAGAACAAATCCATTATACTGCGCAGAGTGCCATAAAATGTAAAAATTTGAGTTTGTACCAGTATGCTCGAAACACCTCAACAAATGTCTATATCCTCTATTATTACAGCAACAGAGAAGCAACTTCAAAGCTCTTCATATTAAGCACTTCAACACTCTGCTATTTCTTTTGGAAATGTCTATAATGCAAGAATGCTTAGGCAAGGAGAGTATATTTAGGACTAACAAGGAACTGCCTGTATATAATTCTGGATTCAGCATGCACACATATTTGCTTCATCTGTTCAACCCAATGTATATTAGCAGTAAACTGAGGCAAATACAAGTGATTAAGTGCCTTACTATGACATTGAACTACATAAAGCATTTCAATTTACCCACGTATGGGAAACAAAACCTCTTTGAATGCCTCCTCTGAGATAAACTGCTGCTCTCTTGAAATTTTGAGATGGCCAGTTTTCACCTTCTTCATAAGGGCCTGCAAAACGTAGCACTCTTGTCCTGCAGGAGTGCTTTCTTTGCTGAAGTGTCAGCCCTGAATAACAAGGGCGTGTGGACATTCACAGTAACTTTATTTTATTTCTTACACCTGCAATGTGGCCAATAATGTGTTGACAGATGAGTCTTCCTGGCATGCACTGCTTCCTATAGGAGTACAATGTATACAATTTCTGTAGCAAATCCTTACCACGCTGGAGACCCACTGTAGCCCTAACACTGAACCCCTGAAACATCATGGGACAACACAGCAAGGTAAGGTGACATTCATTTCCACTCTACTTGTTTGCATACTAGCATTTCCCATGAACTGTAGAATTATTTACAGGAGAACTGGGCAGTAGGTGAACCCCAGCTACACTTGTTACTTGGTGGTAAGCTACACTTACCACCAGCTCAAAAAGAAATGCATTTGGTGTGACTTCTACTCCTACTCTAACTGTTACTTTAGCCATTCCACTTTCATTTGCAGTCCCCTTTTTCCACCATGCCATAATGCATAAAACACATAAAGCCACAGTCACTTATATTATCTTCCCAATCCTCGTTCAGATTTTCTGGCACACATGAAGTCTTGATTTAGAAGAGGAGGTTGCATCTTTCCATACTTTACAAGACAAACCCTTGGCACAGTCACATCGTTGGAAAATCTCCAGTCCATGGGACCCTTTCTTGCGCTGTTTGGTGCACACCTCCCCCTGATGCAACACAGGCTTGCAAATTTTGGTCCAGAAATGGCGAGCACAGCAGTGTCCCTCAATACAGTCCGATGACCGTAGGCAGGGATCGCCTTCGTGTCCTAAAACGAGCAACCAAATTATTTTATCTCATGGGAAAACGTGAAGGTACAGATGCAGTGCAGACTTATGCAAATGAAACTCAGAAAAAGGAGAGGTCATATTTCCACCTGTGGCTATTTGAAGGATGTAAACCCAAGACTTACTAAGGAGAAACTCTGCTACAGGATTGTAAGCACAATTACAAGTGTTCAATTACACGGCTGTTACAAGAGGAGGATGTCTGCAGTCTTGCACAACTGATAACATGATTGTCAGTCCACATCTGATACAGAGAAGAAAGCAGATGCTGTTTCAATCACAGGAACTGTTGGTTGACATACATCACTTTCTGAGCCATGCTGTGAACCCTCACAATAGACATTCACTCCCTGTGAAATTACTGCCTATTTCTGGTTTCCACCACTGTATCTTAACAGCAATAACATGCTTCATGACATGAAGGAACAGAGCAGTCCAGTCCAAATGTGATCTTACCTTTTATGTGTGACAGCTTGGATCGGGGCCTCCCCAGGTTGTGCCATCCCAAATCCTTGCTTGCATAATGACCATTCTTCTTGTTGCGTGGCCCTTCTAGAGCAGGGATGTGAGGAGTAAGGATGCTTTCAGTTACTGGAATGCAAATACCTGCAAGGAAAAGACAGCCACTCAAAGATTTGAATAAGAGGAAAAGCAACTGAGAGACATGCACTGACCAGGTCAGGATGATGGAAGCACTGGGGTTTGGCCTCAATGATGCTCAGCTCTAATCACACGTTCACTTCTGGTTCCTGGTACTTAGCTTCACGACAGCTCTGCTTCACTGACTGTCAGACACTCTCTCTATCACTCTGGCTTTATGGTCTGAGCCTCTGGAGACCTCCTTACACACATGTCTCTCCAGCCTCCAGAGGAAAGTATGGGAATGCAAACAGTATAGTTATAACCCTCCCCAGCGAGAGTAGATTCAGGATTCATGAAGTCTCCTTTGCTTCCTTAAAATATGACTTCTGTGCAGTCTTCCAGTGAATAAAACCACATTGAATGTAGAGCTGTGATTTTACGCAGCAACAGCAGTAGCATTTTTGTATTTCCCCACCACAAAATACAAAAAAAAGACTGGTAGTACCTGAGCCCCACACATAGAAAATGAGGCAGATTGGAATGAAGTAGACGATTAAGTTTTCTTGGTTTAGAAAAAGAAGTGCCATCACCCAGGAAAAAATACTGTTGCTGGGCACACACACAGAAATAGATGATGCCAAAAGGCTGATTTTCTGCAGAAAATCCCAGAGCTGGCAGCCATACCATTGTTGCAGCGGTTCCCGGGGCAGCACATCCCGTCCCGGTGGCAGCGCTTCTTCTTTCTCCGGCACATCATGCAGGCAGACGTGGCTTGGTGAGGGCTGTGGCAGTACCGCCCAACCTCGCATTCCTTGTCGTTAGTACAAGGATAGGCCTGGTGGGGAACAAAAAGGTTTACAGTGAGGCACTCTTTCGTACAAGGAATGGATGCAGCCCATTAAAAAAAAAACAACAAAACAAGCAAACAAAAACAAGAAAACAAACTACCACCAAAACCTCCAAAATAAAACAATAGCTGAGGTGACAATTCATGGGGCTAGGAGATGCAGCTAGGGATGCTCCACTGCAGCCATAGAGCAATTTTAAAGCTCACACAACTGCTGGCCATTGCTTAAAGAATAAGAGAGATACAACCTGCTCACTCATAATTTCATCTTTCCTTACCTCAAATGTATGTGGGCAAAAGAGATCTCATATTTTTGTGGATTCAGGGATCGGATTCATAGACAAGAGCTTAAAATGCCACAATGAAGAATCAACAGAGCCATGAAAGCCATAAAAATACTGAAACACACCCTCCAGTAGGTAACATTTAATTTGAAACTCTGAGGAGGCATTTTTCCTTTGACAGTTGTCAAACACACTGGTTGATCATAAGCTCAGTGTTGTCACAGTGACTATCTGCATCACACTCATTCAAATGTCTTTGCAACTGCACCACTCGTCCCTGGCCCACACCAGTGGGACTCCTTGGAAGTGAACAAATATCACTGGTCACCATTTCACTTTGATAACCTTTAATTCACTTATTGTCTTAGAATACTCCTTAAACTTGCCACCTGCTAAACAACCCTAAGGTATGCAGCATGGAATACATTATAGAGCACAAAATATCCTGCACATATAATTCTCTGCAAGCAGATACATGGGTATACAATTCTTTTATATTCAACAGAACCAGCATTAACTCACAGGAAAACAGCCTTTAAAAAAAAAAGATGCAAAACCACTGCACTCTCCTATAAAGATAAAGTTTGTTCCTACAAAAGGAAAAGACAAGATGCTTGTAGGAGACATAATAACACATACTGCCACATTCCAGGATGCTTTCTGCTGACTCCCACACAGATACAACTATGCTATCTGTCTGAATCTAATTTTACTGCCTATAAAATTAATTACAGATTTTTTCCCCATTCCTCAAAATTATACTTGAGGAATTTGTTTAGATAAAAAAGATGACAATAAATTCTGTGCACTTCCTGGAAAATTATGTTTACACTTCCTCAATTAATTTTCTCCAGTGTTTCAAATAAATAAAACTACTGCTTTTCAAAATGTTTTTGCAATTAATTGTTCACTGCAAACAAAAAGCTGAACTTCATCATTGCAGTGTAGAATGATTACTTTTCTGTAATCATATTTTAAATCAAGACTTATGTTGCTCTCAGAAAAGAAAAACTGCAAGGCCTTTGACAATTCACTTTGAAAATTGTTCCTTGAGATGGAGAAACTCTTGTTTATCTATCTTCATGCCATTCTGTTGAGAATCACAAGAGGTCTTCTAATAAACCAAACAAACTTCTCCAATGTCAGTAGCGGGAGGGGAAATGATGCCATTTTTCGTGTGACTTCATGAGTTGTTTTCTTTGTCAAAATTTACTTCACAGTACCAAAAGTGCTGGCTGGATATTTCCCAAGTGCTGTTGCCTCATTACTTCTGCCCTCTGAATATGTGGCTTTGAGAATTTTTCCAGGGTGCAGCTGTTTGGAGTAATCTGAAGGATGTGGAAGTCTTTTAGCCTTAAGAACAAACATTTCCTCAAGAGGATGAACACCAAAGAAGGCCAGATCTTGTAAGCTAGGCATACCAATAACAGACAAATGCAAACACTCACCTTTTTGGTACTCTTAAGGCATAAGCAGATTCTACTTCCTCTAGCAAAGCGGAGCTAAAGTGCTTTTCCCTCAATCTCATCACTCCTTTCCCTCATTTTTCCACAAATAAATAAATAAAACTGACTTAAAATTTATTATATAGTTACCATAAAAGCAAGACGTCCCCGATTTAAATGATACCTTACTAACCTAAGGATCTTACAAAGCAAAAAACTGATTTTATATAGACTTGTGCATGGTTATACTGGGTTTAGAAAATATTAACTCTGCTAGCTGGAGAAAATGCAAATAAAAAACAGATGGACTGGCTAAAACCTGGAGATGAAGGCATTTTAGACCCTTGTCTGTCATCAAGACCTTCATAACCGCATCTTTTTTCCAATATGGGCATGTGGTATACACCTGCAACTTGTCAGCAAGAAGCCTACTTGCAGTTTTATTTTGATTCCTCAAATAGCTTTTTAAAAAAAAAGAGCTCCCTGATCCCAAATGGTGCTAATGAATGCTCTCACATACCGTATCTAGTGATTGCTTTACTTTTGGCTTTTAAGCTGAGTGACATGGAAAAGATATTTCAAGATATGCATCTAATTGTCAGTTCTAAGCTCTGTCCTTGAGAATGGTAAAACTAATAAAAGACAACTTCAAAAATTGCTAGGGAAATCAACACAATCCAGCCTTTCTTCCTAATCTAGAGCCCATTCCTAAATAAAAATGATACTTTTGAATTACAATAAGCCAAAACTGACCTACCTAAGGCAAATGACTGCAGCACATAAAAAATAATTCTATTAAACGTAGCTCAGATGACAACTAGCAAGTCCATTGAACCAGTCATATATAAAATCGTCTTGCAAATGCCTGATGCCATCAACTGTTTTGATCTCCCAAAACCACTACCCATTTATAGCCTGGCTATCAATCACAGGGACCTTGAAACAAAAATGCCTATATAGCCTTGTGTCTGTTTCCTAGTCACTAGACATTAATTGGAATAATTCTTGCTCTCAGGAAAGTAACTTCTATTGCTGAGTAGCATTCATTATTAAAATAGAAAAATAAAACAAAATAATACATTGTGTACCTATCCTGGGCTAGCATGAGGGAAATGCATCCATAATTATTCCTTTGTTGTCAGTTGAATCAATCTAGGCATACTTCTTTCTTAAAATACAGGGTAAAGAAAACATACTAGTAAAAATGTGCATGTTAACTATTGTCTATGCATAAGTCAAGGTTTTCAAAATCTCCTACACCACAGTGCCTGGAACAGAGTCTTTACGTTCAGAGAATTGTGGAGCACATTTCCTATATACAACACAAAGACACAGATCAGTCCCAGATGGAGAGGGAAGAAGCAAGCTGTAAACCAGTTCTACTTCCCCGGCAATGATAACTAATTCTATAAGGCACATTATCCCTTCACATTCTTCAGCTATACATATCATTTTCTGGTTGTAAATCTCCATCCACTAAACACAGCTTTGATATCATGGGAAACCAGATGAAACTGAGATAAAATATGTAGCACTCCCTGAAGCTGCATTTAAACAATCTTATTTTTTTATCCCAGTTACAGGCAATCAAGTCACCCATAGCATGACATAAACTAGATTTGCCTGTGATAATGAGCCACATTTTCAGAATGTGTTGTCTGATTAGGAGCATTGTTTACTGACATGTTTTTTCCTCCGCCATTCCAATTAGTTTTATATCCTTGTACAAAAGATACTGTTGATTACTTGTCCAAAAATTTACAGCAAAGGGATTTTTGCAATGTTGGAGGATTCAGGCTAGATATTGAAATGGGTGTTGCTTGTGCTGTGCCAAAATGTCACCTGCATCAGTCCACCAAGACTAACCTTTACCAGAAAGGTCACAACAATGCAGAAATGTTCAACTTTTCTCTTGGAGAGAGAGAACATTCCTTCCCTTCCTGAATTTATATTCAGAATTCCATGAGTGCATGATAGAAATACTCAAGGGAAATTATGCAGACAATAGAGGAGAAAAGTTGGGGATTTTTATAGAACAAGTCCTTCCACTGAAGGTCTTCTGAAGAAGGTCTTCTTACTGAAGATCTTCCTTTTTTTATTGACTTTCCAGGAAGGCTGAGTAAGGAACTGACTGTCTAGATTTTGTGACTAAGTGGGTAATGTTGTTCCCATGATTTGAGAATCGTGGAGCAGTGAGGTTTGTGTTTACCTTTGTCTTTGCCTTTTGACAGAGGACCTCTTAGCCCCTCTTCTTGGTGCAATGACATTTTCTTGATATTTTTTCTGGAGTCATTTGCTGTCACACATATTTTATAGGCATCACAGAGTTTCACTGCAAGCTGCAGCAATACTGAGTGGTGAGACTGTTGTGCTAAGAAGTCAAACAGTTTGAGTCTCTCTGTCTGGCACTATAAAAAGTAATGGAGAAACACTCCAGGGGGAGAGTAAGACTGACATTACTTCAGCTGTAATGTGCTGAAGGGTGGGGAGACTGATGGCAAATATACTTTATTGAGCTTTGGGAGATAAGGTCTTGAATTTCAGCATGGCTTCCAGCAAATAGTTGAAGACAATATTCCCAGCCAGGTCTTGGTCACCAGGCTCTCATTTGTTCGTATTATGATGTCTCATTTGTTTTTGTGCTGAAGTACTCCACGCCATACAAGCTAGCTATGTCAGTGAAAGGCAGGAAGAGCCACTGGCATTTTTACCTAGACTGTGTCATCACTTATCCAGCACAAGCAGTCCTAGACACTGCTGGCTTCACAGCCACCTTCAACGCTGAGAGGAGCTGTGCCTAAATAGGTGTTCTGATGGAACAGATATCAGTAGTCATTCCCCCAGAAGCAGTTAACTTATTTTTTAAACACATCATAAAGTCCAAGTGCAGAGTCAGTCCTGGCAGAAAACCATGGCTACTACCACTCCCAGCAGAAGAAACAGCATGGAGGTTGTCCATTAGCCTTTCACTGCAGATGCTAAGCAGCACTCAGGAAGACAGATGAAGTCTCATGTATCACAAAAATGACAGTATCACTGCACTTACCGTACTGGACAGTCTGTCAGATTTGGTCCATACAATCATCCCCTGATGATAGTGGGGACTGAACAGAAGAAGAGGAGAAAAGCCTCAACCAGTTGTACAGCCAGAAACTGAGAGCTCTCCAGAGCTACCAGAGCTCCTTCATCATCCTCTCTCACTTGGCCAAGAGGCAGTAGTTGTATTGCAAAGGTGAGACAAGAGACTCAAGGAAATGGATACGTACATTATCCCAAGAATGGCCTTGCTTCCTAGGTACCCGTATGTTAGAAAACAAATTTAGGCTCTTACTCAGTCTTGTACATACTATCCATATTTATTCATATGCTGTGCAAATACCTGTGCCACTAGGCTATGCTACCACATACTACAGACATGTCTTCTGCTGCTGCCAAAATCTCTTCTATATCACATCTACACAATCCTCTATATTCACACAATGCCTGTGAGACAGCTTACCACAAATGAATTGGTACTGCAACTCAGTCTATTACTCACTTGTTAGTTAAGGAAAAAAGGTTATTTTCTCTATTTCAATTAATCATATTTCTGTAAATTTTAAAATAATGTGAAGAAGGAGGAAGCTGACCTCTCTGCAGCCAGTATGCTGGCTAGATGATCAAAACTGTCTGGAACTATAGGCAAGAGGACAGAGTTTCCAACCTCCACTTGAGAGATGAACAAAAGAGCATGTTTGCCCTTTAGTCTTGGGCATATTGCTTAATATTCCAAAGCCATCAGGCACAATGAAGCAACTAACTGGCTCAATCATGGTGAGAGTCTCTCCTTCCCATCCTGCTTTGGACAAGACAGAACTATCTTTCAGAGCAAGGACTTGATCCCCATGGAGCAAACATATGAAACAGCCACAGGGGTGCCATGTTTTCTTTTTCTTTTCTCTTTCTCTGAAGAATTAGTAATCCAAATTAAAAGCATGCCAATAAATTAGGAAATGCAAACATATGCTTTAACCAAATAGCCTGCTGTCAAGACTAACTACAAAGAATGCAAGTCATTGTTTGGCTCCCCAGTTGGGCCTGATTCTGAGTTGGGATCTCAAATTTGTTTTGGCTTTTAACAGACCAGCATTGGTGGGGCAGTTGTATGCAACATGTGGCCTATAGAGCTAAATGAATACATCACATGTGGGATTTGTCCCAGTCGTCTCTTTGGAGACAGAGTGAAGATCCTCTCTATGAAGTCTGAGAGAAATCCTAACATGATTTCACAGGATACAAACCTTAGTAACAATGGAAATAAGAGCTCTTTATTCAGAACCACATGAATGTGATAAAGCAGAATGGAGGGGGTAAGAGGGGAACTCAAAGCTTTTTAATAACCAACAAACAAAGCAAACTCTCTGCTCCTTGCGGGTTGTCTTTTTTTTCCCTGCAAGACAATTAAACTACTTACTGATGGCTTCTCAGGTGTACCCAGAAAAACCCACCTCTGACAGACTTCAGTCTAACCTTCTCCTAGCTGTTAAGCAGATGTGCAGGTTAAGATGTGGGTGAGAAATGACCATTATTTACTACTATTTTATTAGTAATCCCAAACAAGAAAAGAGCTTATCAGCAGCCATCTGGAGCGACGTAGTTTTCCCACAGCACTGCTGATGTTGCTTTTTTCTATTCTTAGCTCAGCATAGGCATAGATGATAGTGAGGGATCTCACTGTGTGCAAGCACAAAGCCATGGTTAATTTATCCCACAGAGGAAATCATGCTGTGCTCTCAGACAGCTCCAGACATGGATCCTGTCTCAGGCTGAGAAACCAGAAACTCTCAACTCTCAGTGACTGCTGTGGCACAGACCATTCCTGAAAGAAAAACTTACAGTAGTTGCAATGAAACAGATTTACTTCTTTCGGTTGCCATAGCAAGTTTAATGATTCAATTTTTCTCACCAAACCTCCTTCTTGTTAAAATAATATATCTCTGACCCATTTCTCTGCCAGACCTAAAGAGAAAAGCACCATCTTCAGCCTCTAGATTAAGCATAGGCACTTTCTACTAGAGATAATTTATTTTTAACTCTTCAATTTAACACAACACTGCTCTAACACGAGGTCTGATTCACAGAGTGCTTCATCATGGATACATATACTGCAGCTTCCAAAGATCATTCCTTCAAACTGTGTGGATAATGGTCCCAGAAGCCTGCATTATTAAACAATAAATATTCCTGTTTCAAAGGAATTCTCAATCCACTGCTAGACCACCAGGGGAAGAACATTTCTACAGCATGCAGTAGTTCAGCTCTCATGATTTGCTAGAGCCAAAGAAAACTCAGATCTTAACAACCAGAAAACAAACCTCACTGAGGTCCCTCTGAACCAACAGACAGGACTCACAGGGGTCCTCTCGTAAGTTTTCCTTGTCCAAACAATAATGCCATGGAAAACAACATCCTGTTCTGCAAGCCCTAGACAGTTGTGCAGGGAGCTGTGCTTAGGGGGAGTGTGTAGCTGCATCTGGTGGAGAGAGAGTCAAACACCTCCAAATGAACGGGGGAGCTGTGTTGCCCTATTTCACACAGCACTAGTCAGTGTCAGCAGTGACTCTCCCAGTGCATACAGAAAAAAAACCTCCAAAGATTTTTCCTGAATGAGATCTCACTCACACTGTTACCCTGTGGATCTCCCAGCCCACATCGTGGATTTCAACAAGCATTTTAGGTCTAGACTATCTAGATCGTTCCAACCTGCTATTCTACAGCTCATAATTCTACACCTTTTACAGAACTACCTACATTTTGCATCCTACTGAGAGCGGGTAGTGTCTGTTTAAAGCTGGCCTTGGCTTCAGAAGGACATATGGAGGAAGGTAATCTGAAAGACTGCAAGTGCATCAGCTAAATAATGAGCCACCTACTCTACTTGATTTTGAAGGCAGCTTCCTGCTGTGTAGAACTGGGACCTTACAGAAGACATGGTTAAAGAAAGTACAAAAATTTGGGGAACAGTCAGTTTGACCCCAAATGATACAGACTGTCTCAACGTCTATATTGTCTGGTGAACTACCAGCAGCAGCATCTCAACAGAGCATCAAAAACAATGTTAGGTAATCTTTGAAGTCAACAGTGTAGTACTAAATCAATGTGACAGGAAACCTCGAGGTCTTGATTTTACATCATTTTCAAATGCATCACCAAAGGCTGCTCAAAGAATGAAGGTTTGTTAACATGTGCTTTGTTCTATGTCCAGTCTTTTCAACAGACTGTTCTTGCTCTTTTATCTCTGCCTTTTCCCCACCCCTTTTCTGATGGTTTTGCTTTTTAGTTTTGTCTCTAATTGGCTATTTATCATCCATTTCAGCATGAGACTTCTGGCTTTTTTTGATAAACATGTTTACTGCAATGGATGAGCAGTTGGAATACTAAGAATACTATCCAGATGAAAACAGCCAACAGACCCTATGGCTCCTAAAGTACCAGGCACTAAACCAAAGGGAAATACGCAGATGATGTGGTTGGGTGTAGAATAACACTGCTGGGAACTGGCAGCAAGTTACTGTTTAACACCTGGGTCTGAACATCCACAAATCATGGCACATTTTCAAGGTGGAGCTTTAATTTGGAGCCATCTCTGCAAGCATGCATACACAGCAAGAAAAATGAGATGACAGCTTTACCTTCTCTAGTATTCCTGCTAAGTGAGTAAACTGCCTTTGCTTTCAAACATTCACAAAATCTAGAAAAAGGAGGGGGAAAACCTGTCTTACTGAAGTCAGTGCAAAAAGTCTTCTTTGTCTGCTACACTGCCTGAAGAGAGAATGCTTTCAGGTTATAAACATTTGTTCAGCATCTGCAATCCTCACCCTGGAAATGACTCTTTGGTATTCCTTACAGAATACACCTTGCATTGCAGAATAAAAAGCATTTAAGACACCATTTTTCAAAATGCACTTTCTCTGGTTCTCATATTTAAAAGGACAGCCCTGAAAACATGATTTTGTGGCAGCTGGAGAGACAGCCAGATGCCATATGTCTGAGAAGGATGAACTGCAGTTTCCACCTCAGCAGACTGCTGACCACATCATTACCGAATGTCAGCATTATTGTCTCCTTCCCTGATGGTCATTTACGTGAGAACACCTGGCTCATATGCCTCTTTCAATCCTCAGTTCTTTCTCTATGCATCAGAAACCACCATGGTCATCTGATATTCCAAACACCTTCCCTCTTTTCCTGTCCTACATGAGCCGCTCTGCAATGTGATGGCTGTGACTGTTCCATTGCGAGGGGAACTGAGAATGCCAAAGCACCTACAGAGAATTGAAACCAGACATCAAAAATCCATCAATCCAGCTTTAATGTCAGAACAAACAAACAACTTTGGGGTACGTGCACCACCTCCCACTTCCCAGTCTCTTGTACCACAGATGATTCAGAGGCATTGCCACAGAAGTCCATGAGTTTTAAGGAAAAAGAAAAAAAAACAAAAAAAGTTAATATTTCTTCAGTTTTTACAATTGGTCTGCATGAGTGAGACTGAGAAACAGGACAAGTCAATAATGCAGCTTGGGGCTTTCCTTTTCATAGCAACAGGAAGAATTACAACATGAGAGTGCAGCTCCTCATTCTGACTCATTCTAGGAGCAGTTGTGCTTGGATGAGGAGCCAGCAGTGCTTATGCAGTGGGACTACCTGCAAAAAATCAGCTGTCCTGGGAAAACGCTTGGTCACAGCCCCCTGAGGGCACAGGCAACCTCCGTGAAGTACTTAGACTTATATTGCTGCTCAGCTGACTCCTCAGTAAGAGCAAAATGAAAAATTGCAATGCTAGGCTATTAAGGCAAATTATCACAGTTTACTCAGAGAAGGCCAAAGATGAGAAAGAGAAAGGATCCCTAAAAGCTTCATTAAAAATGCCATTGTACTCTTATTATATGATTCAGTTGGAATTGCCTACCAAACTTCAGCCTGTGGTAAATAACGTAGCAATCAAGGTTTCAACACTATTCACCCTTTTCCCCCCTTTTCTTTTAAAATGCTCCTGGTTAATTTTGCACAAACAAGAAAACAGGAACAGCACAGCAAGGCAAGAATAGCTTGTGAGTAAAACCAGATGAAGACTAACATATTTACACAGTGTAATGACTTCACTATTAATTCAAACAAACCCAGACCCCCAATTCTCAGAAGAGTGAGTGAGCACATGTAGTCCAGGAGGCAAGAACAGGGTGGCTTCACACTACATTTATGCCTGCAGCCCCTGAGTTAGTGGAGACTGCTCTTGGTTTCAGTCTGGAATAGTCACTGGGGGACCATCTTTCATTCCAGACACTGTACTCCAACTACACCCTCTTCTCAATCTTATGGGCCCCTTTCCATTTTCAAGCAAGACTTCCTTCAGTGCTAGGGACCATAACACAAAAGAGACAGAATGGTAGGATTTCAGAAAACATCTAATTTGTGAAAAAAACCCAACCTAATCTGATAGAAATTAAAGAAAAAAGAGAGGGGAAAGAAAGACAAGGAAAAAAAAAAAAAAGAAAGACAAGAAAGACAAGAAAAATAAAGAAGACAAGAAAGACAAGAAAGAAGAATACTACACAATTTCTGAATCAAGCCAAAATGGACATTGTCCTATTCTAGTCATTGTCAATATGCAGTTACCTAGAGTTCTGGCATTTAACATGGAATTAGCTATAAATCTGTTCTCGACCCTCAAAATAAATGGTTCTGCCACTGAGACTTGCATTTATCCTCTTCCCTACTACCTTTTATCCTATGTTCTGAACTCATGTTTTCAAGCACTCTCTTCTTGTCTGAAAATAATATTCTTTATGTGGAGTTACAGAATCTGTGCTTTGTTCCTAGATGTCTTGGATGTTGGTCAACAAAAAGTCATTTAAAAGTTTAATCCCCTATGTTTGGCACTACATCAGACTGAGAACAATTTCTTTGTAACAGCCTTTGGAATAAATACGCATTAAAGGGGGGGGTTCTTTTTCCTTATATTGGTCACCCATACTTTATGGTGGGTGGCCCTTTCGTTTATCCCATTACTATATTTCCACTTCTAAAGCTAAGCCAGATGCAGCAACCTGACACTACTTTTTAGTTCTTGCATCTTTATTGTAGTGAAAACTTCCGTGTGTATCTGATCCTTGTTAGAAAAGGCAAAGAAGCAGGAACCATGGTAATATTGCACCACCTTCTTGATAACTTCTATTCTGCATGAGCTGCATTTCCCAGAGTACTGCACGCTTCGTTAGCAAGCATTTTTCACATTTAAATGCCCTGGAGTGCAAACACAGAGTCATCCTACATATGAATTCCTCTTGTTGGCATTGTAACCTTGCCCAGAGGCAGTGTCTAGGTCCTGTGCTTTCTTAAAATTCTACATGATCAGTTCTTTACCTGCTAGATAGCCTATACAGCAAAACCAACAAGGGCAGAAAAGATTTTAAGTGTTTTACTTCATTGGTTTTCTCTGCCTTTTCTTTTTTCTTTCTTTTAAGGAGATGGACCCAAGGTAGTGAGGTTTAAATGGCTTGCTGTGCCAAGGCCACATAGGAAGTGCACAGCACAGAAATAATTAATTTAACTGCATGATTATTTCTTTTTTTCTGAATTTGTACCCTTCCTTTCAGACACGCTAAATCTAAGTGATAGTGACTGTAACAATTATCTCCTTTATAGAGAGACACAAATCAAATCACATTTACCAGCCAAGCAGGAAAAAATGTGTCCGACTTTTGAGTGATACCCATGGAAGCATATTTTACAGAAATGTCTTGATTTCCTAAGGCATATTTTACAGACAAACTTAGTCTATTTAACAACTGGCAAAAATCTTTTAGAGCATGGCTATGTGCAGAGTTCTCCTTAAACTTCACGCTGAAACCAAATATTGACCATGGCTACGTGATTATGACAAAGGAAGGTTTCCTTCCTTACTTATGGCTAGAGTGTTGGCTGGAAGATATGGAGATAGGATTTATTGTTTTGCTATACTTTACATGACACTCCAGGGGAAAAAAAAAATAATTTTAATTAGACAGATAAAAATATTTATAACTAAGTCTTGGGTAGTTCACTAGCAGTAGTGAAGTTATTCAGATGCTTGATGTTATTTACATGTTTATGCTTCTGATAATATAAGAACATTTGTAATAGTTTACTGTACACAAAGCATGATTCATCTCTTGGGCAACAGATTATTTTCCTATTACATGTCAAGGAGGCAGAAAAACAGACTAGACTGACATGAACTAAAAGTACTTCATCACAGACAAGTAATGAACACTGGGTGGTTTTCCTTAGTCATGAGAAGGGTATTTCCCAAGTCAAGCAATTCCCTTTCAGCTTCCTGTTCCTCTAATTCTCCAGGAGACAGGACTGCTCCGAATACACTGGAATTAAAACAACTAGACAGCACATTTCCTTGGCAAGGTGCCCTCTTTGGGCCATGTCTTCAGCTCTGATGAGCACTTGGGCTTGAGGATCTCTCTCCACCTGCACTGAACCAACTCTTACATCAGTGGTGGTTACACACCTGCTCTGCTGAAAGAAAAAGAGCTGCAAAAACCACCAGGCAGCTCTTCGCATACCCAAGGGACTAAATTCACCTGAGTGTTTGCATGTTTTGTGAAAAAACACAGGGAAAAAAACAGAAAATGACCACTTTCCCACAGACCACTCATTCTCAAAACAGGCACAATTCCCATTGTCCTAAGAAGTTTTTCCCAAGTAGGAAAATCAGCCCATAAAGTAACTAAGTATCAGTCTTTAAAAGTTAGAATGTTTTCTAAATCTGGTGGATTTTCCTTGAAACCAATTCAAATGTTCATACGAGATAGGAGCAATCTTTGCCTACTAAGAGGAGCTCTCTAAACTGAGGCCCTGGGGCACAGTCTCGCTGCTGCTTGCTGCCTGAAAACCCAGAAATGGTCGTTTTGGTGCACTATTATCATTTTAATCAACAGAACCTCCCTTAAGCGCGTCACTTTCAGGACTTGGCCCGAAGGCAAGACATTGCTTATCTTAAAGGGTTTACAACCAGGAGATAACATATTTTAGACAGGCAAACTATGTCATAAAGGAAAAACATACATTTACACCACTATAAATAAATGATCAGTCAAAATTCTTGGTTTGAGGGTGTCAGGCTATCTTCAGCTGCAGCAATAGTGTATATGAATTACTCAATACTTAGCTCAAGCTTTAGATAGCACATAGTGTACTTACACGGATGTTATCTAATGTAAGTATATTTAACCAGGTTTACTCAATAAAAGAGATTTTTTTCCTCAGTTAAACCAAAGCAATCATGCTGAAGCCTACAGGCTGACCGTGTGGAAGAGCATGAGCATAGATACGGGTAAAACGTGTCCTAAGTGTACTGTCCATCAGTTAGGCCTATGTATACTTCAGAATATTTCTTGAACATAAAATACAACTACATTGCTATTTTGATATTTTTCTAACACATTCTGAGAGAACATAATCATTCTGCTCCAAAACATCCCTTCCCAAATATTTTCTTATTTTTCCTTATCTTGTATTAACAAGACTTACCCTGCTTGACCATGAGACCTGGCAAAACAAAGGAAGAAGCGCATCCTTGTGCAGTTAGTCCATTTTTCTTTAAACACAGGACAAAGTTGGTCTACACACACACCCTTGCAATCACTGACCTACTTCTCTGCTGTAGTTTTAAGTCTTCATTATAAAACTCAGTGAAGGTAGATGGAAGGCACTGACAAATATCAGCACTAGCAGCAGTGAAACAGTCTGTCACACCACTAAGACCCAGCCATTTGCAGAGTGATGGCCAGTACAGAGTGCATGCTAAGAGCAAAACACAAATGCCTGGATCCTCCCCAGCACCACTTTCAGCTATTTATACAAACATTTGCTGACTTTCTTTCCCCGTTTCTTTTCAGTGTCAGCTGCTTTTTACTGATGGCTAAGCCACAGTTGTTTACAATACACCAAAAATCAAAGTTTATGATCTTAGAGTCTTCAAGTCAAAGTACATCTGGTCTGGAAATAAGACTCCATCTTAGGCCCAACTTTCATGTAAATACACACACATCTAAATGGAAAAATGCCCTGTGTGTTACAGATTTGCTGAGGAACGTGCAGTAGTACCCTTATCATTCCTATCGAGTGTAACTCAAGAAAGACTTTTGAGAAGTTCAAAAGAAAAGCAGCAAACCGTGGCTTAAATGAGACTCCATTAGGCAGAACTCTGTCCCTGACTCTCCCAGATCACTGTTTTTATTAGCAAGCTACATGAGTAACAGCAAAGCTACTTGTACAGCGCTCATCAGGCTGGGTGCAGGCTCCCATCCTACCAGAGAGCTTTCTGATGTTGAAACCAGCACTGCTGTTATCTGCTCTGAGAGAAAAAACCTGATGTAAACAAATGGAAATTTTGTGTCTGGCCAACAAAGGGGCTTTCGTAGCCAAAACAGGAATGAAGGTTTAAAGTTATTTGGTAAATCAAAACTTTAAAAAAACATGATCTTGTAATCTCTCCCTAACGTGAGTAGTCCTCACAGTGATCCCATGGTTTCACTGAGCTTCACAATAGACTTACTCATTACAGACTTAGCTCATGAGAAAAGATTTGAAGAACAAATCATCAGTACATGACAGGAGGAAAAATTATGAAATGTAAATTTTGTGTTAGTTGGAAGCATTCACTTTCAGTTAC
Source organism: Struthidea cinerea (assembly GCA_013397865.1). Taxonomy (NCBI): domain Eukaryota; kingdom Metazoa; phylum Chordata; class Aves; order Passeriformes; family Corcoracidae; genus Struthidea; species Struthidea cinerea. The sequence goes on from VZTI01003491.1 coordinate 372,770, forward strand.
TTTAGAGCAACTTGGACAAACTTTTGAAAAGAGGCATAGAAATGCTTTGTTTTGAGCACAGAAAAGCCAAGACCACGTCTGTCTTTTTTTCTGAAACACCACATCCACTCATCTGTGTACTGAGTAATGTCATGGTCTGACAATGTCACCAAAATCCATTTTGTACATCTGAAATGAAACTCTTACAAAGCTTAAATAATCTGATTTGCAGACAAATCAAGTCCATGAAAATATGTCTTTAGACCAGTACTTCATTCAGAAAAAGCAGCTGTAGAGCACTCCATAAATCTACTTCTGCTTCCTCTGAGCGAAACCTCAGTTCCAGTTTCAGAGTTAAGACTCCAGTCCAGTACTACAGGACAAACACATCTGAGAGAATCAGCCAGATCAAAGGTTTGTTCCTAAGTCTTTCTCCATTGGTAATTAGGGCTGAGACAATACTTCCATTTAGGCTGCCTCATACAGCCACCAAACATACTCCAGAAAATGACTTTAAGTAGCTATAAAGCATCCTACACACATGGCCCCATTCATTCTGATGGTATTACTGACTGAGGGGTTTATCTCCCAAGCACGAACACAGCCCAGAAACACTGCCAATAACACCTCATCTTGCCAAAGGTGCAAGAAACGGGTAAAGTCACTCTTCATTTGCTGCCATTCAATTAACTGCTGAACCTTGTTTTCAAAAATCAGGCACTAACATGCCTTAAAAACCACGTTATCTCAAAAAACTCACCAGTTTTTACTGAAAAGTTTGCAAGAAGCTGAACTACTCAAAGGCTACCAACAGTCTGACATGGACTCTCGGAGAAGAATCACCAAGCCTCACAAGCAGGAAAAAACTTCTTAAAAAAAAAAAGCTGCTTTTTTTAGAATGGTCTTGGGAATAAGATATTAGCAAAAGGAAAAACAGCAACAAGAAGTGCTAAGAAGTAGATATATAGGTACAATTCAGAGGCTGGTCTGCACCCCAAACCAGGACTGGTGAGTACCCCGAGCAGGCCAGGCCATCACAGGTTCTATGTGAATGGTGACGTGTTCAGGATTCCAAGGGAGGGAGACATACACATGCTTCCATGCTTGAAAAAATGTACTGCCTACATGCACATGCTAACACCAAAAGAAAAGCTTCACTTATCTAGATACATGTCTCATGAGTATATAGCAGAGATAGAACATGGGACCATGCTGGTGTATGGCAAATGAGAACAGAATATAACAAACAACTACATAATTTGCAAGTATCATTATAACCGTGCTATATCTGCTTACAATTTTTTCTACTGAGGGGCAGTAGAGAAACATTGGTCAGAGATGAGACCTGCATTGTTTTAAGCAAAGTAGCAATAGGAATTCAGAGCAAATGCCAAAAAGGTTCAAATCTAGTTCTATAGTGGATTTACAAAGAGATGAATGAAGTTCAAAACCTTTTAGGATACGTCAACAAATCAAATTGAAAACACAGCTATTCCAACAAGCAATCTGTACGTACTTACATATTGCATATTGGTATACCTGCTGTGGAAGAATTCAGTTTAGCTACCCTAGTTAGGAAACTCTTAATTTAAGTTTTATTTGCTTCTCCCTTTTGAAAACAGCTTACTATTTTCCTCCTTTTCTTTTATGGGCCACCAAATAACATGTGACCAAATGTACCTATTTAGTGAAAATGGGTTCCATTAGTATGTAATCTTACACTTGCATTGTTTTCTTCTGAAGGAAAATAATGGAGAACAGGTGGTGATGCTTAGCATCAGGCTCCTGTTTCTAGAATTACAATCTACTGGGAGCCACCAGCAATCTCTGAAAGCTGTCATAAGTGCTCGGAACTAGTAAGATCCAGAGCACACTCAATACATTAAAGCTTCTTTTTGAAAATTTAAGTAGGTGTGACAGGAGAAAACTGGCTGAATGGTGCAGGGATTCTAACATGTCCCTGCAAAGGGTCATGATTTCCTTCTGCATCCCACAATAAATAACTCAAGCTGGCCTCCATTTCCACAACAGAAATTAGACGTTTAAAAAATTCAAATAGGTACCATATGCACTATAAACCTCTCTGGTTTAGCATTCAAATGCAGACTCATTCACATTGTTGGACAACATGGGATTTAAATTCTCCTAGAAGAACTTCAAACAGCTGTTCCTTTACACTTATTTATTCTTCTCTCAGTGCCACAAAAATAGCGGTGCCAATAAATACCTCCTTGATGTTGTTTGAAAACTTACTGGAGTCACACAGCATAAACAGTTTTACCCAGTGAGTCACAAAACCACACATCAAATGAACATTTCTTTGTTTTATCAATCCCATCCTTACCTTACCAAGTAGGAAGTGGTTTAGGAATAATTCTATGTAACCAAGTTTTCCAGTGAGTTTTCACGATAAACACAAGACAGAAACACCAGCTAACAGATCTATCTATACAAGCAAACAAGAATTATAGCCATGTTTTAAAATGTGACTCTGAAGCTGAGGAGTAAGACAAAGACAACACGTATTTGTAAGGCAGTTTCAACCGACATACAATTTTACAAGAACAGACATAGAAGGCTGGCTGGAATTCCTAACTACTTCTAGATGTCAGATATGCCAAGATGCACACTTATAAGAGGAAAGAATTAATGCAGGTTTGTTTTGTGCCACTGTAGTTTGAAATTACAGGAATTTTAAAAATATAAAGTTATTTGCAGGGCCAGATTTTCTGTTGGTGAAAATTGGTGATTTCCCACTAATTTCCACAGGAATATGACAAGCAGTACCAATTAGTCAGATTGTACTTAACAATTCAGATTTCTTGTACAGCTATATGAGATCAGTGTTACATTTATCATTACTGTGGCTATTTTTTGGGGGGGACCTTAGTCAAAGCAGTCCCTTCAAACTGAAATTAGTTTATGCTCCAACAATGTTTCTTTAATCAAAGAAACACTAGTTTTGTGCTACAAATGCCTTAACTAGTCTTTCCACCTGAAATCAGGTTGCTGAAGTAAGGAATACGTTAAATGGTGCCATCGGATTAATCTAAAATCAGCTGTTTTCTGAATTTCCTTAACACAGTAAACGTTTCCCCTCATTTATCACACCTATTAAACTTAATCCAGATAAATAATTGTAATCTCCTCTAGCATGTGCATCAACAGCAAAGTTCTTGACCAAAAGGCAATCACAAAATTATTATTAGTGGTAATGAGTGAATCAGAAGAAGTGCACAGCCTGATCCCAAGAAGGGTTTAATCTCCAAGAGATAGAGTAATTCTCATCCTGTTTGTGAACTGACTAAATTTAAACTTTGGAAAACAATACACAAGAAAGCACATTATGCCATTTTTAAAGCAACCTGTTTTATAATAATTTTACTTTAATTCCATACTCCAACCTTACCTTCAAAAATATTAAGAAAAGGAAATTTGCTATTCTTTGAGCAGTGAATAAGACTGAATAATTAAGTTTAAAATAATGAATAATTTCGTTTTCAAGAGACCTAATTTCTTTAAGGTTTTTTTTTTTTCCCTAACAAGAACTGAAGGGTTTGGGTATTTATGAAAACTTCTTCAACTTCTTTTATGATGTTTTCCCTTTTTCTGATACTAGAGATTGCAAAAGCAGTTCTAACAACAGCAGAGTATTGGTTAAAAAAATTCCCAGAAAATAAATTATAAACTTCCTGCTTAATCCACATACCATAAATGGTCTTAGTATATATATGCACATATGTACAGATACATAAGTCATATATAATATAAAAAATACCAAATTAGGATGTGCTATTACAGTAGGGAAAACCAAGAGACATTCTCTTTACCACCCCAAATTTTTATGGTTAAAATTCTGACAGCGTTTTAAAGGTAGAAATGCTTTAGTTGCCATCTTAAAATCCTTTTCTGACTGACTCCTTTCTAAATCAATTTAAGCACAAATTCACCTTAGACTGGAGCACAAAGATAATGGATGTAGCTCTTACAAATATCACAAACTTACAACTATTTTACTGCTGAAATTTTCTTTCAATACAGAGCACTTGCACAGGTGGAAAAAAATTACTGCAACTCAGGAAAAATGAGATTTTCCAAGCTTTAATAGCTTATGGTGATTTTTCTTTTCAGAAAAGAACCCTTGGATCTGAATTCACGTGGCTGCTTGAAGAGGCAGCAGAGTTGTAACATTGCATTTTGACAGGACAACTGGCCATTAAGTCCTTACACCACCTTTCCTCCCTCCATCTGCAATAAGATACTACTACTACTAAACTTAGCTCCATGGAAGAAGTGAATTCTTATCCTTGTGAAAAAAAGGCAGCAATGATTAATTTACCAAGAAACTACAATATTAGACCAAAAGATAAACATGGAACTGTGTGCCTGACCCTTCCAAAAGACTAATTTTTGTTGCCTTCCAGACATAATGGTTTTACCATCTTTCTTCAAAGAACAGAAATCTACATTATCAAAACAAATTGTTGAAGGATGAATCTGTCCTGAATTGCATCATTCTGAACTAGCTGGTAGATGGTCCATACGCATTAACTGTTTATAGTTCATGAGGGATAATGTTCATGGCACCATGATTTCAACAGTTTGCTGACAAACAAACAGTTTAACTTTTACCCAGATTGCACTTCCCCACAAGCGGAACATTAGTACCTCGTGGCAGCACCCTTTGAAGACAAACTGCATTGCACTGCATATGACACAGTTGCTCACCCTTCTCAGTTTGTAGAGTCTGGATCCAATTTTCAAATGAAAGATCACTTTGCTGAACATTTATTTTTCCTGTGGAATTACTGTTTGGTGAATAGGCTGCTTTCAGCCTTGGGGGTTATTTATTTAGATTTTCATTCTCTTCAAAATGTTGGTGGAAAATGTTTTTCTGCTGGAGGGGTACCATATGCTTCTGATCTGAAGACTGACTGACTTCTACTGCGTACAAAAGTGAGTGAGCAAGTAGAAAAATAGACAGAAGATTAAATTATCATTAAGTATCTAAATGAACTGGGGATTACAGACCCGGTTTCAAAAGTCTGTCAGATTAGTTGAGTTCCAGTCTAATTCAGAGTCCTGGGAACCTAAATTTCTATACACTCAAGAGTTTAATATAATATCCGAAAGAGATGGATGAGAGAGCATGAAAGCTGAGAACGACAGAAAATGAATGCAGCAGTAACCTGCTGATTCAAGAGCAAATGCAGGTTCCCAAAACAAATATTCTTCCTATCTGCAATATATTAGGGTATTGTTCTGCTTTGAATCTGTACCAATTGTGGAAATGACACTTTTTTATTACATTGAACAATTAAAAAGAAAAAAAACAGCTTTTATTCCAAGAATTTTTATGTGAAAATGGAGCAGTCTCAACAAAGTTATGAAGTTTCCATTAAAATTTTGTCTGTTTTCTCTTAAGCACTAAAAGCACTCCCTAAGTTCTGATGTTACCAGGTGTTTTGGAAGCAGAATATTTTGTCAAAAAAATGTAGTTCCAAAAGTAGAAAATATGTTAGGTATGCATCTTTAAAAAAAAAATATTCCGAGGCAAGTTTAGAAAAACTACTGTTTAAAGGCATATTGATTTAAGCAGGATCATTTTCAACCTGTGCACTTCCTATTAAACTTTATGACATTTAATTTCTTCTGTGTTTCTCTTGTCTAAAAATACTCCCCATTGTGTAAATGTTTGGATTGGTCATCCATGTTATCATCTTCCAAATGTTTTGAGTCCCTTAAAATATCATATATTTGTTTCAAAGAGGAGCATTTTAAATGATGGGGAAATTCAGATGGCATACAGTGACAAGTTTTTGGAATCAATGCCATAGAAATTTAGCATAACTGATGACTGAGCCAACCAAACCTTATGCTTGAAGTCCAACCAACAAAGCCTTTGTGGCCCTTGAAAATACTATTTCACACAGCCATTAAAAATACTGTGCTCAGATAGCTAATATGCCATATGCACAAAACCAGCAGAATGAAAAAATACACACCATTAGTTGGGATTTTTTTTCACCAGCAGAAAAGGCATCAGAGATTTTAGGAAGCAGACAAGTTCAGGATAGCAAGTTCCTTTCCACATCTGCTTTAGAGAAGGGAGCAGACTGGACTTGCTTGCATCTACCAAGAATCACGTACTGCATTAGCCATAAATGTGACAAGTGTCTTCACATCAATCAACCAGTCACAAGATGTCACATCTTCCTCTCAAGCACAGCGGAGAGGCAGCAGCTCTGCCAAGTTCTTTACTGGACCTGGATGGTTGGAATCTAAGTCTGAATGCCAAAGTATTTAAATGTGTGTTAACCATGGCTTTTAACAGTTTTGGAGTTTGCAGGTGGAAGAGGAGATCAAAGGAGGGTTTAAATTTTTTTTTTTAATACTATCAATACTCATTGAGTCAGAGATGGTAATCAGAGACTGCTGCAAGGGGAAAACAGCAGAGGGAACACATTGTTTTGTGAACTCCAACTTCTGCCTGATGCAGAGAAGGACCTGGTGAAAGCAGGGAAAGACAGACACACAGACACATACCAGCACTTATAACACTGTGACTTCTATTTAGGCTCCTAAAATCTCTGGTCAAATTGACTTCAAAGATAAAACAGGAGATTATTGGGTTGTTTGTAATCCTGAGTCGTTCTTTGTCTTCAGCTTTTTGTATCTATTTGTAGACAGAGACAACCAACTCTGTACTTCCCTGGCTTCAGAGTAGTTTCCATCAAAACTATAACAACTTCGGAAACACTGGACTTCTCAAAAGTTTGAAGATACTCAGCCCTGTGTATAATGATATTTGGCAAGGGAAAGTTTTACTCATTAGCAAAATTCTTAAGTAAATTAGAAAGAAAAGCAAAAAGGCTCTCCCCAAACCCAAAAATCTTCATTCTGAGTAATGAATGACTTGAAAATCTTACCCTTTTTGGAAAGTATTTACTTCTGTAGTTGATTAAATTGCAGAAAAAATCTTTGAAAAGTCTCCCCTGACTTGTGTATGCTACATACTTTGTAAATCTATTCTAAGCCTCTTTGCCTCTTTCTTCTTTTTTCCATTTCCTTTTCATTGTAGTCATGTTTTCCATTTGCTGCAGCAATCTCTTTGGACTATTTAACATTTTGACTAAAAATGTGGATAACAAAGCCACACTGACATTCATGGGAGTATTAGTGCTGATGTCCATGGGCATTGGAGAGGATATGAAAACCAGTGCCTACTGTCATAGACCCAAGGATTGGGTTCAGCTCAGTAGCTAAGTTTTTGCCTAATATTTGTATATGCACATCTCAACAGAACTACACTAAGCAACACAAATGCTTACATTGAACCAGATATGCTCAAGTTTCCTGATAAATCCAGGTAACAAGCTGGGCTACTTATGATACTGATAAAATACAAATTTTTATTGATATTTATGTCGATAAAAATTATTTACTGCGTAAGTACATAAAAGTTGCTGTAATGTATCAGAGCAAAGTAGTCAGGCCAGCATCTTGCTAGATGCAAATACTCAAAGGAATAATATCCTAGGCAAGTCCAGAAGGACTTCTCTCAGATGCATTCTCCCAGCTTCAGCCAGCAGTCACTTAGACAGATCTGAAGCTGGAAGTTCAGTACCTACCAGTGCAATCTCTCATCTCTGTGTCTGTCTCCTCTCTGTTTGAGCTGTTCCAGATGGCTCCCACAGCATCATGTGGCAATGAGCTCCACAACATGAAAAAGTTGTTCCTGGCTCTCTGGTAATTTCACACAGTCTGGTCTTGGCTCTTCTACAGCAAACACTGAGCAATTGCTCCCCACTCACCTTCTCCTGACTCTTCATCACTTTATTTCTCTCCGTCCTGTTCTCCCACTGGCATTCCTTTTCCAGACTGGGTCTTCGCATTCCATTTAGGGTCTCTTGTGTTTAAGCAGTACTGCTGTTATGATGATCCCTACCATCCTCCTTCCCCATTTAATCCTGACTGCTTTTTTATCTTTTAATAGTTATCCAGCACCATGAAATTACAACCAGTTTAAAAATACCCTGTTTTTGTTTTTTTACTTCCTTGGATTCCATCCAAGTGGAATCATCTTTTTGTATCTTTTTAATATTTAATTTTTGTCTCTCTGCTGTTGCTTTACCATTAAAGATAGCTAAATTGACTCTAAATTACAAGTTATCACTGTATGTGCCTAACTGCCATCACATTATGCCATATGTATTGCTTTACACTATTAGAAATGGAATTTTACCCATGGGATTTATCTCTCAGGTGGTCAGTATACTGGCATTTACTGCAACTCTTTGTGGTCCACTTAAGTTCTTACTGTTGTGAATAAATTTTGTAAAAATTACTGTGCCTCATTAGTTCCCCATTTTCCAGAACATTTGTCAATAAGCTGAACAGCATCAGTCCTGAAAGCTTTATGTGAAGCTTTGCTTACAGCCTCCTTGTATAGTGAAATGTAGCAGCTTAGTCCTGCTTATTTTTGATCAATTATCAGTTACTCTAATCAGTTACAAAATGGGTTATCCCTTGGCAATTCAGATTCTTTGAAGTTTTTGTATTTGAGCTACACCTCCATTGGCACAAATATTTGATGAGCAAAAATGGTGTGATTCGATTTTGATGTCTTATTAGTCTGGTAAAAAAATGCTGTTTTGAAAGATGAACTTTGAGATTGTACTTACAGAAATGATTAAGGCTGTGTATTGAGAGAGTGTTTTGTGAGGTAGGCTGGGAGGAAGAAGGAAGCCTCAGCCTTACACATGTTGTCAGGACAGAAGAGCCTTAGAGACTTTTTTGTTCTGAAAAATATTCAGGTGAAACATATTGTTAAAATGAACTTTAGAAGAAGCAAATGTTCACAAAATGTCCTGTAGTAGCTCCTCTTTAAATTAATGTCCCGACAGCAAGGTCATTTAGGACAGAAGGGGATCAAAAGTTAAAGCAGTGACCATTTTACTAACAAATGGTCAAAGCGTACAAGCACAACCTACCCCCCAAAAAACTCGAACACAAAAACCACTCAAACACACACACACATACACACAAACACACAAACTCTACAACTTCAGAACCAAATACTGACCAGCTGACAGAAGGAGCACTGGAGGTCAAACCAAGGAAAGAGAGAAAATCGAATCCAGAAACTGTCAGTCTGTGTTGCGCAATCTGTTTTCACAGAATCAGCTAAATCTGAACTCATGAATTCCACTTCAGCTTTTGTTCCTACCACCCCTATATCCACAGTATCTGGGAAATTACTTAAACATGACTCTGGAGAACAGCATGGGACCGGGGCTTCCAAAAGGCCAAAGTCAATATGTTCATATATCAGAGACATGTGCCAGGGTAGCCGTCCCAGCTGCACAACACATGATGTGTCAACTGCTTTACATAGGGTGGGTCAGGAAGAGGCTCATTAAAGACAAGCTCTACAGCTCTCCTTGCAACATCTCTGCATCCCTGTCCGGTTTTACAGAGAAAAAAGAAAAGATGCTGGTTTAAGACACAAGTTACTCTGGATGAAGATTGGAATCTGGAGAGAAGGGCTAGAGTAACTGTGTCTACTACATTAGATCAGATCTATCACTGATCTTTCATATAATTATTTCATCACTGACGGAACAGCATAAATTATTCTGATTTCACTTTTCTGTAATAATAATTTTAGCAAATTATTCTGATGACCAAATTTGGACTACCTTATATAGGTGATGAAAGAGAAGAGAGGTTCTTGTCCCTGAGCATTCATTGCACTGAGCCTCAGACAGACTATTTCCTCTGAATTTCTCTTGTGAATGGAGAAGACCATGACCCCACTGCCCAAAAGCATGAAAAATGTAATTCCCACTGGAAACATTCAGGGAATTAGGTACATAAACACATTTCAGGTTCATCCTATCTATAAAAAGGCCAACACTGAGATGGCTTTCTGTGCAGAACTGTGTGGCACTTCTTGGATAAAAAGGGCAATAAAGCAGCTCGTTTTGCAGAGCAAGGAGCTGAAGTGTAGCATTTCTGGGCAGCATGAACTTGTGTGTATGGCCAAGTTTATTAGGTGCATTTGCTGGAAAACAGTACTGGAGGGGACTGAGTTACACCACTTTTGTTTGGGTACTGAATTGACACCACCATTATGGATGTTACCCTCAGTGTACCTGAAAGCTGTTCCAAGCCAATTAAGATATCATCACACGGCTGCTAAAGAAAGTAATGTGTTTTCTCTCATTTCAGCCATCCTTGCCCTGCTCTTCTGACCCTTTAACTGTAAAATAGACTTCAATCCCACCAAACATAAGAGTGACAAGGGCACCCCAGATCTAGGACTCACACCCCACTATCACACCTGTTCATACAATGTATGCATTGACTTCTAGTCATCTAAAACATTTAAAACAAAGTTAAGGCAGTGCTATCCTACTCGCCTGTGTGTTCCTGTTGGAAGAGGACTTTGTGGGTAACTCTCCGAGACAAGAGCCTGACAGTGGATACCCCCTCCATTGTCGAATGGCATCTTGGCTAACAGGGACTGCCTGTGGCACAAGCCTGTTCAGAAAAATCAGAGATTTTCAGACTGCTAATCCCTCTTACAGACAATCTGCAGCCCATTTGCTGTTCTGTTTTGGCTTTTTTTTTTTTAACAGGGCCTTAAAACATATTTTTCCTTAAAATGACTACGTTCTTTTCTGCCCTCTTTGTTCGTGGGGCTTTGTGCACTCATAAACAGTTTAAGAGTTCCCTTCACACCTGCAGTGCACATGTGTGCCTGAAATAAAGATTCTCTTATCTATTATTCACTGATAACTTAAGAGGATAGTGCTTAAAAAGCTTCATCCTTGCAAATGTAATGGCCAAAACCAAACCCAAGTTCCAAACCTACAGCAGTGACAGTGAGGCCAGCATGCCTGGGGAAGGAGGGATCCTCAAAGTTAGAGCAGAGAGGCTGAGAGGAAGGCAGGCAGACCTGCGCCTCCTTTCCAGGTGGCAAATCCTGCTCAAAGACACAGGCACGCCTCCTGTACCATCACAAGGTTTTGCTCCATCCTTTATTGACCTTCCTGGGCTCTGTGTTGCTTATTTGGAAAATTGTGCCAAAAATGCTTCCCAGTTAGCATAATCTGAGCTGTGCTGAAGGTGTGCTGCTACTCAAAATCCTCTTGCTCAGGAAATGCCCCCCCCATGGACTTGTTTCCTCAGCAGGGGGTGGACCAACATGCCATGGATTGCGGTGCCGTGACTTCTCGACTGCCTGGTGCTGTTATAGCTCTGCTTGTGCTGACATCACTGACCAGCCCCAGCAGAGGAAAACCCTAAGCCAGCCTAACCACAGAACAGTTTGGGATTGGCAGGACTTTCCCACCCTCTTGCAGCTTAAGCATTGGTACAAAGTCTGAGACAAATTTTTCTCCACAGAGAAAACCTTAATCTTCTGGTTAGACAACATCACACACTACAATTTGATACTTAATAAACTGTCGTGAAGCTATAATACAAGTATTCACTTGGTCACTTATCCTTTTAGCAATAAAAAACAATTGGGACTGAAGTTCAGTGGCAATTTGTTGCAGCTGCTGTGGCCAGGACCCCCTCAGAATGTAATTTCCAGAGGATTCTTCTTGTTAAAAAGCCATTTTCCTGGCGAGGAGTGGGATGTCTGGAAGATAGCAATGGGGACAAATCCAAGCACAGAAGTTTACAAGCATTCCTAAAGAGCATTTTAAAAACTCTGTATTTATTTAAACAATTACAAAAACACTTTATGCAGCTAAGCAGTTTAATACTACCACCAAACTATAAAGCAGAATTTTAAGCCTAGGCAGTTTTCCTCTCTACCTGCAAGATGACACGAGGCAGCATCAACATTTGGCTCCACATGGAGAAAGTGTGGAGAGAGGATGGCAACCTCCTGTTTTCATGGTCCCTCCTTGGTTCCCAAAATTTCCATTCTTCAGTTCTGACCTACACCCACTCTCTCCCCCTACCACAGGAATTGGTTGTGAATAATATACAAATGGAAATTTAATTTTGTTGGGAGTAACAGCAACTGAACAGATCTGAAGGAACAACTTTCAGTCTCCCTGGCCAATCCCATAGTGTTCAGCTCACACATAGTGGTTGGTTATATGAGTCAGATGGTACCATTATTGCTACCTGAGTGGATGATAAACTGAAATTTAAGAATGGCAGGTCTGGTAAAACATGAGCATTTGATATCTCCTGTCTCCTTCCTGCCCTCCTGAAGAATGATGGGGAGATGATGTTTGAAAAATACGAAAGGACACACCCATTACTCGTACCAAAGGGAGAGTAAAAGACTCATAGCTCAGTCTCTGTGTGGGCAGCCCAAAACTCAAAAAGATAGAGAGAAGCACAAACTTTTATTTTTTAAGGTAGAAAACAGCATCCTGTGTCCACAACAAACTGGGTGGGAGGGCTCTGCACTCTCATTTTCAAGCCAAAAGAAAAGAAACAAGGAAATAAGGCAAGTACCCTGCAGTACATACTAACCCTGACAGGTCAGACCACAGCAGAATGTCCAGTTTAGTATCTTTTCAGACTGTCAAGAAGAGGTACACCACTTTCTGTTGGAACATATAGCAAAAAAAAAAAAAAACCAAACCAACAACCAAATAATTCTGGAAGCTACCCTGCTCTGTGCAAAAGGAAAAATAAAGGAGATCTTCCCCCATCAGATGCATTACTTTCCCTGATGTCATTCTAGCTAAGAATGAGATTCCAAGAATGGAAGTCTCCTGCTGCAACATAAACGTATTGTGTTCGCAGTTCCTTTAAGAGATCTCCACTATAGTAATTTCAGATTGCAGAGAGGAGATCATGCTGACAGCAAGTCACTGCTTTACTCAAGGCAAGCTGCCAAAACACGTAGAACTGAACCCTGTCCTCTCATTCACTGGACCGATAAATATGCTTTTAAAAGCATGCACAGCCTGGTTCACACTTACATGATGCACAGAGAATGAGGCAGAGGGCTTGCAGAGTGAAGCAACACCTCATTCCCAAGCATGTGCAGAGCAGTCTGCCTTTGCTTACTGCTAAAAATGCTAAACCAGTGCCATTTGCACTACACATGTGCAACATGCATGTCTCAAAGATTCATTACTATGCATATGAAAATTCAATCAAATTAAAGCTTAGCTTTAAGAAAGTCCCAAGGGGCTGAACTGTGTGCTTATGTGCTTTGAGGGGGAAAAGCCCAACTACTTTTAAGCTTTTTTTTCTTTTTCATAGCATTGCTCTGCTCTTTCTGTTAGAAAGAACAACATAGCTGCTGAATGAGTGAACTCCATGTTCCCATTGTGTGTTTATATCCATTTATTTTCGTAACTCAAGTTCTGTTTGTGTGGACACAAATGTATAAATCATAGATGGATTTAAGGCCGATCCCAAGAAAACTGTAACTAAGATGGACAAACCTCATTATTTTATTTGAAGATTGCTGTGATTTAGTGTTATGCTGTCCTTCAGTACGAACATACGTAACCTTTTAAGCCATGTCTCCCTCTCTTTAACACCTTTCTGTAGCCCATTCTAGAGCAAAGGATTCTGCAATTAGCTTGGAAGTATCATAAATCCATCTATTTTCACATTTCATCACAATTTGTAAATTGCTTGATGTTCATTAACATTTCCTTTAGAATAAATTTGACCTTCAACCAAAAAAGGAAAAAAACTATGCTGAAAAAAGTGGTGGTTTGGGGACACACGCCATTGCACATCCTATACTTGATGAACAGAGAAGAGATGAAGGTTCATGGTCTCTAATGAAAATAAAAACTTTTGCAGGCAAAATTAATTTTAAAAGAGTAGGAAAACAAACCTTCTGATCTTCCTGGCTTCTGTATTGCCTTTCACATCCATGGATATGAAGCTCATAGAAGCTTCCTATAGGTTTCAACCTAAAAGTACCAGAAACACAGCCTAGAACACAGCAGTAAAAGACAGAGGTTTAAAAAGAATCATTGTCAGTTCACTAAAAAAAAGAATAAATATAAAATTCTTAATACACTTGGAGTTTTACCAATGCAGGAAAAGCAGAATGGTGGCTTCTAGCTTTCTTCACCATGTCTGTGGCGTCATACAAACTTCAGCTCCTCAAACCCATCATAAATGTTTCATGACTGCGGTGCCAAAACCAACACAAAGCTCCACAGCATCAGGACAGGACATGGTGACAAGCCCCATGGCAATGATGGGCCAAGCAGGGGCTCCTGGCTCCAAGTGTGTTACACCACACCCTGACTTCTGCTGGCCACAACCAGTGTGTGCACGTGGGCAGTAGCATGAACTTGGTAGGGACTTTGGCGAGCACATGCAGAAGGGGAAGCTCTCAGCTTTGAAGGTGTTCTCCGAATTAACATTTTTACATATGTACAAAACTTGTTTGGATATACTTAAAAAAATTAGCAGATATACAAAACCCGGAGAGGAAAGCAGTGCTGGAAAAACAAACAGAAGCAGAAGCTTCATGGTGCTCCTCCTTTGCAGAGTTAAATTCCTCCTGAACAACATTTCCAGGGTGAGGCATTTGTAAGTACAAGTGTAAAAGGACCAAAGGCTCTACTGACAAGCCATGAGATACGAAGTGCTTGCAAGATACATCCGGTGTTGAGATAATTAAGATCAAAATTAAACTTGTGCTATATTTGCATCTGCAAAGCATCAGTTAATCAAACATAATGAGTTAATCAGACTTACTTTTCTGAGGGGAAAATGTAATCATGCTTCATCATCTTCCGTGTTGTCATTAAGCCCTAACAGACTTTCCATACAGAAACTGACTCTTCCCAAGTACTTGCACACCCAGCAGCACATCGAGTTGTAGAAATTTTCTAGGCATTGTTGCAAAGCTAATAGGAAATACTTGCAGTAAAGCTACTTTATAGGAGCTTTTGCTCTATATTATGAAGTCAGTTAATAATAACAATTTGAATGGGATATCAAGGATGACCCAGGAAGGAGATAATACTCTGCATCCCATTTTTTGCAATTAAGAGAGAAGCCAGTAGGTTATTTAGCAAGACTGCTGCCAGTAAACCAGTATGTCACCCAGATTTCTAACACCAAACGGCAAGAGCAAAGAATTAATTCTCTGGTGACCTCTGCAGATTTAGCAATTCTGTATTTTTTTTAAATTAAAAGAAAAGAATAAAAGGCAGCTATTGCTGAATGTAATTTCTAGTTATTTTAATTAATTTATTTTTAATCCCATGAAGAAATAATTTTTTACTGTCTTGGTTGCCAGCTATTTAAGATATTGTGGTTACATTTTTGGTGTCTTTGGTACTTTTTATTGTAACATTGTCAGGGCGCTGCATTCAATTACTACATCTCATGCTGTTTTACTCGCTACAAAGCATCATCCAAACATTTTCTAGCAAGTCCTTGTGGGTAACTATGTCCTGTCCAAGAAACACATGTATGTCCATGCATTAATAGGTATGAGATCAGTATCAAATTAGTCATTTGAATAAATGCCTCTTTGGTTTGGTTTCTGTGGTCTCGAACCTCTTAGCTCAAGCTGCAACAGAGTTTAAAAAAAATAAACACATCTTTAACATTAAACCAAGTGCATTTGGAATACTAAGGCTTATCTGACAGCTGTCTGTTGTGCCTCTGCAGCACTAAAACTTGTCCCAGATTTTCACTCCTCTCTCCTTTTTCCAGACATCATTATCTCCTAGTCAGCCCCATGGATGTTCCAGTTCCCTCTCCTGGATGTCCCAGTTCTTCCCTTCATTGCTACTGCTCCCAGCATGTGCATGGGGAAGGGACAGTCTCAATAGGAAGCACAAACCCAAACAGCTATGGAGCAGCAAAGGGACAAAGGGAATGAGAGAGACATCTTGCTGGGGAATGAGCTGAAACAACAGCTTGTGGCCAGGAGGTGGGAAGGGGAGAAGATAATAGCACCCATGGATTAAAGAAGGAAAACAGCTGGAAATAAAGTTTGGTAGGTCACAGCCCGCCAGATCTTTGAAGGTGGTTGAGTGTGAAGGCATTGACGGAGGGGACAAGTCTCAGAGGAGAGAGGGCACTACAACCCAGGGGTAAGAAGTCCAAAAGATGGTGAAGTGAATTAAAGAGGCTACAAAGTCATCAACCAGGAATCTGTGGAATGGCTATGCTTTTCAATCACCATACAATATGTTCTATTTTTCCTTTCCAGTTGCATCTCTATAGTTGAGCTAAAGCACTCGCATGGGAGAGTTTGCCCAAACACAGTGGAAACTATAGCTAACACGCAGAAAAATTAATCTATCTTCATTGTCAATTATGACCCTATTCACTGTATCATATTTATCTAGAGAGGGGATATATCCGGAACGCTCTCACAGAGAGATTGCAGAACTGACATGTTGGATTTCCCTAGAAGCATTTTTCTAAATCAAGTTTTGAAAGAAAATAAATAGCTGACAGTATATAATCCTGACCCTCCAAAGTAACCTAGATTAGCATGCACTGTACGGTACTATTTCTGAGCATATTTTTCCCTTGTGCAAATGCTGTAGATACTTTCTGCTTTTCTGTGAAATTGGGGAAACATTAACAGTTTGCAGAAAAGGGAAAGGAGGAGTGACAGTAAAGAACAGTGAAGAGAATGAAATCTCACCGATTTAGCACATCAGTGCTTCTTATTCTCTGCTGATCCAAGGCAGTAAAGGGAATAAGAACAGAAAATAAATAATATTCCTCAGAAAGACATAAAAATGTTAAGTCTTACTAAAATCCACATTTGCCCCGCCAGTCTCTCTGAAAGATGGATCAGCTTGCTTTGCTCATGCGAGTATTTTCATTAATTTGAACTGGAACTTTGCCTGACAAGAGAGCCCTGGATCTTCCCTTTCTGGGCAGAAGCACTGTAACTACCAGCTGAGAAACATCAACACTCCAGATAAGCCATGAACTATTGTATCGGTTGATTTATTGCTGATTAAACACTCCCAAGTTGTTCCTAGTCCTGAGAATTAACATAATTGGAAAGCAAATAGGTTGTAGGTTGATGGTCCTTTCATCAGTTTTGGTGATTTCCACCACGTGTATGTGCAGAGCTGAAAGCACAGCTCAGAGCCATCACAACAGCAAAATTCTATTAATTTTTCTTTAACTTGCACATCCTTGGTCCTTACTAAAACTATTTCCTAGTTGTAAACAAGACACTCAACTCACCATCTAATGTTGCCAAGGTACAAGAGACACTCTCACTTTTGAGACATTACAAATTCCACTAATTCAACAGATTGTTTTAGAAAGAAAAGCATAGGCCTGCTCTTTTGCAAGTGGCATGGTAAACTTCAGTGCAAAGTCCCATAATCTAAACAAATTAAGCACTAACATAATAAGAGAGTACTTTAAAAAAGATTATGAAAATGTCATGTCTTAATTGGTTGATATGCGTGACACCACTGTTAAAAAACGCAGCGGCTTACCAGCCCTACAGCTGGAAGTATCACCAAAGAGAAAACATTTTCACAAAAGATACTCCTTTTTCTCTTTTCTTTTCTTTTTTCTTTTCTTTCCTTTTCTTTCCTTTTCTTTTCTTCTCCTCTCTTTTTCTTTCTTCTCTTTTTTCTCTTTTCTTTTCCTCTCTTTTCCTTCTCCTTATTTTCTTTTCCTTGTCTTTTCCCTTCTTTTCTTCTTTTTATTGCAATTCTGTGTTAACTGCATTGCTTCAGGCAGATGGCCAAAAGTAGCATCTAGAATTATTGGGAGCAAATCTGTGTCATTTTCACATACATCTGTGCAAGGCCACACAGGATCTGGGGACAGAATCTCAGGGAGAGAGGGTAAATTCAGCGCTGACAGCCCTTGATGGGAGGTCAGGCTTCGCTCCCTGGGAGTCACAGCCACCAATTCTCTGGGGGTCTTTGCTTATGCTACAAACATGAAATGTTAACATGCATGACGTCTCTTCTATCACTACAGATACTTACAGTGCTGTCTTTCACTTGAAGCGTGCCTTGTGAATTCAAGCCACTAACTAGAAGTGCCCAGAAAATCCCAGTCTAGGCTGGCAAGTTAGGGGCAAATCTTGAAAACACAGCCGGTGGGCAGCACAAATTGCTTTTCAGGAACTGGGTGAATTATAATCAATTATTCTCAACATTGCGCTGAATGCACAGTGAAGTGCTGGGGATGTTGAACACAGAGGAAAGTGGCAACCCCTTCCCAAAAGGCAAAGGCTGTGCAGCACAGAATCACAAAACTCACGACACTGGTAACAGTGGGAAAATAAGACCTGTATTTTGACATTTAGCGAACACATTGAAAACAAAAGAAAATCCAAGGAGAACATATAAGAAGGTGCATTGGGCACCTCTATCTCCTCAAGGTGGTTCAACACAGTAATTAGTACAATGTGAACTAGAAAAGAGCACAGTACTTAAGTAATATGAAACTTCATCACAGCATCTCTTGCTAAACTTTGCTTAGAGGTAAGGGGAGGCAACCAAATTCTGGGTAAATTATAAAACAGTTGAGTGGCTAGGGAAAGAAAGCTTGGAGGAGTTTAAAAACAAATTTCTCACACGCAAAAAATAAAACTACCACTACTGTTATTACGCCTGAACACAAAACCAAATGATAACATTCAATTATTAGGAAGATGATGTGAAACACTTTGGCAAATTCAGTGGTTTACTTGAATTTTCAGCTTCTCTGCTGCTATAAGAAAAATTTAAGCAAGTACAGACCCTTCAGGCATCGAGCATTTTGCCTTTTTAGTGCTGAATGTTGGCAGCTCTCTTGCTGCTACACTGTTGCTTATGAAAAGCAGCTGTATTTAGAGATACTAATAACACCCAATAAAATCTGTATTTTCTGAAGAAGTCTACTTTCTTCAGCATCACAATATGCAACATTCATACCATCCAAGTTAAGACTTGAGAGGGAAGCACAGGACTGATGGCTTATAATGCTGCTTTATAGT
The DNA here is from genome assembly GCA_013397865.1 of Struthidea cinerea. Lineage (NCBI taxonomy): Eukaryota > Metazoa > Chordata > Aves > Passeriformes > Corcoracidae > Struthidea > Struthidea cinerea. The sequence continues at coordinate 391,695 of VZTI01003491.1, forward strand.
TTAGCGCAAAGATAGTTGAATGAAGATTATTTTCTACCAGACTTCCAAGTTTCCAGGCAGGGTAGAGAGGAAAGAAGGCTGTACAAGCAAGTCAGGGTCTTTTTTTTTTTCCATAACCTTTTTTTTCCATAACCTTTTCTCTCTTCTTTACATCAAACTCTCATAACCAAATAAAATTTCCACAACCACTGGAGCATACTGTGGACAAGAAACCTAGAAATTGTTTTCTGTCTTATTAAACAAATGACTACACCTTAAACTATACCACTGGCATAGCATGCTTTTTTATTCTCACCAAGGATCAAGATACCAAAGATCAACTTGCCAGACGTGATTTCTAAAACCAAGTTTGTTTCACTGCTGTGAATTTTTACTTCACGTTCAAATTTTCCTCACCTATTCAAATTCAACTCATTTATTGTCTTGAGGGTTAACAAGAAATTTCTTCCTTTGCTTCTGGCAGCCTTTTGAAGGAGTCAAACAAAGAAATGCTGAAGATGATAGTTTTTTAGATTGCTCTTTCTTCCATCAGTTATTAACCATTAGAGAAACATGAATGGTTTAGACCTCCCAACCCCCACTTGCACAGTTCTTAACACCAATTATGAGATTATATTGTCCCAGGCAAGCCCAATGAAGTAAATTAATTAATTTAGCACATTAAAGCTCTGGAAACAATGTGAGGGGAAGGCTAGCAATTATTTGCATACAACACACAGTTGGACAGATACTCGAGCAATGAAGCGATGTCCTACCTCTCCTTGTCGGTGATAGCGCTTGGGAGGTTTTCCCATCTGCTCTAGCATTTTGCCCTTCTTACTGCTAGCAAGCATCAGTCCCTGGTGGATGCCTGCAGATCTGTTGGTTGCCTGAGTTGGAGCCTCCCCCATCAGGGTGGACTTGATGGAGTTCACCTTGGAGCTGGAGCTGTCTAGCTGGGAGCTCTCCGCGATCAGGACCGCGGCTAGTAAGAGGAGACAGCAGGAGCACTTATTCCACATCAGCACGATCATCTCCCCTCCCCCAAAAGGAGTACCTTTTTTTCTCCTTTTTTTTTTTTTTGGCAATGAAAACAGGAGAGAGGGGGAGAAAAGTTTTTAAAAATATCTCCTGAAGTTGTTACGGAAGCAATGGTTTCAAAGCCACTCAAGGAACTGCTGTTCTGAGAGACACAGGAGAAAAATAATTTTAAAAAAGAATCCCCTAGGAAAAAAAAAAAAAAGTGTCAAGTCTGTAGGCACTGAGCAACGGCCAGATCTGTGATGTCTTTTTCCTCCAGGTCCTCGAGAAGTCCAGGCAGTTCTTTAGAAACTGAGAGCAATAAGCTGCGTGGAAACTGCACCCGGGCAGCTCCCCGCCAGCGCAGGCACCAGCACGTTTGTTAAAGCTTCAGAGGAAGAGTGAGCGAGTTACTTCCCCCCACTCCTCCTTCTCTTGCTGCTCAAGCCAGCAGAGAGGAAACTCAAACCAGATCCAATCCAAGCAGCACCGGCAAAAGCTGGGCTTAGTTTTCTTTCACTCTCTCTCCCCCCTCTTTACTTTTTATTCCCCTCCTCCTTTTTCTGTCTTTTGCCTCAGCCTCTGCAGTCAGCAGGAGTGAAAGCGCCCCGTCTCCTCCTACTCTTCCTCCTCCTCCTCCTCCTCCTCCTCCTCTCCTCCTCCTCCCGCAGCCCGGCCGGTGCGGGGCGAGGGGTTCTGGGCATCCGGCGGCGGGGGAGCCCCGGGACCGGTCCCACCCGCGGCGGGAGCGCCGGGACCCGGCAGGGGAGGCAGAGCCCCCGTCGGGCTTGCTGCGCTGCTGCCCCTCGCATTTGGTGATCTCGCAGTCTCCCGCTGACCCCCTTATTATTACAGCAGCGGGTGCCCCTCCGCAGCCCCCATCCCCGGGGGGGACACGCCGCGCAGCGACTTACGTCCCCTCCGTCCCCCCTTTCCCCCCCTTTCTGGCGGGGTCAGCCCGGGCCGGGCTGCCTTGCCCAGCCCGGCTCGGGGGCTCAGCCCCGCCGTGCCCCCTCCCCGGCCCCGGGCTGCCACACTGGGACGTGTGTCGGGGTGCTCCAGCTCCCCGTCATTCCCGCAGAGCTGGGAGGGCATGGGGCCGGCAGGCAAATCCTGCCGAACCTGGTGCCGGAGCCAGCGGAGTCCGCTGCCCGAATTAAGGGCACGTCCAGCCTAGAAGGCTGCGCTGCACTGCTCCCACACCTGACCCTTTTCAGTGCCACAGAGACACCGTCAACGCAAGACACTTACTTTGTCTCCACCTTCTCCATCTCCTTTCCATAAGCACACATCCGATTGTCATAAAACCCCCAAGTGCTACGAACTACACCCACACCAGCCAAGGCATCACCCTGCTGCAGCACCAAAACAGTGCATTTCAGAAAAAGGAAGGTAAACAGGGACACAGAGCGTAAAATTAGCAGAACTGTACAGCTCTTAACTTTTCCCTGCAAAAGATCTAGAACAAAGAAGAGAACATCATCATGAGGCTCTTGGTTATTGAAGTGAAGAAGCTACAAGCCCTTGTCTTTCCCCTGGACATGTGAAGTGGGGTGGAGGGAACAAAAGATGGTGAGGGGAACAGCGTTCTTGCTGTCCCACGTGTTCTCGTATGAATATTACCTTGTCTGGGAACAGTGAAGAGAATTTTCATGCTTTTCCCCTCTTCGGAAGTGTCCCTCCTCTAATCTATCAATCATTTCCTGTTACTCTACCCCTTTACACAGTAGAAGGAGTGGAAGAAGAAATGTGCACTTGAAATTTCATTCATTCTAAATTAACTGCTGTGCAAACGGCAGCTGCCAAGGCAAGAAAAGAAAGGAGCCAGGCACTGTTTTGGCCTCCCGTGTTGCTGCTCCCTCGCCGTGAGCGGAAGCCCTCCTGAGGACTTGGGAGCTCCCTGCAGGAATGCTCCAGGAACCACACCACCTTGGATAAGGTTTTTCAAATGCTGTCTAGCTAGTGTCATGTGACTGCTAGCAATGTGTCCTAACGTTACGGGTTGTATTATATCAAACAGAGCATCTTGTGAAGAGTGGACTCATTTGTGTCTTTTTCCACAGCTCAAACCTTATAATTGTTTGAGAGGATTTAAACCCATCTCCTGGGGCAGATTTTGTTTTTTTTTATCTTCCTTATCAAATGATCTCTTACTTTAGGGGATCACTACTATTTTTTTTTTTTAAGTAACAACTGAAATGACATGTCAGTCCCAAGATGGAGTTTTAAACTCTTTGCTACAGAGTACGGCACTTGCTCTGACTCAGGCTTCGGATGAGTCCGTGTTTACTGGGTTTGAAACTGGAAAAAATTTTATTGCACTCAATTTCAAAAACTTAGGTTCAGAATTAAAATTTAATTTTTTTCCTGTACTCAGCTTGGCAAAGAGCAAAGAATGAAAAAAAATCCCCAAGTTTGCCTTCTTCACAGCATTTCCCTTTTTTTCTTTGTGCAGCCTTAAATAAACTAAAATTACCTTTCTGATTTCATCCTTTAATGCTCGAAGACATTTTTATGGAAATGTTTCCAAAAAATCAGAAAGCAATTTGCAATTTCACAGGAAAGAGATATAAGCCAGTCTTTTTTGATTGTTTTTGACTTGGCTTTTGACACCCAGCCCTCATGGTGCCTCAGCCCTGCCAAACCCAAAAGCAAACAGCTATCAGTGCCCACAGGAAAAACTCTAATAGGTAATGTCATGGAAAGTTGTTATCTCACCTGTGTTTCTCTTACCCAGGAAGGAAGACAAGTTTTTAAGTCAGTGGTAGAGTGTTATCCACCAGAGTTTCTTGGAATAGGGGAAGATGACAAAGCGAACAAAATAATTTGATGAGACATGCAAAGAAAATTCATGACAATAAAAACACAATACAATGACCTCATGCAAATATCATACAGCTCTTCTTGAAATAAATGGACATGTGTGGTACTACAAGAGGCACACAGCACCTAAAGGATCAGATAGTTAAGAAGACTCTAAATTAATTATATGTACATCTATTAATACCTTATTAAAATTTTTACTTACATTAATAAATGTGAAATGCAAGCCACATTACAAGTCCTTAGATGTAAATAACAAAGTTCCTGTATATTCATAAGGTCTAGAAATTTGAAGAAAACTGGGGAGGAATGATCAAAACTTCTCAGCTATCTCAGAAGAGGTACCCCAAACTCATTTTGTCAATCAGTCCAGATTCAGTGAAGTATGAAGTTCCTCAGTCACTTGTACTCAACTAAGTTTCCAGGCATTAATTTAAATATAGTGGGAATAGAAATGGGTAACTTTCCAACAGGGCAAGATGTATCTTGTGACTCACTGCTCTGAAGGGAAGATATTTCACAGCATCTCTGGGGAAATGGAAACAGGTTTTGTTTTATTACCCTGAGAGACATTTCCCTCCAGAGGAAGCAACAACCCACTTCACTGCAGGACAGCTGCTGCCAGACCAAAAGGATGCTCAAGACCACAGAAAGCAGAAGTAGATGGGCAGGACACTAAATCTGTGTTGGGGAGGAGCTTTTATTTTTCTCCCTTTAAAAAAGCATGATACGTAGGTATACTTGTAGAGAAATAAGCTATGAGGTAGTTTGATGGGAGGTTTTTTGTTTTGTTTTTTTCCCACCCACATTTTTAACTAGCATTCAACCCATGCCTTTTCTACCTCAAACTGGTCAAATACAGACTTCCAAACTGCGGTGTAAATTTCCTATGGTCCTCATTGCAGCAACCCTGATGTACCTCAGAGTCTGTACACAGACTTATTTCACAATATCCACTTAAATAAGACAGTATGGAGGCAAAAATATCAAGAAGAATCTCTGCTTTTCAGATTTATGACTGTGCCACTACAATCTAGGTTTTGAGATACATCAAGAACTTCTAAAACATTAAAATGCCATGGGGCACATCGTGTTTCTCCATGGGGCTCCTCTACCAGAGAACCAGCCACAAAAAACTGTGGCCAAGTGCACGGAGTGCACTAAGCAGAGGTTGTCACACCACAGACCACACAGAAACACAGTTTACCCCTAAGCTCTCGACTAAGTTTGGATGCCTGTCCTGGAAAAGCTAAGGCCCAGATACTTTGTGTGTGTTTAGTCGAACATCCCAGAGCAATACAGTACTTTGTGCCCAAAAGGACACTTTTCAGATAACCATAGAGAATAAGGGAAGCAGCACTACTCCAGAAAACCACAGTCAATGTGCTACATCACATGTGGGAAGGTCACGAGAAATCTCTCACCAAGTACCATCCTGCAGGGACTGAACCTGCCCCTCAACATTGCATACATAACCACAAAATTTCCTGGGATCCTACACAGGTGGGACTTATCCCTCAACTCAGGATATGTTCCACATTAACTGCTATTTCTTCCTGAAGAATTCCAGTAGGCAGAAGGAGAGGCTGTGCTGGTTACAACCGAGGCACAGAAGCTTGACAGCCAAGAGGGCCACACTCATTAAATGCCAGTGAGACCTCCAGTGCAAACACTGAGAACTACATCAATGGGCCACAAGTGGTCAGTTCTCCTTTCATGATAAAAGCCATATTTATTTCAATACAGAAATGTGCATTTGTATCTCTTTGGAGCTAAATTAGCATGCTTTCTGTAAGAAACATAGGGTTTTTTTCATTTGTCTCATTTGCATCCATGCAGAGGAGGCACACCACAGAGATTCTCTTAATTTCTAAACCAGGTATTCATACCCTGAGCAAATGTTGGAGGTTTAAATGGTTCAAACACATACTTCTATGTCACAAATGCTTTGGTGTTTCTTTTAATTAAATTTATTTATAAAATTAATGAGAAAATTGAGTGGCCTTAAGCAAACAAAGGCTTTACAGAATTTTTCCAGTTCTACAATTTATTCTTGACAAAAAAATGCATAAAATTTATTTAAATTTGGGGTATTTTCATTGAAAAATATCAATATTTTAATTCCTTTTCTACCGTCTCTTTATTTTTCTTTGCCAGTGAGTTCCATTAAGTTAATTGGAGGCCTTTTTTCATTTTTCTTGGGAGAAGAATAGGATTTTGGGGGGGATTGGGGAGTGTCAGGAAAGACACGGAAGAGACAAGTAACTTTTTTTCCTCTTGCTTCCCCCTCCTTTGACAATGAAAGTTTTAAAAGAGGAAATATTTGGAAAGGGCAGAATTTAGCAGAAGTCAAGACAAAAGCAAGAAATTAAGGAACACAAGAAATGAATATATTCAATTTAAAGACAAAATAGGATGTAATGAGGAGATCCTTCACCTGACCTCCTCCCAAGGGCCAAAATTACACACTGTAAATGTAAAATATCATGGGCCTCATTACAATCCTGTGCATTTTACAGCATCTATATTTTAAGCCACGTGACTTTAGTTGAATCCTTTTTGATTTACACCAGCTTTAGTTCAGTCTAATGTCCTATGTTTTTCTTTCCCTTAAACAAACAAAATTACCTGTTCTTCAAATTAAATCTGTTTTTAATTCTATATAAAGCATTTAGGAATACTTGTCATACGAAAGACATTCTATTACACAGAGGTGTATTGTTTTTTGTTATTATTTTTTAGGTTTACCAGCTGCACTGAATTTCCATTGCCCCTCACATAAACTTTAACAATTTGGATATGGCCAAATCTCTCTTAGCATTGCTCCTGGGGCCTACTCTGTCTTTTATTTAATTTCGAAATAAAAAATTCAATCAGGACCATAAAATAATAACTTAGTTTTTGTTAAGGCTACAGCTCAACAATATTTTTTATTTTTAAAAAGCACATTTAAGGATCTCCTCCTTTCCCCTCTGTCCTCCCTCTCTTCTTGGGGATGACTTTTGGGTTCATTGATGTCCTTTTTTTGCCATTTTTATATTTATCTCACAACCAAACCCTCTCAACAGGAAAGGCTTTGCATAGCAGTAGAAGGAAAAGAGTGTGCAGACACTGGTGGTAGAATGGGGACCAAGGGCAAGGGGATGCCCTCACTCCAGTATTGCCACCAAATGTCTCGTGTCCTGGGACTGTGGCCCCAGCAAAGCACTCAGAAGACAAGCTGGGACCTGAAGCTCTGACATGGGTATCCAGAAATCCACGGTAATGCAGCCCGTGGCCTCCACAAATCCCTCCTCCACAGGTAATATTTCTATATTGCCATCTGGGAAACCCCTCATTAGCGCTCATGCCGTGTTGCGCTGAAGTCCATAGGTGGGACTCCTGCCCCAGGAACTGTCCCGCTGCTCCTCCTTCTCTTTCCCTCTTGACAGATGGTGCGTGTGAAAGCCGCAGCCATAACCCTGTGACCTAAAGAGTGCCGTGGAGACCCTGCTGCAGGTGCTGGGACAGGCTGCCAGACAAGTAAAACTCCTCCTCCTCCTCCTCTGCCTTCATCCCTTAGGACTCTGTGTGGCGGGACACGCTGCCGGTGCCCTGCAGGGCTGGCGCAGGGAGGCGCTGGCAGCGGGGGCACTGCCAGCAGGCAGAGCAGAGCAGGCCAGCCAGCACTCTCTGGGCCGCCACCACAACACTCCTGGCAGGGGCTTGATGCCGGCTGCAGAGCCTTCCCCCGCTGACGTCGTGCCTGGCCACATCGAGCAGTCCCAGCTCACCTCCTCCTCTCCAAAGGCTCCCCTCGCCCCAAAACTGTCAGCAAGCACAGCCACTGGTGTAATTGCCGCCTGACCCGGCTGAGTCACGACGGGTGGCTCCAGCTGCAGCCCGAGCAGGAGGCACAACCGCAGCCTGCAGAGAGGCAGGCTCACAGCGTGCAACCCCGGGCACGGAAACAGGAGGAGAAATATCACATCCTTTGATTTCTGTATTTTTGGGTCTAATTCCTAACACCATGCTCCTTGTGACCAGGAAGGCAAACGATGCAATAAAACTGTTTTGAAATCCTTATTTATATTTTTTTCTCCTGCTGATACTTTTTGAAAAAGATGAGTACTGAATGTTACAGTTATTCCTCATAAATAACTCCTTTTCCTGATTAAAACAGTCCAGGATGGTGTCAGAGTTAATTCACAACACTGTGCTGTGACTAGCTTGGTTGCTCGCAGTCCAGGATTTCAATCAGCCTCGGACAACGATTAACCCTTTGGAGCGGGAATAACCAACTTCTTGGAAGGATAACAAAGCAAAGGGAAGCACTCCCAGCCCACCAAAATTAATAACCATTGATAAACATTGCTTCAAAAGCCAATGCAATAATAGGTAATCTTAAATTATTTCAAGCCATTTCGTTATTTTCTCCAAAACACCTTCACCATGACAGTGAAATAAACGTCACCTGACCACGGTCCCAAAGCCGTATGTATTTTAGCACTGATCAGACAAAGAAGTACTTTCCAAAAAGTTGCAGCGAAATACAATGAAGATGCAGGTCCCACACCTGGTAGACTACAAGCTAAACTCCCCCAATCTCCCTGACAGGAGCTGACAGGGGCCGGCCACATGCGCAGACCAAGAGGAGCAGCAATGGCCAGGCAGTATTTCCCTGTCTTCCCGCCGTGTGTGTGAGCAGGAATGCTGCTGGCCCCACCAGAGCTCTCCCCAGCACCAAGCGCCGTGTGCAGGACGGATGTGAGCTACGCTGGGAACGCTCAGCACGTGGTTTTCCAGAGGATCACAACTCACAAACCGAAACATGAATCCACGGTAGCCCAGAAAGACGGCTGGCTTGATATGGAAAGAGACGAAATTTCAGCCTCTCTCCCTCCCCCAGTTGCATATGTTGAAGAGTTGTTAAAACGAGAAAAATATCTATAATTAGCAACTCTACATACACCCATTTTCTTAGCAATATTTTTGGCAATATTGAGCCAAGTTACTCAGACTTTCCAAAGAAAAACAACCGTAAGGAAAATTCCCTTCTCCAGAATGAACGCAGCAGAAAATTATGAGGTTGAAAAGGGTTAGAATGGAAACCATTGTGCAACCTTAGCTATAATAAGGACTGAAAAAACTGATCGTTGTTTATTACCTTTATTTCATGTTCTCTGATAAATGCAGTCACAGCTGAAGACTATTAAAAACCAAATATAAAAAAATTTTCGTTCATATGCTTTGGCTTTCAAACCTACCTTAAATAAATGGTTTTGGAGCTAGGACGGTGTATCAGAGGCTGTAATAAAAATCCCACTCTCAGGGTAGCAGCAGAGCCTCTGCTTTGCAAAAAAGGGAGGTTGCTTGCTTCCCTGTATGATTGTTCAAGTCACAGAAAGCAATTTAAGAAAATAACTAAAAGATTAAGAGATACATATTTTAAAATAAGCTTTTTTTTTTCTCCCTAAAACCTTTGAAGAAGGTAAAATTAGGATAGCCATTTAGTGAACTATGCAGGCTTCATTCCTGGCTTAATGCACAGGTGATGGAGAGCAACTGTGAAGTTCAATGGTTACAGGTCAGAACAATGTGTTGCAGTTTTACTCTTCGCAATGTATATTTATACTCAGCTTCTTGGCTGCAGTTGTTTCCCCATTTTTCTCCTGGTGTAAGAAAATGACAAATAAAGGTGAGAAAGCAGAAAAACAGGGAGGCTCTCCTGTTTGGTGTGCCACTCAGTTTGATAGAAGAGACCTTGCTTCACTGCTCAAAGCACAAATAATCCTGGGAGCATCTAAATTTACTCTCATTCTGGTATTTGGTAACCCAGCCTCACTCCGGCCTTTGGTAATTCAAAGACAATGACTATGTAAACCTCAGCCTTAGCTTCCTTCCCTAGGCTTGGCTCCTTCTGTCACTGTGCTCCAGGGCCTGCTCTGTCCCAGAGTTTTCCAGCTGAAAGAGTTAACCAAACCTTTTTGCCAGCCTTATTCAGCATAACTTTTCTGGGTCTTAGAAGAAGTTAGCACTTGAACCTCAACTGGTGACTCAGAGACCCCTGCTAAATGCACTCCTGGTTTAAGTACATTGACACTGATGGAGTTACAAGAGGAACAGAACTGGTCCTTTGCCTTATTTGCTGTTATCCACAATAGGCAGCTCTATTTTTCAACATAACAAGTACCAGAATACTGATTATATTAGCTGCCAAGAAATGCAGAACAAACAGACTTACATGTTTTTCCCTTTATTTCCATCATCTGACCTTTGCTTTTTATGTCTTAGGAGCAAGCTGCAACTTTATTTACATGTATAATCTAGTTGAAATGCTAGTTTGTGTGTAGAAAGCTATGTGGACTTTGGTCTTTGAATTTGACTTTACTTTTTTTTTTTTTTCAGAGCAAAACATAATAAATTAATGGAAACATGGAAATGTTAGGTTTTACAATGATTCTCATTTCATGTTTCTGATTCTTTCAGCCCAGACTTGATCCTTTATTCTTCCCTAGAGGCTTGAAACATTAGTTCATAGTCTAAAATATAAATTTGTGTCCTGAAACAGGAGGTACTAAAATCACTCATATTGCCCAGTTCAATAATGATAGCTTTGGAATCCCCACAAAAAGATTGACTGTAACAAAACGTGCTACTAGCCATCTCAATTTTGTATAAAGCATCAGTAATGAAAAATGAATTATTAAATTATTAAAACAATGGAATTCAAATTATTAGGAAGAGAGCAAAATCTAATACAGAAACGGAGTAAATACTAAGACAGTCAACATGAAAAAGTAAACCAGACAATAATCTAGGTACAACTTATGGGGGGTGAGAAGAGTTTAAATAGAATCACAGAATCACAGACTGGTTTGAGCTGAACAATCCCAATTCTCTCGTCCTTTCCTCATAGGAGAGGTGCTCCATTCCTCTGATCAACTTGGTGGCCCCTCCTCTGGACTCACTCCAACAGGACCATGTCCTTCCTGTGGTGGGGACCCCAGAGCTGGACACGGCAGTGCAGGTGGCATCCCCGAGGTTTCAAACCTGCAGCTGAATACATTGACTCTGGTTTTCTTAATCAGTCTGATCAATTTTGGATGTTTCACTTATCTTTTCAAAATTTTCAATTTTTTACTTCTGTGTATCCACCTAGACTTGGCTCTGATTGCTTAGTGAGAAAGAATATCTCACTTCTACCCCGTACTTTATGTCTGAGTTATGCAATCTTCCCAGTTTTACATACCAAACGAAAAACAATACGGTACTGATACATGCTAAATCTTAGTCTTTCTGGGTGAGGAATTTTTCACAAAACAACCGTAAGTAGCCCACAATATTGAAACAAGGGGAATGATGAATAAAGAAACAAAAAGTGCTAACTTCTACTTATAGGTCTTATTAAAGCAAAGCATCAATTTCTGACATAAATATTTAAATTCTGTATAGGTTTACTAAAAAATCTTTTATATCCATGCCTCCATACATCACAAGAATACTACTGGGATAAAATCACAATACTTCATCTAAAATTGAGCAAGAGAAGGTTCTTCACAGGGATTCTGTGAATAATCAAAGAAATAATAATTTGGGTTTACTGATATATGTTTTACTAATTTTTTTAACATTCATATAGTTTTACTATATGGGTTTTTTGGTTATCTCTGTCCCCACCAGTCTACAGATGACCATCAAATCAATATCTGTGGGGGAGGAGCGGGGAGCTTCTCTATGGAAATAACACCCTTCGAAATTGCATAGTACTATTTATTAATTAATGGCTAAGAGACTGTTCTTTTCATTTGCTACTGCACACAACCCACACGATCAGCAACAAACCATCAAAGCCACCCAGATGGTTACTCTCAGAGCTAGGTATTTTTCAGAAAGTGGTATAAAAAAACAAACAAAAGGAGTGAGAATCTAAGGCACTTTTGAGAGGACACCATTTACAACTCAAGAGTAACAGTGACATTAACTGTAAGGCAAGAGCTCAGCACGAAGTGTCTGGGTGGTGGAGCTCTGCTGCGTCAGTGAAAGCCACTGTCTGTTACCATGCATTCATTATCAAAGAGAGAAAAATCCCTCCCAAACATAATAATAAAAAGATAATCAAGATGATTAAAAGCTTACTCACATGCAGTCTCTCTCTGACTTTAACACTATTACCTCTCAGCTCCTAAACATTGAATTTACAGGTGACCAGCTAATCACAGCAGCTTTTCTCAAAGTGGGAAAGATGAGTAATGCTTCCAGAAGACAAGTACAGATGTTGTACAGCAAACTCGGTTAAACTCAGTTAAACTGCTGTTCAAAAAATTTTGTTTCAAAATGCTCCTGGGAGGAGGAACGCATCTCAAAAAGCAGCTCCCCATCAAAACTGGTGCATATGTCCTTACATCTTTTAAAGCCTCTAGGAACTGTTGAGCAGACCTCCCATCAGTCTGTCAGATACTGAACTTCCCAAGACAAATGAAACTATCTCAGTTTCACAAGACTTGTAAAGCAAGAACGTATGTAACCTGCTTTTTCAAAACACACATGCTGCAAACACAGAGACCGAGTGTACTGACATTTCTCCATTACAGCTTAAAATAACATCCTGTGTGATGCCTATATGCTGTGCTGTTAGCTCAGTTTGGGATTTTCTAAACACTGGCTTTGCTTTCAAAGAATAATGCTCCGGTTTCTGTACAATACATGAGAGCACACTGGCTCTTCAGCTGGGAAACAAAGTTAAGAATGTGTGGGCTTTGGCTTCAAAATTAACCATGCTTTAGTAATCTAGTATACTAAACTGTTTCTTATTAATGTATCATGCAAATACTCTCCAGTCCTCCCACAAGTCTGACACTTTCCCAACATATCAATAGCAAATGTTCTGTGAAATGCAACTTTTGTGATGTAGGCCACCCTGACTTTCAGTGTGATCTCAACCCACCATCCAAATCTTCATGGCAGATGCAGAATGGGGCTCTTTAGTAAGGGAAACAATATAGGAAAAAAGTTTTGTTGCTACTTTGATACATCAAATTTATTTTTTTTAGCAAAGAGACTGCTTTTATTTTTTACTCTTTTTTTCTTAATTATGGCTGAATAGCATCAGATTTGTTGTATGCTCAGAGTCAGAATGTAATGTCAGGAGATGGTTGATATCAGCCCTTCATTAGTGTAACTAGCTGATTCTACACACAATTTTGAAGTGCCTCAGCTTCACCCCAGCTGTTTTCCGTCTTAATGCAGATGAGATGGAGACTCATGTACCATGGGACTTTTGTTACATGACAAATATGCTCTGCAGAGGCTCTGCCACCACTGCCCCATCTCCCAGAGCAGATTTTTATTTGATGTTGCTGTTGCCAAGCCACCTGCCAGCTTCATCTCCCTTCTCTGGATGGTGGATGTGACAACATTTGCACAGGGCAGTGCTTCATTGAGCAATAAGAGCTATTTGTGAGCAGGCTGGCTGGTGCTGGCTGCAGCAGAAAGCAGGTGAACCTGCCCTGGTAGCCAAGAGGCTCTGTGCTTTGCTCTAACAGCTGCCCCACCTCTGTTGCTACCAGCACCAGTATGACCCTCACACTCACTGTTCCAAAGCCACCAGCCTGCAGTCCAGCGGTCACCACAGGTTGTGGCCCAAACAGGAGACCATTCAAAATGGCATATGAGAGGAGTATGTAGCCATTGATATCTGGTTTTCCTATGTTTATGCAGTACGTCTTTTTACGCTATAGTTAAAGCCACAGTGTGATCTACTCTCCTCTGACTCAGCCATAGCATCTTTCGGGCTCTTTCTGTAGGCACTGTTGCCAAAGAGAACCTCGAGGAATGATAAAGGAAGGTAATGTATTCTAATTTTTAGCTTTTTACCTCCCTTCTGTTTTTAACATTCTCTGTTCAGATGCACTATGGTTTTCCCCCATGAAACTCAGAGCTATCACTTCACAAAGGCTACACTAACAGTGCAGGAGACAAAAGCCATGTGAGCTGTGTGAAGGCAGATCCGGGGTGATGCAGCGGCTGAGCAGAGGAGTGAGCTCAGAAAAATAACAGTGCATACATCAGAGGTGGAAGGCAAATTAAAGAGCTTTGGAAGCCTAGGTGGGGCTGGATGCTGACCAGACACTGGTACCCAGAGCACACAAATGAAAAACAGAGAAGCAGTGCCATGATAAGTGACATGGGTCAGGGAGAAAAAATTAGCAGCTGTGTTTCAACTGAACTGAATTTCAGAGGGGAGCTGACAGGTTCCACTGTCAGCAGCCATTCATGGACCACACAAACATTTCACCACTTGCCTCTTTAGACATGGATGGGAGATGCAACAAAGAACCTCAGCAAACAATAGAGTCCCTCTGCAATGCTCTTCACTGCCTAGTACTAAAGAATTGCTGCACTTTTTTTTTCCTTTGTTTGCTCTTTTTTAGATATAGGTCTTAAGAGTTAGCATATGATGAGGAACAATGTTTTGGAAAAACTCAGGCCACTGCTCAATGAAGTTCTGTTTGTACTAGTAAGAGTTTGAGCTAAAACAAAAGCTAAGTGAAGAAGTCCAGAATTTGGCCCAGGAGTCCCAAAGCAATGTCCTCTGCTGTATTTCATTCTGCATCCATTCACCATACTTAACTGATAGGTGCTATACCTGTGTCCTCTTTCTTCAGCAAATGCAAACTCACTACACTTGTGAAGGACAAAATGCTTTGCACTCAGGCTTAATACCAGACACAACAGAAAAACGAGGGGGAAACTGGTTTTGCTAGACTTATTTGGATTATGCCTTTTTTTACCCCCCAAATTGGAAACAACTGAAAATACTTAGGAAATTCAGGAGATTTAGGGGTTGTTTATACAGCGAATGAAAACAACTGACCCAAATGCCTCTACATTTTAAAGCTCCAAGGTAGGGGCATATTAAAACAACCAGGTCCTCTAGTTTCTATTGCCTAAAGAAAACTTAAATCTAAAATAATTGTTTTTAAAAATTGATTTCCTTTAACATGTGTACAAGATTAAGTGGTTACAAATAGAAATGCTAGATATTCTGAAATCCTTATGGCAAATATCTGAGTTGCTTATTCTGGCAGTTTCCATAAGAAGGGATCATTATGGTATCTACATTTTTCTCCCAGAGAAACAGCAGGAAAAAACAGTAAGAAAAAAGAATAGGCTAAAATGAATTCGGAGTAAATTGCAGAGCATACCTCTGCTTCCGTTCCCTGGTAAAGAAAAGCCATTACATGCATACTGCAAGGCTAATCTAAACTTCTTTTCCAAACAATGTACTCCAATGAGCAATTGAAATAAGTGGGTGCAATTCTAACATATTCTGTTTGCAATGTGGCTATATCTGGTTCATACATTTTTTTCTCTCTCCCCTCTTCCCCCTTAATAAGAATTTCTTTGTCTTCAGGATTAAAAAGCATGGCCACATGCCCTCTAGTGAGCTACACAATGACTGCATCTCGGTAGGCGGAGAGTGGTCACCTCATTTAAGAGATGCTTCTTTACACTACCATGTGCTATTTTCCTCACAAAGGTATTCGTCGTGTTTTATGCTCAAGCCTTCTGAATCTTCTGGTTTTCTGTTTTCTGAGAGTTCCTTTTTTTGAGTTCAGGAAACGAAATGTTCTGAACTAGGTAATAGAAATACCTAGTCCAGTGAGCAGCATTTAAAGCAAAGCTAGACTTGGAAACTACTGAAGCCCTGTTGCTTCAGCTAAGTATCAAATACACAGTGTATCAAGAACATTTTCACAAAAGTTTTCATATTTCTTTGGGGGAAAAAAAAAGATTTCTAACCCAATAAATAAATGCCCAGAAGCTGTACGAAATGTAGTAATATACACAGTACCATCATGGCTTGGACGTGCTCTTCCCTGTTTTGGAAAGAACCTCTCCCTCCTTACGCACCACTGAGCGAACTGGACTGACACATGTCTCTGAATGTCTTCTAGCATGAGGACTTGGGCAAGGATCTTCTGCATCATGTCCTTTTAGGAGGGCTCATCTGTCTCCATTTAAGCAGTAGCTATTTGGAAATGGAGCCCTGCTGGCATTGAGGAAATTGTGCTTGCAGCAAGCAGGTTTGTCCCGTGCTAACACTTGACTGGAGGATACTCAGTGACTTCCTTCAGTGGGCTCTCCTTAGATACGTGGAGATATTTCACAGGTCACATGTGCCTCCTATGCCACAGACTGGCAGCTCCCCTTTAAAGCCATGCTCTTGTTCTAGATAGATAATTCAGCTCTTAGCCAGCGGCTTCACCATTCACATGAGCAAAGTTTAACATGTGCTTGAAACTTTACAGGATTGTATTAAAACACAGGGTTACCCAAAGTTTACCGCAGTTTCCTTCTTACTCATTTGTGCCCCTGCAATGCATCATTACCCACATGCTTAAAGAGTCTTACTCTGTCATAATCCATAATATTTGGCCTGATGCTAATAAAGCCTGATTCATATGAAAAGAGTAAGAATTGCTGTTGCTACTGCCAATGGTAATAATGAAGTATCCTACTCACATGATACAAATTAGAGATGCACGGAACATGGGGTTCCTGTTTTATGATAATGATTATCATTCTTCATAATTAATACAAATTGCAGTACAGTTATTCTAAAAGCACCAACAAATAAAAAGATGGAGGAAAGTTTAGTATTAATCCTGTTTCTCTAGATATGCTCAAAAATGACATAACATATCAGGAAAATGAACTGGAGGTTTACAGATTATATATTACATTTGGAATCCCAGTCTCATCTGAAAAGTATAAAATGCCTTTTTGAAATGTTAATTGAATTTCTCTTGTGACAAATGAGAAACTGTTGTATCCAGTTATGCGCCACAAGTAACTGTCACTCCCTCCTTTGCCATGTTACCAGCTTAATATCAAAAAGCAGCATAGCAAATATTTTTTCCAATTGTTAAGACTATGGCATATTTCCCAGATATTAACTTGTGACCCATACATTTCCATGAAGTCCTCCTTCAGCTGTGTTAGGTTCAGCTGTGCACTTAGCAGGTGGCTTGAATGTATTTCAGCCTGACATTACGGGCTCACCAGCCCAAAGAGATGCGTCAGTCCAAAAATCCCCTTTCCACAGGGAACATCTGCAGATTATAAATACGATTTTAATATGAGTATATGTCCTCTGTGTAAGAGTTTACTTAGAAGTTACTACTGCTGTCTGAAAATCTTGTCATCCCAACTGGAGTAGGAGCTGGAATTTCTCCATGTTGGGCAACAATAAATGTTCTTCATATGAAAATGTTTATCTGGATGCAGCAAGGCAGTTATTCCAGGGGAAATTATGGCTGAGAGCATAAAAAAAGTCTGGTTAGTAATCCAAGTGACATCTTGGAATATGTAAAAGATTAAGTAACAACGTCTGGAATGGACTAGATCAAGACAAATCCAAGTTCAATGGGAACTTAAGCAACTCGAAGAGCACTAAATAATCTCAGGAATCCATCTAAAGATTCAAGATGAAAACAACCCCATTCCTTTGCTTATATTTCCTTGGTCTGGTTCACAGTTTTGTTGTTGATGGATGCCAATCTCTTTAGTCAATGTCTAGCCTGTCACTTTAGCCAATACTTTATAGCAATAAGACACATTATTTATACGAATAAAATTTGCTAGCAACACAGTCTGAGCCTTACCAAATATGGTCTCCTTTCTTTGTGTAGCCCATCATGGTTCATAACCAAAGGGAAAAAACCCACGAAGTTTTACTGTTCACATTAGAAGCCTTCATAAGAGACGAATATTTATTTCCAAAGGCTTCACCCAGAAGTAGAGATCAGAACGTGTTCAGGGGGAAGTACAACTTCGTTTATACTTGCTAGGAAAGAACTTCTCTCCCACATTGAAAATGGTCTGTTAAATTTTCCTATCTACCATATATCCCTACTAAACTAGAAAGTTCATGGTCCTGAGATAACCCAGGGACTTGGAAAGCTTCTCAAGAGAGCCTTGACCTGGTGTTTGCAAACATCATTTTCACAAATACCTATTTAATTTTAATGTCAGTCTTGTTGTCTCACCTAAGCAAGAAGCAGAATGTTGGAATTTGACACTGCCTGCCTATTAAATTTGTGTGAAAATGTTATTTTCACACTTAAAATTTCACCTAAACCTGCAGACAGGCAACATAATATGGCAAAATAATTCATTTACAAACTGCTAAATAATACAGCACAGCAACTACCATTCAGCCCTCCCCATCTGAAACCTCGTACCCCAGCCCTTCTCATTAATTCAACGTTTAGTAATCTTCTAGAACCATCTCCCCACTGTTGTAAAATACTTACAGGGATGATAATTAAAACAACCTGAGCCTATTAAGCATAATCAACTTGATAACTAAGATAACTCAGTCTCAACTTCTAAAATAAACAAGCCAGGCAGTTGTATTTGGAATCCCTGTAGAAGACATACAGCTGTCTTAGTTTGGACATCCTCTTCTCCCAAGAGGACTAAATTATGTCACTCCCTGTGTTCAAGTCGGTGTGTAATTTAACTGCTTAAAGGTAAATAGGAGCTTGGGTGTCTTATGGAAATCACCTGGTCCATAAAAGAGACATTTTCTGAAAAATTGTGAGCAATGTTAGAACATTTTTCCCCTTCACCAACTGTTTCAGGAGCTGTTGTGCTGATAGAGATGATGCTGGCATAGGCTTGCGTGGTGCCCTCTAGATATGAGAGATCATAAGAGCAGATCCTGTGCATTTCCGTGTTATGTCTCAATAGCATTCCTGCTGAAGTCTTATGGTGTAGAGCAGGAAAATCTCTGAAAACACCCTCCCAGGCAATAAAGGATAATGAAATGTGCTTCAAAAGAAGTTAAGCAGAGCTCTGAAGACGGAACAAGAAAGCAGTCTGCATACACAAAACTCGCACTGTGTCATAAATCTAATGCATGTCTCTCATTCTGACTGAACTGCCATGCTCTTGCTCTAATGAAGTACAAGGCCAACGTATTGTACCCACCTTCACTAAAGCCAGCAATAAAGTTGTGTGTGTGTCTCTGTGCAGCATCAAAACAGATTTCACATTATTGTTTTAAATAGCAAGAGGACTGCAGAGAAAGATGTCTGTATTTTCTTAATAGCTGTAACCACAGTACATAGCACATGTCAAAATTCTGAAAAGAGAACAGATTTCCAATGCTTTTATACAATGTATATGGTTTCTTTGCTTTGATGTCTTTGCTTCTTTATTGTATTAAATTATCTGGATTTAAAAAAGAAAAAAAAAAAGGTTGTCTTTTGTCTTGTTACTGAACTGTCAAACATTATTTGAGCTAAGAGAACAGCCAGGGCCTCCGTAGCAGTTTTGGGGAGGGGAGGAAGGAAGAAGGAAAGTTGTTAAGTATCCTGCCTATTTGCATAGTTAGGTATTTCAGCCATGAGGACTGCAGTTGGACAGCATTGTTCTAAGAGTTACTGTAGGTGACTTTTAAAACCCACTATCCTATCCATCCATATCACTCCATAGGGAAATCCTGCACCCCTTCTCAAGACCATTTTCTGCAGTTCTCCTACTTGTCCCACATTTCCCAGAAGGACAGGATGGAAGGTGATGGCAAGTGTCTCTGGCCACTGCTTTGGGGATGGACTTGATATTTCTTGCATGTTTTTTCTTCTAACAAATAAGCATGACAGAGAGAAAAGATCCATTTCTCTTTTTTTAATATCATGGGGAAAATGCCTGCCAACAGGAATTATATTGCTCCACTGATGTTTCTTCTTTACCTGGAGCATCCTTGAAATCAGTACCAGCTGTTGCAGAGAAGGATTTTGGTGCCCTAAACAGAGATTTATAACTTCAGGGGAAGAAATAAGTGAGAGGAGCACAGAAACCTCATAGAGAAAGGATTTTGCTGCCATGGCAGAAACCTGTACATCAAATAGACCTGTCTCTGCAGAGGAGCTGAAAAAGAGCTCCTTCAAATCACTCAGCAACTGTAGAACTGGATAAAAAGTGTGGCCCTTTGAAGTCAAAGGCAAAACTCCAGGTGACTTTAGTCTGGCCACAGTTTCAGCTTTGAACTCAAATCTGAATGCAAATTTAACAAATCACCAGGCATAACAGGATTCAGGTTCTTATAAAACAATCATGGCACTGGAGCAGAGATCTCCCTGGTCCTTTGCTCTGGCTTTTCCACATGGGAGTTTCCACATGCTCTGCTTGTTACATAGCTCAGTACAGGCACACATTTCAGCCTGTAACCCTGAAAATAGAGTCAGCTTTCACTGAAATTAATGTTTCTTTCTGTAAAAATAGTCCCTGAAGTTCACATTAAAGGATCTGGGATCTCCTGGTCTGGCTTGAGATCCTCTAGACCCTGGACACCCACAAATCTCTGTCTATAATGTCAGAAATGTTCAAATGCTAGCAGATTGTGATAAATTCCCATTTTGAAGTCACAAGAGGGAGAATTAAGAGTTTAAATGGAAAAATGTTAGTGGAAGTGATGTGAACTTACATGTCTGCAATTGATCATGTTTAATAAAAGTTGGTCACATATTTCTTAATCTAGACCCAATGGCTAATACAAGCAGGAAAAAATGCAAGCTTTTCCACCCTCCATGTGCTGCTTCTGAGCCATAAACAAAGTCTGACAAAGAGAGGAAATTAAGAAGGTCAATATTTAGACCTGTAGTACAAGCAAAGCACAGGCTGTAGGCAAAAGAATGCAAATTTCATGCAGCATTGCAGGACAAACGAGTTCCCAGAGGGCTCCATGCAGCAATGGTTGGGCCACTTCTTATAGCTGAGGTCCAGTCTGCTGCTGTCCTCAGTGCACACAAAGTATGAACTTGTTTCATAGTTTCTTATGTAAAATCACTGATATGTAAAATAAGTAGAGCTAGAAGGATGATCACCAGACAGAACATCCAGCAAGCTCTGGTACTTCTCTTCAATACCAATACTTAGAAAAGTCTCATTTAAGACAAAGAATTCACACATAAAAACTCGTAAGATTGCAGACCAATTTTATGTTTTACATGTTCAGTATTAAAGTCTAGAAGCACAGTAGCAAGGGCATAACTAACCCTAGGAAATTAGCTCCGGTGGCATGTGAGATAGGACAAGTCACTGAATGCTGGTGGGGCAAAGCAGGAACAAGGAAATTGGCTTTGCCGGCTAAGCCAACATGCCATAGACCTATACACTGAAGCTCCATTTTCAGCTTTTCAATTGACAGCATCAGAGCCAGTTTAGGCAACTCCTTCCTCATACTCCCTTCTTCCCATGCCATCTTTCAGCTGAGGTGGTTCAGCTTTCCATAGGACCATGTGCAAAACCAGGAGAAGAAAATAATTTTACACTAACAGTTAGGAATGTTTACAAAAGTAATCTTACACAAATGAAAGCAGAAAAAGGGTTATTTTAGGGCAGGGCTGGCCAATGACGTCATTTGCCAGGCCACATGACAGCAGAATCAGCAGTTCTGGGGGCCAGCATGGGAGTAGAAGAAACTGCTGAAAGCAGAAGGGCAAGCAATGGATGGTACAGGAAAGGCTGTCTGTGACCATGGGCTCTCAGCCGGATTAATGCTTGTTTCCACTGATAAATCAAGCCCCATGAATACCACTGAAAGCAGAGCTGGGAGTGCTGTGAAGATGTTTAGCGCTGCTTAGGAAAAAATCAAGATGAAAAATCGTATCTCTAGCTTTAAGAAATGATGGTTCCTCACCCTGGTAGCAATTTTGACTACACCTGATTACATGCTTTGCTATGTCAGCTGTCACCCATGTACAGTTGCATGTACAGACAAAAAAAGTGGCAGGAAAAAAAGGTTTAAATGCATTTCTTAAGGTATGTTAGACTAGAACTGCTGGAACTGACCATACCTGAGTGCTATAATTTGCCAACAGAAAGGACAGTATTTTTTTTTTTCACTTGGCTGCTAAATTAAAATTGATTGACTAGACTTCTAATGAGGCCAAGAATTATGTAAGTCTTGTAACCTCTTTTAGTAAGAAGCATACTTAAACGGAGGCTTGAAAAAAGGTGCAGGTTTCTTCTAATATTCTTTAAAATGCTTTTCCCTTTTGACTTGCAAGAATTTAACTCTGAAACCTCTGCAACCTGATGTAAAAAGGTCTGGTTTTATGTTTATGGCTAACACTTGACAGGTCTTGACTTTATTTGTTATTGGAATGAAGTTATGAGTACATTCACTCACATGAAAAAGTCATGTAAATATTGCCTTGTAACGCCACATGTAACTTCATCCTAATGAAGGCACTTGTAGTTTAACAAGCATTTTATTTGCCATGAAAAATTGAAAAATAGTGTACGGCAGCTCACACAGAGTGTTTTAGTTTCCTGAAGATACATGTGACACAAAAAACCTCTCAGCAAAAGCCAACGAAAAGAGCAGTTATTATAGAATCACAGAATTTCCTGAGTTGGAGGGGACCCACAAGGATCATAGAGTCCAACACTGCTCAGCACAGCCCCAAAAATCCCAACATGTTTCTAAAAGCCTTGTCCAAATGCTTCGTGAACTCAGGCCTGGTGCTCAACCAAATCATGGTACATCATTGCAACGACATGAAGCTGAGTTCACAGCAGCAGTGTTCAGCATTTAAAATCAGGTCTTAACAAAAGCAATTGCTGAATTGAATGTTTTTCTGCTGGTATACTTAGAAGATGGTCACAACAGCCATGGGGAAATTCCAAGCTGCAAAATCACCCTTGGTGGTTTTAGTCTCAGCCACATCCTGCTCCAAGGTATAGGATTGGAGTTGAGTGCTCTGGTAGTGAGGAAAGCGGGAGACAGCTGGGGAACATGCCATCTTTGCTCACAGCAAGAAGAATACCAGCAGGGACATCACATGGCATGTTCCAGCCTGCACGTAGGTAAACTGGTGGGGTTTTAACATACAAACAGAAAAACAGGACAGCAGCTGCCTCTGTAACTTCAAATATCAGAAAAACAACGAAAACTGAGTATTTGTCTCATGATTTGGGATATTGCAACACTTGCAATACCAGCAATTTTGCCCAGAGCTTACCCCAGCTTATGTAGGGATGTACACAACTATGGGAGCTCTTCCCTTCAGGAATTGGAGGTAAAATGCACAAGCCATCACTTTAACCAAATAAAGCAACAAATAAAGCATGTTCCCTTCCTACAATTGCTCCCCAAAACTCAGTAACCTCAAAGACCCACACTCTAGCATCATGGGGAGGGAAACAAGAAAGACTGGTTTTTGCTCTCTGAAACATCCTAGGTTTCAAGTGATGCCTCATGTTTAATACCTGAGACAAGGAAAACCATCCCTGAGGCAGCATCATTTAAAGAAACCTCTCATTTATATCTCTCACTTGAAATGAGCCAGCAGTGCACTTGTGGCCGGGAGGGCCAATTGCCCTGGGGTGCATTGGGAAGAGTGTTACCAGCAGTTTGGGGGAGGTGATCCTTCTCTACTCAGCCCTGGTGAGGCACATCTGGAGTGCTGTGTCCAGTTCTGGGCTCCCAAGTACAAGAGAGGCAAGGAGCTCCTGGAGCAGGTCCAGTGGAGGTCCACAAGGAGATCTGGGGTCTGGAGCATCTCTCTTTTGAGGAGAGACTGTGAGAGCTGGGCCTGTTTAGTCTGTAGAAGAGAAGACTGAGAGGAGATCTTATCAGTGCTTATAAATATCTCAAGGGCAGGTGCCAAGACGATGGTGCCAGACTTTTTTCAGTGGTTCACAGTGACAGGATGAAGAGCAATGGCCGTAAACGAAAATGCAAGGAATTTCACCACAATGTGAGGACAAACTTCTTTACATTGGGGATGGCAGAGCACTGGAACAGGCTGCCCAGGGAGGTCGCGGAGTCCCTCTCTGGAGACATTCAAAACCCACCTGGACACGTTCCTGCGTCACCTTCACCCTCCAAACTGTTAAAGCCACCGCACACCTGCTCTAGGTGACCCTGCCTTGGCAGGGGGTTAGACTAGATGATATCCAGAGGTCCCTTCCTAACAACTCTGTGATTGTGTGAAATCTTTTTTTTTTTTTTTTTTACAGAAAACACACAGCCTCTTTGGAAGTAAGATCTCCATCTGGTAAATGTTTATCCTGTTACTGCTCAACCATTTCCACTCCCATTGTTCATGCTCTGCTACCCTCTTAAATAAATAGTTCCATCACATATGAATAAAATGTATACATTCTTTTTTAAAGGGAAGTCAGAACAGAGATCACAGTATGAAGAGTGCACATTGAAGTCTTTCCTACCTATTAAGACACTCCCAGCTTTGCTTTGTCTTTTCTTACCTGTTTGATTCTCCCTGCAGTTGTACTCTTTGAAACAGTGTCAATGTCCAGACTTGTTTTTGTTCCTTCTGTTCCATCACATTTCAACTGCAAAACACATCTCTCTGGGATTGCTTAACTCTTATTTAGGGTTAGAGCTACCTTACCTCCAACATTTTCCTCTGTCTTGCTCTGAGCTTCCATGTCTTAATGTGACTGTATTTACATGCAGCATGATGGAGAAATATGACCTGGAACATGAATGCCAATGTGACAAACTTTCCTTCAGAAAGAAAAGACAGTCTTAATTAAACCATGTAGATTAAAATCTAATTCTTGGGACTGTGCACACATTTAATAACAAGACACACCTGAGCTATACAGGAGTTTGGCCACAAGAAGAGGGCATCAAACCTAGATTGCGTGGATTTCTCAGATTTGCGTGGCAAATTTCATTTGGTCAAAAAAATTCAAATGTACACCTCAGGTTTAGTTCAACATACTTTCAGATCTGCCTGGGAATGTCGCATTCTGAAACCAAGGTATCTATAAAGTTAGGACTCAACAGCTGAGTGTTTGCAGAGATGTTTTCAATTATAACATTAAGTCCAGCAGTTTAAAGCCAAGACTCCTAATTTACAACAGTACTTGTTAATTTACAACACTGAGCTTGTATAACATTTAAGTAAACACTGCACTTCTGGATGACAGAAAGCTAAACAATGAAATAAAACTTCAGAAACATATCTACTCCTGCAGTTTTCAAAGAGCTTCCAGTTCTCCAAAAACAAACAGCTCCCAGCTGCCTGACATTTATACCCATGCATCCTGTACTGCTACAAATGTAGAGAGAAAGGGACCAGCAACCTAAATGCTTTTCATTCAGAAGATCCATCAAATCAGATTTTAAGGTAAATTCTGCTTTCATCCACTGTATTTAATTTTGTTTTGTGAAGGGAGGGAAATGTCAAGAAGAAAACAAACACTAAGTGTAAACATGAAACATACTTTAATTTTACAACTGAAGAGCTAACTCAGTCCTCAATTCTTTGTTCCAGTTAAGCTAAATCCTTGCCTTTCTAACAAGCGTTCCAGCTGAAGACAGCTCCCTCACATTTCAGGCTTCTGCAGCTGAAACAAGTCAAATTGCAAGCTCTTCTTCCTAACCATCCATTGCCTCACCTCCTTTCCCACTAAAATTATAAAAAACTTTCAGCTACCCACCTTTTTTCTTCTCTAAAATGCCACTCTCCTCTTCTGACTCTTGCCAACACCTCAATACTAGGGCTAATCAAGTAAGTAGAAGCTGTTCAGAATGTCCGTTTTCCAGAAAAAAATATCATCAATGTATTTTTCTAAAAGCCCACAGTAAGATGACAATGGAAACAGACTGTCTTTCACTGAGTTACTGCAATTGTTGCAAGAGGCATACTCTTCATTTAGAACAAATATTTAACTGAAAATCTTATTTTTTACTAAACCATTCCAAAAGCCTGCTGTTCAAAAAACTCTGCAGATGATCCCCTTTAAGATCCTACTTGGTTTTCCCCTCAAGTCTATAAAATCAGAGCTTTCAGAACTTTTGAGCTTTATCCTCAAATAAAGCGGTTTAGAGAACATTTCAATATGGAAGCCCTCGAAGGGGTAAGAATGTAGAAAATGTGTTTCACAACAGTCTTCCATGGTACAGAGTATGAAGAAAGGACTCAGAGACTGGAAAAGCTGAGGCATGTTCAAAGAAGCTGAGAGCCTGAGGGCAGGTTTTGCAAAGCCTAAATAATGACTTGAATAGCACTGGTGAGCCACGGAATAGGACCAAGAGCATCAAAGGCCTCTTAGGGACCAATGGGACAGGACAGTGGCTTCACAATGGTTTTGTGGATATGCACTGTTCAGGATCTATAATACCATAACTAATTAAAAAGGGTTTAATAGACATTATTCTCTGGGGTGGGTGGGAGGGTGTGTCATGTTACCAACAACATTTTGTCCTTTGGGAATATTCTGCATATTTGCAAGCAGAAATTTGAGTAACAGCCTAGGAAAATGCCCTCCAGACTCACTGCCAGGTCTCTGGAGCAATCTAGCTAGAAACATATACAGCCTCATCCAGAGAAAGGGCAAGATCAACCATTCCCTCTCAAATTAATGGGATTTTTGAGTGTTCAGCATCCCACAGCTGGCTAAGCCCTTTATGGAGCAGTAATTGCAGACAGTTCTCTGACTTGGGTGGGGAGAGAAACTTGGGATTGGCAACCTGAATAGCACTCTGTCCAAATGCCCATTCAGCTACTGTCTGAAGACAGAAATCCTGACAGTAATTGCTTGCTCATTTTTGAAGGGAAAATTCCCAAAAACCCCAGTGGGATTATGCCTATGTTAGCAAGGACTTCAGGCTCTGAATTATTACTGATTATTACTGATAAAAACATTCAAAAAATAACAGGGATAATTTTCAACAAGATCAAGTATCACAAGTACAGACTTAAATTTTATGTGACAATTTCAATTCCTACCAAACAAACAAACACCACAACCCAGAAACAGGAAAGATAGAACATTACCTCATCACAATACTTGAACAGGAATGAAAAGCAAGGACTGAGAGCTAAAAGAACTACTGTGACACAGGAAGTTTGAAGCAGAAGGCTTAAGCTCAAGAAAGGAAGGGTATAATGCTACTGAACGTAAATGTTAGTATTTTACTGATATAGATTAAGTTAGACATAAGGACACGTCACATAAACCAATCTTCTCTCCTGTAACAGCATACATGCCTAGTGGAGATGCAGTAGATGTCATACAGTTTGAGCAGAGCAAGTCTTTTAATACAGTCTTCCTTGACATTTTCATAACCCACCAGGGGACACAGACTAGAGGAAACACTGTATTCAAGGAGTTCTTATTAATGGCTCAGTAACTGGAAATATGCACACACATATATATGTGTGTGTGTATATATATATATGTGCGTGTGTGTATAGATGTAGCCACACATCTGGCTATACCTAACTGTCCTCAGTTAGGTATTTCCAGTATTTTTACTAATGGTTTGATTTATAACTTTGTTCAGTGAATTAAATAAACGCTCTGAGTGGAAAAGGGCTAGAAGGACAATGAAGACAACAAGCAGTTTTCATAATAGCAGTGGTAATGTTGAGAAATATTCCTGTTTAAAAAAAAACCCAAGATCCACCCAGGGTTGTGAGTAAAGAGTGTAAAAGGCACATTAATATGCTTTTTTTTATTGAGCATAAATAGAAAGCACATGAAAGAACATACAGCTGATAAAGTCTACCCCCAGTTAGACACACAAAGCAAGGAGCCTAAAAAAATAGCCAGAAAAATATATCATCTCTTTAATTAGTGAGAACTTGTAACAACCCATGGGGCTTCAAGCAATACCAGAGAAACACCAACACGAACACATAAATGACAGCTAAAATTAAAGAAATGAAAAGGCATGAAACATATCTGTGTTGTCTTTCTTGCCTCTTTGTTTTCACCCTTGTTATTATGTCCTGTAAGCTCAGGAAGAAACCGCGTCATCCATTTCCTTGCATTTCGCCCAGGGATGACCCGAGGTCACATCAAAGAGGGTGGTGTCGGTGAACGGCTGGGAACAGCTGATATAACATCGTGTAGGGATGCTACTAGCAAAACAGAGAAGAGGCTTAGTATGAAAGCATGGCACAGCAAATTCCACCAGTCCCACCTCCCGCAGGGAACAGTATTTCCATCAGCCCAGCCTCTCTCCTCACTTGCCCTCCCTCGGGCTCCAAACACACTGCCAGTATGCATGTTCCACATTCCTCTGGTATATAAAAGAGATATTAATACATTCCTAGCATGGCATTCAGGGGAAATAGTATGCCCAAGAGATGAAATTATATTCCCAACTCTCTCAAAGTGAATTACAGTTCATTGCTATCAGGAGATACAGGCAACACATAGGAAGAAACACAGGGAATAAAGACGAGATGTGGCTCATAAAACTGGAATTGAGCACAGCTTGTTTGAATGGCTGGTTTTAATTTACACCTCCTGAAAGCACCAATAAACTTTGGAGATATGCACCAGTGCCGAATCCTGGGGACATCAATGGGACTGCAAGGGAGTGTGTGGCTTGCCCAGGCTGCATGCTCAGAGATAAAAAACCCCTAAGAGTCTGGTTGGATCAAGAACCTGTGGACCTTTAACTTCTACTAATTGACAGAAGAATGTCCTCTTGTATTAAATAAGAAGGGGTTTTGTATCGCTTTGTGGGATAACTTGGTTATCAAGTACTGGACACAGGCCCAGCCGCTGGAATCGGAGTGAAGCAGTGCAAGGGTTTGTCATCACAGTTCTCAGGGAAGCCATCAATCTGCTGAATTGCTGTGTGACTCTTGTAACACCAAACTGAACTGCATAACCCAGCAAAATAAAACATTTCATACAGATTACTTTTACGGTTGCCTTACATTAGCATTTGCACAATAAATGTCTCTTTGCTCTTTCATAGTTACATGAGAAGGTTTGAGGTCACACAGAAATGCATGAAAACTGGTTTAAGGAAGAGGATACATCTTCACAGGCTACACAACAAGGCTCTGATAAGGTCCCTTCAAAACCTGTTATGTTGGAGTTTTGCTGTTGAACACAATGCAAATAGGATTTGGATTCAAATGAGGGGATTTTCTACGACACCTGTGGATGTTTTTGATTCCTGCAATACACATTAGGTCCCAAGACTGCATCTGGCGGTGGTCAGGAGTCTTTTTTTCCTGCCTCTCTAGTTTCTTTGGTAGTAACTGCTGGATCTCACTGACTTTCCATTCTTATTTCCAGATAACGCAGTATGACAGAGGTTCCCACAGCAAACACCTCAGGCATCTTTCCCTTCTCATCTAAACGGGGTTTCTTCTAGACTGCAGTAACAGCCTTTTCTCAATAGGATATAATCTGCTTCTTAGAAAACGAAGGAAACAGAAAATTTCTCCAAAAGTGCAGTATAAAAAAATTATAAGAATTAATAAAACTGATGTAACTACAGTTTATCTTTCATGTTTCAATATTCCATTCAAAACTGGTTGGAAAAGCCAGCTTATTAACAGCAGTTGTTCTAAAAACAACAGCATTTGTGACTTGCAAGTACTCAAGTTAAGGAACTAGAGATTTTTACAAGCAAGCTTTTGACTTTGTGGATTCCTAAGTGGTTTTCCAATAATTAAAAAAAAAAAAAAAAAGAATAAGATCTACTGAGGACTTGTTAACTCTTTAAAGAAAAGTAATAGTATTCAAATAAAATCAATACAGTTTTCATCTCATCTATCAAAACATACAGACAGCCAATGGACAAAGCAGGCATGTATGATATGACACTAGTTCACTCATTCCCCAAATGCATCCCAGCCCACGTGAGAAAAGCCTTCTGAGGCCCCACAACAAAAACTCTGTGTGATTTCTCACTCAGAAAACCCTAGCACAACAAAATGAGCCTTGCAATGTGACCCAAAGGACACCAAAGAAAATTCTTGGCAAAATGATAAAAGATTGAATTTCCAAAGCTATGGCCCTCTAAACAGCATAGATTAGATTTTTGATTAAACCAACTATGAGATCATCTCCAGCACAGAGCTAGCAACTGCTATATTATCATGCCAGGAGTATGTTGTTATTCACACTAGGGCAGGAAGACTTTCTACTTAACACTTAATTTATTTTTATTTAAACATTACATAGCTGTAACATAAAACAAGAAGAACCTGGTGCTGATGGGTGTGATGATCTCTGCACTCCTGCTCTCCACATCCAAAATAGCTTTTGGTCTTTTCAGGCATACCTAAAAAACACAGTCACTTCACTGAATGAATGAGGTGATTTCTGAAGCAGCATATTCCCAAAGTATTCAAAACTAGTTGCAGATAAAATTTGCACTTAGTTCAAAAAATCCTCTTTTTTTCATGCTGTTTGTTATCTTGATTAAAATCTTCCTTGGGACATGTATTTTTTTAATAAAATTGTCTTATTATCTTAACAAAACGGTTTAAATAGCATATTTTTATTGATGGTCTCTTTCTACTGTGAGACTGCCATAGGAGGTACTGTAACAGTCCTTAGAGAAATGACCAACCAAAGTCAGTTTTATAGACATAAAGAAAAATGTTCTTCACAATCTAATGTATGGCTGAGTAGGAAAAAGTTAAACAAAATCTTGAAGTCTTAAACTGAATAGAAGATAAAATGTGAATGAACTTGGACTGAACTTATTCTCCTACAGCCTTCCGGTGATGTGCACAGAACAGCAAATCAGATGTGGTATGATCTAAGAAATACAATGATCATTTATCCCACTGTTAATTTTCAAGAAATCAGAACATCCAGCAGCAATAATCCAAAGACATAATTTTACATTTAAAATCCATAATTTCTTAATTTGTATCTGATACGTCATTAAAAAATTGACAAAAGGGCTAGGGAATCTGTTTCATGCTAATGTGTTTTCATCCATTTTCATCTCAGATTTTAAAAATAGATGGGTTTGTGCAGCTCAAAGTATATTTCAAGTGAAGACAGAGGCATCTGTGAGAGGCAGGATAATAAGTGTTTCCAGCAGATACTCTCAGAGTTGCTGCACACTAACCCTATTGCAAACTTGGGCAAGTGGCACAAGGATTAGGAAGTGGAATGGATTTACCAAACAAAGTGCACTAACAGACACCTGCCCCTTACTGTGGATAAAGGGTCAGTCATGAAGGATATTTGTCTCCTTCCACAGTGTTTTTCCGTAAACTTGCTGTAATCATCAGCTATTTCTCTCCTGTGCAAGAAATGCAACTTTGATTAAGAACAAACTACAGGTGAGAACCTCAAAGAGGATCCAAATCACTGAACCTATACTACCTCAACTTCCACGAGATTTGGATTCAGAACCTTAAAGCCATGACACCCTTCGCTTTGAAGAAGAACACACCAACAATTAAGATTCTGTTCAGATGCACAAAGTCTCCTACAGCTCTAAAAACTCAGTTAATGATCCAATTATGGGCAGGAAATAAAAGATATACTGCATTTTTGTCCAACCAGAGCAGGAATGCAGCAGTATTGAAATAGCTTCCTGGATGGGATCAGGCACCATATCATGAGCAGTTAATGTCAGCTACCTGTACCCCCAAAAAGGTTTGATTGTCTAACAATGACTCACAGGACTTTGGAAGCTTGAAATATATACTGCCTCATCAGCATTTAATACCATTTCCAAATAGTAAAGCAAAGGAGATTCAAAGCTGACAGAGGAAGGGGACTAGTGATGATGTCAGCATTGCTAACTGCAGTATCTAAATTGGTTTTATTTGATCCCTTTCCCATAAGTAATCCGGGCTGGCACAGAAAAGCTCTGGGGTGTTTCAAGTTGTGATACTTCAAAGCTCTGTGCAGTAGCAACCAAAGAGCATAAAAACATAAACTTTGATCAGCAGCTTCAGCTCAAGATGACAAAGATGGTCATCAGCAACCACGGATCAGAGACCGACCCTTGGAACTGCCTTCACCCTTGCATGAAGAGACTCTTCCCAGTGGCAAGACTGCCTGCAGAAGATCTCTTTTACAAATCTCCACCAGGATCGAAATTCGTTCTAATTCTTGTTCCCGTGGTGCTTTTTCCTGCAGGAGAACCTGGTCTCTGGGAAAGACACGAAGTATTTTACTTAACACCCTCCTGCAGAGTGACCACTGAATTAATCACACACAAATGTGAATTAACATTCCTGGAGCAAGAAGCAAGAGATGGAAGTCTTCAATCAAAGCCTTACAAATCAATAAAATAAACAAGAAAACAAAAAAGGTCAGTTAAAAGCATTCCTCCTCCACGTAGGAGCTGTAACTAATTTAAAGTACATGTCCAAAGGAATGTATCATCTTGTTTACTAAGACCAGTGCAAATACATGGCTTCTGAGAGGGTGATATTCACCAATAGCCAGTAATTCCCAGTTTTAATCCATCACAATCAAGGACAAAAAATGTACCAGAATAGTCAGGTATCCCTTTTTTTCTAATTACTTTTCATTAAATGAAAAGTAATTAGAAAAAAATTAAGCAGCTTAAAAAAATATTGTATTTGTTCATATTAGAAAACTCAAAGCATATCTAAGGATGTTCTTTGCATAACATTTTACAGCTAATTACAGTTGATTTGTAAGTTGAAAAGTATTTATGCGTTTGGAAAGTGTGTCTATTTTGCTCTCAGAAAGAGACTGTAAGACAAATATTCAATATGCCCTTCAGCCAGACCTATAAATGAATGAAGAGGAATTTCAAGCTGATTTTGAAATCCTGGCCCTGTGGACACTTGTTCTGAAGGATAGCGGGTGTCAGGAGAGCACCTGTGTGAAATTCCTGCTTGATAATGCTCCCATGTGGCTGCAGCTACTGCTTTTTAAAATTTTTTTTTAAGCCTGCTGATGAGAGTAACTTGTTGCAGAGGCACGTAAGCTGAGATGGGACTTTGCACATTTCATACCATTAGCCTACAGGGAGAATAAAGGAGAAGAAAATCCCTTCTTTGTTGGTTTCATGCTGCAACAATGCAACTACACCCTAATTTTTTAATCTGTGTTCCTTCCAGTAACATTAACCAAATATATTACAGTAACATTAGCCAAAAAGACACTGGGTTGTTGTTTGGGTTTTTTTCTTGTTGTTGTTTTTTGTTTTGTTCTGGGGTTTTTGTTTATTTCTTGGTTTAGGTTTTTTAGAGGCCCAAGGCTTATTTGCAAAGAAGCTGTACAATTTTGTATCTAACTTTGCATGGAAGATGTCTCCCAAAATATGGGGGAATGGACCAAGGGTTAAAACAAAGG
This sequence comes from Struthidea cinerea, assembly GCA_013397865.1. Classification (NCBI taxonomy): domain Eukaryota; kingdom Metazoa; phylum Chordata; class Aves; order Passeriformes; family Corcoracidae; genus Struthidea; species Struthidea cinerea. The sequence continues at coordinate 424,605 of VZTI01003491.1, forward strand.
ATGAAAACCTTCAAGAAAAATGAGTGCCTGCAGGTAACTATAATTCAAATGTTAAAGGTATTTCTTCTCAATAGAAACAGATTTCTGCTACAACCCAAAGAAAATCATACAGTAATGTATTTTTCTAAAACAAATAGTAAGCTAACCACCTCCATGGTTAAGTTGCTCTTTCTTGATTAGATGTACAAGTCATCATAAATTACATTTTATTAATAAAAAGATTGCAAGAGCAAACATTTTGCTGAAACAATGCTATAGTTTTTTGTGCACTGTATACAAATAATTTTTCAACCAAGAAATAAAGGAAACGTGAAAGTCCAAAATTCGCCCATTAACTCCACATCATATATTGAAATTCTGTGTCTGTGTTCCCACACTTGAGACAGCAGAGCCAAGCAAAGTCAGGCCCATGCACTTCCCATGGAGTGTGTACACACATAACTTTCAAGTGAACAGGCTAAAAGTAATTCATTGTTGCTACACTTACACTTTTTTTCCTGTAAACACTTATTTGAACACTAAATTTACAATTTTACATCATTCAAAGAAAGCAACACCTCAATCTTATGAGCATATAATCCCTAATTTCCTCATTCTTCATTCATAGAATCATAGAGTAACCTGTGCTGGAAGGGACCGCCAAGGATCATCGAGTCCAACTCCTGGCCCTGCATAGAACACCCCAAGAATCACACAGTGTGCCTGAGAGCATTGTCCAAACATTTCTGGCACTCTGTCAGGTTTGGTGCTGTGGGCCCTTCCCTGGGAAGCCTGCTCCAGTGCCTAACAACCCTCTGGATGAATCTAATCAAATCCCCAATAATCCATGCAATTTTATTTTATTTTATTTTATTTTACTAGGGTTTAGTTCTTTAAATAGTAATGGATTATACAGGCCAGTGATTTTGGTTGAGTTTTGGCACTTCCAGGACTGCAAGGCTTCCTTGCAGCTCTTACATGTCTCTCATTGGGCCTGGACTACAGAATCACAGAATAAGCTGAGTTGGAAGGGATCCACAAGGATCACCGAGCCCAACTCTGGCCCTGCACAGCACCATCCTCAAGAATCACACCATGCGCCTGACAGTGCTGTCTTGACCTTCTTGAGCTCTGTCAGGCTCAGAGCTGTGACCACTGCCCTGGGGAGCCTGTTCCAGCGCCCAGCCACCCTCTGGGTGCAGAACCTTTTTCCAATATCCAACCTAAACTTCCCCTGACTCAGCTTCAGGCCATTCCCTCGGGCCTGGTCAGCACAGAGAAGAGATTACCTTGCTTTGGCCTGTCCAAGGAACCAGGCACCTCCCCTAACTCTCCCCAAGAATGTATCTCTCCAGGTTTTCCACTCTGCAGAGGGATGCTACCTGCTTTTAAGGCAGAGGGAGACCATCCGTGTGCCACGTCTGACGAGGTGATCCCGGCCGGCTGGGCACAGAGCCCCGCTCCCCAGCCCGGGCGGAGCCGCCCGCTCTTCCCGGCCGGGAAGGCCTCACCGCCGCGGGCCCGCCGCAGTGAGCAGCGCCACCTGGTGGCGGCGGGGGGAACGGCAGCGCCGCTTCCCAGCCCCGGGAACGCCGGGATTCCTTCAGGGGTGACGGCAGCCGCGCCCACGATACCCCGCGGGAAGCTGGGCACGCCTCTGATTCCAGCCACCAGCTGTATCGATATCCTTCCAACACACTCGCGATAATATATTTTTTTATTCCTGGCAGGAAACCTGAGTCAGTTCAGCAAGTTCCTAGAGCAAATCTGATATGAAAGGTTGACCTGAACTCTAGGGGACAAACATTTAAGATAGAACAGGTGGACAGGGCTTCTGCATGTGGTAAACCAGATGCCACAAGTTCGATAACCTGCAGTTTGTCCGAGATTAGCCTTAGACCAACGCTAAGTCATTTCACTGACTCTGTATTGTCAATATAAAGCTGTTTTGTTGACACAGGTTTTGGCTGTGAACGAGCGCTCACATACTAGCGTGTGCCTTTTCAGTGAATTTCTAGCCAGAGCTTAAAACAATTCCGTTTTAAGCTTCCTGTCAGCAGAGCACCCAGCCTTGCGAGACGTGATGTGGTCTCAAATGCTGATAGTGAACACAGGTGTCAAAAGGGCTTGAGCCTTGCACCGCAGGGCCCACTCTCCTTGTTAGAAAGAAGTACAAGATTTGGGGGCACAACTGCTGTCATTCCCACATGTTTTTGTTCCCCATTTCCATATCTTCTACTGCATCTCTGCTGCAACATCAGGGAGCTTTTCTCATGCAGAGTCTAGACAGATACTACATATTTGAAATAGCGTGAGGAATTTGGAATGAGGTTTGTTTACCAGCCTGCTGTTCTATGTCCTTATCTGAACCAAACTGCTCATGCTTCTGACCGTCCGACGTTGCTGCTCATCAGAAAGTTCTCTCTCCAGACAAGGCACGTTGGTCCCAATTTAAAAGACTTACCCAACACATTTGAAATGGAACAAAATTGAAACAGGCTAACAAAAGAAGTACAACAATTATCCAAGTTCTCGCAATTCAGCTCACTTGCTTTCTTCAAAATGAAGGTTAGAGAGGTTTAGGTGGATGTTCCTACATGCCTGTTTGAGAAGCAAAGGATAAAGGCTGTTGAAACCAAGCAGATAAAAGATTCAGCAGCTGAATCTGTAAAAATTCGGGTTAGAAATCAGAAGTGTATTTTTCCTGAGTGAAAGTAAACCTTCAACCAGCCAATACAGAACTATCATTGACTGTCACTTGAAGCCTTTAATTCAACATTGGATATTCTTCAAAAATACGTATTCCATGGTCCCACATAGATCTGAAGTACCGTAAAAAACACAGATTAATGATCTACAGCCTAAATTGTGCTAAGAACCTGACTAGATGATTTTAACATTTTTTGTCCTTCAGAATTTCAAAATACTTTGTATTTTAATACTGAGCATGAGAATAATTCCTTTTCTGTTTACTAATTTCATTGACTTCAACAGGACAACTGAATGGCTTAAATTTGAGCATGGGATTATGTGTAATACTGACACAAGACCACAATTAGAATCATAGGAGGTTACAGATGTCTTTCTCTAAGTAAAGATGATCATACAGCGGCTCAAAATCCTATAGCTTTCTCAAGAAGAATAGGGAACATTGCCCAGTTCTCAATGACTCTCAGGAAACCCTCTTTAGAGATGTGGATCTGCCTAAAAGCTGAAAGTAAACCCCTCCGTGCAGAATCTGTTATAATCAGACATTTAAAATACTTTAAACGTAAAAGAAACTTGGAAAGTTAAATTATGTTTCCATTCATCTGACTTCATTCCAAGTCTGTAATGCCTATTACACATCAGCTGGGTTATATTTGAGACTCTTTTCAACTAGTTAGCAATGTTCTAGAGGTCAATATAATTTTTGACCTGATGCATTAAAAAGGGGAGATTTATAAACAGTATTGACTAGCTCATACCTAAGACATCACATCAAAACTATGCCATGCTCTTTCTCAAATTCTTTCTCGCTTTCTTCAAGTCTTTAAAAGAGTACGTCATTTTATGCTACATAAGTCTCTCATTAAGAGCCTTAGAGCTCTTTATAGGTTTTCTGTCTTCTCTACAAATTTCACCCATAAGTGGGAACTAATCTGCCCCAGGCTGGAGTCCAAGTACCATGTTTTACACCCCACATCTTGCAGGGGAGTCCCACAGTTGCCACAGCGACTTTCTGCGTGTGATGCCAAAATCCAAACTGTCTGCCCTTTCAGGGCACATGCTACTGCAAAATAACTAAACTGCAAAACTAAAAAAGTCCAAGCACGTACTTAGAAGTCACTTCATCAAGAAAACACGGTTTTCAAACCTGTATTTCTGTTATTTTAAATACTTTTTTATGCAGCTTTCAGCGCCTTTAAGGAGGCACAGAAAAAGCAGCAAGGCATGACAGCAAATACAGTGGGTGTGTGCACGTGCATGTATTTAAATACATAAATGCCCCATGCCAAAAACCTCAGGAAGGGTGAGGAGGAAGGCCTTCTAGTCTTCCTTGTAAGAGAACTGTGAATAATACATTCCAGTCACTTTGCCGAAAGTTCCTGCCTAGTGCTGCAGTATCTGAGGTGGATTTCACAGTGAAAGCAAGAATCCAAATCCTTTGCCTGTATCAAGGAATGTATATATAGACATGTATATATATATAGACATGTATGTATACATAGACATGTGCATGTGTGACACACACACTCCACATGTGTACTTTTTCTTCATTCACAGGGCATTCTGCATGGATTTTCTGCTCTCCTTGCCTGAAAGCTGACCAGACGCCTGGGAACATCTACACACTGACCTCAGCAAGCTTTGCACAGGTGTCTCAAAAAGCACTATGGGACAATCTGAATTCCAGAATTACATTGCTTTGAGTGGTTTCCAAGAAGGCAAACGAGAATTTTTTTTTTTTCCTTCCTTGATCGCAAAAAATTCTGAACCTTTTGGGAAAGCCTTTGAACTTCCATTAAATGTGATCTGTTTAATGTTTGGATCTGTCGAAGGAGAGGCAGTCAGATAAACCGGGCCAATGTTGAAATAGACTTGCTTCCAACACCTCTGCAGTACAATCACATCTCCCTGAGCACCTCTGTAGATAATTATTGGATTAGACATTCAAAGAGGTGATTGACAAACAGAAATCAGGGAAATAAAGATAATCTACCCTTTTTTTAGGCATCCAAAGGGATTCAGACCTACAACAAAGGAGCTTTCTGTGCTCCACTGCCTACCGTAAGTATTAAACTCTTCATGGCTGACATGTCTTTGGAGCTGGAAACTGTTGGCAAAACATTCCTTGTTTGTGTCTCAGTCTAGGAAAATGAGGTATTTTTTCTATATTGAAGTACTCTGAAGTGAGTCACCTAAAGCGGCGTAACCTGCCGTCTCCATTTGGTAACAATAGAGCAGACGTCAATTTTCAATCTTATCAGGAGTCACCAGTCCCTAAGTATTAGTGGCGCCTACTGAATTTTATCCAGGGACCTAACAGAAAACATCTGTTCTTTTACTTCACAGCAAATCAATAGATTAAATCAACATTCTCTTTTTTTCCTTTATTCCGTTTATTAAAGGCATAGGTTTTCTTTCATTTTTCTTCTATTTCTTTTAATAACTCACTTCTCTTTGCAAGTCAAATCCTAGTATATTATAGAGATTTCTATGTCTCTTTCTGGGCTTACTTGGGGAGACATGTATCTATGCTCTTGCAAAAGGCAAGCAGAAGAAATTATTTTTGAGGGACATATTTACAAAGAACTTGTTAAAATTATACCTAGTATTTGGACCAAAGCCCAGCAATACTTAAAAAGAGAACCCTGAATATTGTTTACTGCCTTTTCTACCTTTTTCCAAGTCTATCATTCGTGTTACAAAACGTGATGCTATTACTAAAAAATCCACCTCTGATCTCATACCTTTCACCAAAGTGCTAAAGCATCACAACTGTCGAGTAAGAAGTGCTTTGTGGAGCCACCCACATTATAAAACAAACTTACTTCAGTTTTGAATCTCGTAATGAGTTATCTGTGTTTGTACACATCATCCCATCAGTTTGTATTGTCCCACCAGCACCGTACATCAGGTTTGAACCAGAACATTCTAAACAATACAGCCCAATAACCAATGTGCTTATAAATGAAAAGCACTCTTCACTTGAATAGTAGGCAAAACTAGGAACTTCTGGACTGAGAGCGAGAGAGACATTAAGGCAGAAGTGATCAAAAAAACAGAGCTGAAAATTTTCATTCTGCTGTAAACAGCAGAATTCGTATTAAAAACTATTACCAAGCTAGCAGAACTGAGATTTTTTTTTTTCTACTTGCACCAATGTTAAATATGCCTAAATATAGCCAAAGTATTAAACCTTTTTCCCTGAATAAACATCTCCAGGTAAGAATCTTTAATATTAAAACTGAGAAAAAAACCCTTATGTGCACAGTTTTCTCCTTTTGTCTTAACTGCCGAGATCTCACGTGGTTTATGCAGTCTGATATGAAGCCAAAACATGATGAAGTGTAAATGAACATACCTACTTTTGCTTTAATAGGTAGATGTAAATGAAATACAGGAGGGCCACATTTGATCTGAGCTGAAATGATGTTATATTCATGATCTGCATTGCAAAGGTGTTATGAGAAGTGTATGAGAGTTTTATATTTCCTTGTGTATGAGAAGCTGATAAACAGAGCCAGTCCACAATAAACCAATATACAAAAGTATATGAAATGCTTTAAATCATCCAGCAAGGATAAATCCCTGTCTGGTCTAGATAACAAGGGTTCCACTGGAACACCCCATAGTACTCTGTGTATGTACCTGGCAGCAGCTCCTGCACAAAGCCAGAAACATGGGAGCAGGGCAGAATTGCATCCAGTGCCTCACAACGATTGGACTCAAGCTTTTTGCCCCACGTCATGACTGAATTCAGCCACAGTAAATCAGAACTCCTTTTTGGGACTGTAGCAAGCACACCGTGTAGCAACCTCAGAACCACCTCATTTCAGACTTTTCTGTCAGTTTAGGACAGTAACATGAGAACCTTGTCACTGGGACTATTGGCTGTCAGTGAGCTGCAGATGGAGGAAACTTCTCCCCACAGTTTGAGGTGAGGATTAGGAGAATTTTCCCTGGGGAAAAGAGAATTATTACTGGAAATTAATTTAATATGGTGTCAAGGCAAAAAGAGATGGAAATAAAGAAACACCTCTTAGGATAAGAGAAGAAGCAGAAAGAAGCAGTGAGAGCAAAAAACCAGAGAAGTGGCAGCTCACAGCCAAGCAAAATTTTGTCTGGAATGGTGCAATGGCTGAGCAGCCCAGACTTGGGAAAACTTATCAGTCAGGAAGGGAACTGATTTAACTGTCATCTAATGAATGACAGAACAGCAAAGCCAGTCACAAAGTGGGATATTATCACTTTCTATCTCAGTTCCTATAAAGAAATCAGATTTTTTTTTTAAATTTCTCTTTGTTAGCTATTAAAAAACTATAGTTCACTTGCTACTGAGTAAAAATCATAAGAAATGTGGAGACCGAAGAACAACTGAAGCAAAACTCCATAAAATAATTAAACCTCAGACCTACCCAGATACTGACATCAAATGTGTAAAAGTCATTGATAGTTCTCGGTCTCATGGGAAACAGAGATTGATGAAACACAGCTGTGTTCACAGCAATTGATGGCATACATCATCATTTCCACAGCATTCACATTAAATTACTTAGCAGCTATAGTGCCAGTATAGATTATGGGATAACCCAGTTCTTTCTTTTAATCTCAGGCATCTGGAATTTCAGGGTCAGAGGAACCTTTCTTCCTTCCCCCCGTTTTTTTTTATAAGTCAAGATAGATAAAGTAGTAATACCAAAGGCATGAGGATACCAAGTCTCCTCTAAGCAATACGTATTCACATTGCACTCAAAAATAACTTTTAGAGTAATCCTAAATTTTAATATATATTAATATCCAACCACAGGAGCGCAGGAAAAGGGAGAGAAGCTTAGACTAACAAGTTCAAAAAACATCCTGTAAAAGTATTGGCAATTCAGCATCCTTCTATATGAGCCACAGCTGTGCAACTTGGCTATTTTCATTACGTTAGCAGAGCTAGGAGCTTCATACCCTCAGACAACCAGCTGAAGTGACAGAAGGTCCAAATGATCCCTTCTAACCAGAACTAGATGGTACTTAAATGCAAGACCCTTCTGGACCATATTGAGTTGATCCTGGAATCACGACTGAGATGCTTAAACACAGGAACTCTAAGCTCCAAGAGATCTGGCTGAAATCCAGCTGATGTGATTAAAACTGGGCAAGTGCTGTGCTTGCCAGTTCAAGGATTCAAAGGTAGCCTCTGTATCTAAAGAACTTTTACTTTGAAATCAGATGGCACAACTAATAAGCACTATAATTCTACTGTGTTAAAAAAAAGAGAAAGAAAAAAGCAACTGAATGTGCATTTAAAGCAGGAGGCCAGACTAAGAAAAACCCTGTGTTTGCAGGTTATTGTTCTCAAAAATTGAACTCACCATGGTATCTAATAGAGTAATAATTTAAGGAAGCAGGAAGGAAGCAAAGACAATGTCTTCCATAACTGGCAAGGGGTAATTTAGTCTAAACCACAGTGTAAAGTGTGAATAATAAAAATAAGAAACTTGGGATATTCCCTGGACTAATCTCTATAAACTAGAAGTAGCCCCAGGAAACCCAAAGAGTAAAGCCACTTGACCATGTTACTGGTTTTATGAAAATATGTTCCAGAAAACCCACAACTCAGACATGTACACATTTCCATGGCTTAGAGATCCCTTTATGTTCTACAAAATTTGGGTTTCCCACCATTTTATTTTATTAAACTCTGAGGTGAGTGTTACATTACGGGGGTTTTTTCTCTGATGCAGGTTGTTGAGGTTTTTTACTTGTTACCAGTGCCACTTGCAATAACATTTTTGTAAACTGTTTAGGAAAGGTCATAAACCCCCTAATTTAACTACTAGCTGATTCAGTAATAAAGAAGGTAAATAATTTCACCTAAAGTGAGTGAAAATTACAAAGATGACTAAAGAAGCTTATAACTCAAAGCAGCTTCTGATTTGTTGTTTGGTCACTATTTGTGTAAAGGGAGTTCACATTTATGAGTTTCATCACGGTATCAAACTACAACTCACTGTCCTGAGCCTAACGATTTTAAAACATTTAATATCAAATAAGTAAATACTCTGAAGTCCCATTCAGCATCATGTTTAATGCCCTCGGTCACTTGAACAAAAAGAAATAAATAAAAAACACCAGAATATACTGCATTCCTTGAAACTTTCCACTGTTGTCAATAACACCAAATGTGTTTGGCCGCACTGGTTACAGGTTGTGTTATATTTATTTCCAAAAACAAAAAAAACAAACTGCATAGCACAGCTACAACCTGAGATCTGATAACATCCCATCCCCATTTTCATTCGGAACTGAGAGCCCTTTGGTGCCCCGGTACATCAGTTTGGAAGCTGCAATAATTAATCCAGCACAAGCACATCCCAACAAACAGCCCTTCCAGCTAAGGATGGCCAGATGGCACCTACTTTGCACAGTTCACCAGCTACTGCAGTAGATCTGCTTGTAACAAGAGAGAACCAGCAAATAAAAATGGAGGTAAGAGGAGCAAGGGTCCAGCATTGTCTTCTGGGATGTCTCAGAGAGAAACGAATACAACTGTTGAACACACCTCATTTATTCCCCTTAGTCAACCCCATACAGCAAACTACTGTAAAAGGGCAGGACTACTTAGGGAGGAAACACAAGCAATTCTTGCAGGCCAGCTGAGACATTATCCAAATAGGAAGACAGTGCCTACCTGGAAAGTACTCGGAATGTTGGGATTTTTCCCGGTCGCAATCACCTGAAAAAAATCATTTAGTGCAACTCATCAAGGCAATGCTTCATCTGCCTTAGTCTGTCTCAGTTGTCCCAGGGCATGCACAAACCCAAATGGTCTGGAGGAGCCGGAACACTTTCCATCACCCTGAGAACAAAATTAACTCATTGATCTATCATATCTGTTTGCACACATAGGAAAATGCAGCTCTGCACAACTTTCTTCAGAGAGAGAGGAAGCAGCCTGGACCATCTCCCAGGCTGGGTGGTAAGTTTTCACACTCCCTGGTTTAGCCAGGTTCCAACGTGTCACAAGGACATTTCTGTTTTCTGTCAAGGTCAGATGTCTTCTTTTTTCCCTTTATTTTCAAAGTTGGGGGAAACACCTCTCTTTCCTAGGAACTTTGTGCAAATATTTCCCTACCTGAAATGCTTGTCCTGTGTGAAAAGGCACTTTTCAAGTCCCTAAATCCCTGTTCTAATCGGGGGTCCCAAAGTTTGGTTTATGCAAGCAGTAACTGAGCATTATTGCACTGTGATAAAGCCATTCAGTACTCATACAACTCTGTAGCAGCCTTGTTTATGGCTGGTTTTAAGCATGATTGCTTGTTCTGTTGGTCAGATGCAATTGCAGAGCCTGGGGAACAGTGATGTACAACAGTAGACTATACTTTTATTTTTAATTAATTTTTGATCCTCTGGTGAGCTGTAGAAGAATGTGTATCTGCTGTTTTAGCTAGGCTGGGCTGGATGCCAACATTAGAGATATTGATTAAAAAGAGCAAATTATTTTCTGCATCCATTTTTGCTGTGTTTCCATGTGCTGTTGGAAACAACAGGGTAAAAATTAAGCATAATTGACTGAGGGTTTATACCTCAGAGTAATTTCCCCATGCCTTTCATCTTCAGTGCTGTTATTCCAAGGACCGAAGTCACCACAACCAATTCAACCTGTGTTTGACCACCCTGGCAGATAACTCCTTTAAAGATCTTCGCAAAAAGGTGCTAGAAGAATTGCAAAGACCATTTGCCTTTCTTTTCTTGTCGCATCAATCACAGTGCCATTCCACGCTCCCCAGGATCAAGTACTTGCCTAAGAAGTTACTGTATTTCTTAAAGAGCTGTAGCTCTATCTTTATCTGCCTACACCATATGCCTTCTGTGTTATGTGCCTACACGCCTCCTCACCTCCTGCTGTCCTCAACTTGTTCAACCACAGAGCATAAAAAAGGGATGCAAAAGTTGATCACCACTGCTGTGAGTGACCACAAGCAGCATGTGTTTTTTCCTCACCCTGTATCTTGCATGCCTTAAGCCACGTCTTTGAGAAACAAGTCACTCAGTGGTTCCACCTGTTTTATTCTCCCTTCTTAAAAACTAAGTATGGAAGCAGGTGACACTCTACAAGAGTATTTTTGATATGCAAATGTCTGCACAGGCAGCTCACTTGGGTGGGCTCTCTCCAAGATGGGAAAATTCCCAAGACCAGCTCTGGAGAGGCCAGCAGTGCTTACATGGGGAGCAAGACAGCAGCAATGGATATTACAGTAACTGCACTGGAAAATTCCCCCTCCTCCCCTGAGCATCTGTTCTGCATGTGTTGAACAGATCTTCTTTGTCTCTTGTCCAGCAACATGTGAACGAACCCGAGTTCCCTCAGGGAATGAAGGGATACAAGAGAAGTCAGCATAAAGATTTGTGCTGGAAGGATAAAAGATAACAGCCTGTCAAACTGCAGACCTTTAAAGCTTAACACTTTCTTTCAAATTTGCTCTCACACTGCTATCTACTGCCAAAATATTACAAGTTTGTGACCCCAACTTACATTTACTGCTTCTTATCAAGACATTTCAGATGAAAAAAAAGAGTAGGAAAAGTACAATGTATAAACAGAAAAATTTAATTGGTTAGTTTGTATCATAAAACATCATGAGATCTGCTCAGGTTTTAGCAACCACAACTATGCAAGACCGCCGGTGGACTCAGGTAAACATTTTCTTGGGGCACTTCTTTGCAGAAGTGATTTTATTACTTCCCACACATGCAAGCCTTCCTCAGCCCCCCGCAAAAGTTTCAATTCACAGTTTAACCCTGATATATTCAAAATGCCAAGACATCAGCTCTTGTGTAGTTGAATGTGCCAGCCACCTAATCATGTAAACTTAATATAATTTCACATAGAGTCGAAGAGTAATCCAAGATCACTCAAAAAACCATGAACTAAAATGTTTGAAGTTTATTTAGCTCAGGGTGTCCCCACAAAAGCACTGCGCAAATTTTCCCCAGCTTCCTGTAACAGAGGTGGCTTCACAAAAGTACGTTTAAGTCAGAGCAGGACAACCATCGAAAAAAAGAACTTCTGTTAACAACTAAAATGTATCAGCACAGTAACATGATTGTAACAAGATCATGTTGGTTTAAGATCCCAAGTCCTTAATAAGTGCTCAAATAAGATATTTGGTTGGTAGCATTTGTCTATATTGTCCTCCTGGAGTCAGCCTCATGCTCCAAATTTACAGTGCAGACAAATTTACCTCCGTTTTCAGACTATAGCACATGTTAAAGCATTAGTATTTTAGACTTTGATTTGAGTAACTCACACAGTTTCTTTAAACAGTTTTAATCAGGGGAATAAAAAATGGCCTGAAAACTGTTCTTTTGTCACTCCCTGAAAAGAAAGGCAGCAAATACACATCCTGAGGGACCTAAACCATGTACTGAGGTGAAAATCTTCAGCTACTTCACAAAAGGATTGGGAAAATTAATACACATGCCTGAGATGTAAAAATAGTGGCACAATTTTTTAAAAAATTTCAATTACCAGCTAATTGAATCCATGAGTATGCTTGAATTTACCTCTATAGTACCACTGTGTTTAAATGTCAGTCCAGTCACTTCTCAGCTGGAGACTTAAACAACCCCGAGACAGGATAAATATTTCAGAGCCTGAGAGGCATCTCACTTCAGTGAAGTGGTATTTAATTAGAAGTAAAGCAAATTAACAGTACAGGAAGCACTTGTGAGAAAAGAAAAAAAGAAGGAGCAGTGAAGACAAAGGGGGAATTTGGGACAAAGAAAATTTGAAGAGCTGAGACCGCAAGTCAAGGAAGTGCTTCTCCCTCCATACCCTTATTTCTAGCTGCCCCTGGCATTTTTTGGCTTCACACTCAGGATTTCCCCGGCATGGCATTGGCAAATAAGACACACTGGTGTTGCTGGGAATCATCCCTCTACTTTCTTTGTCTGCACCTGGAGCCTGCACCAGCTGTATGAGAGTCTAAAAGGTTGGTTCTTCTCACACACCATCTCTGGCAAAGGTGGGTGTAGTAGTACCAGCTCCTGCAGAACCACCTGTGGCCCTCCACAGAAGAGTACCCAGCATGTGTCTGAGATCACCTGGATCCTCCATCCCTCAACCTGCGTGTTTCCTCATTGTAACTCTCTCCTCACAAAGGCCACCCAGGAGCTGACTAACAGGAAAATCTATTAGCTGCTGCTCACCTGGTCTGGATTTTAAAAGGTGAACAAGAGGGTACATTTCCTATTATGAATCCCCCATGCTCTCCAGTCCCACGGACTGTTCCATTATTGCATTTCTTGTTGAGTATAGATCCACATTTTGATATTGCGCGTGATGGAAACTCTCTTGGCTTTCTGGAATTCATTACAACCTTGATCCACTTCAAGCATACTGGTAAGCATGAAACAATAGAAAGAGCCTTCCAAATGTCACCTTGGATTTGTCATCAAATGTGGAATATTATGGAAAAACTTTCAAGAGGTGAAATATATACCTTCCAAACTGGCAAAATAAGCAAAACATCACTTCATCATGTTTAACTAACTCTCAGGTGTCTCCCTACACAATTTATACTGAGTTGCAGCTAGCTGCAGTCTTCCTGTCAGAACCTTTATCAAGGGTCAAAACCATTCAACTAAAAATTCCAGTAATTTTGATATTATTACAGTTACAGATAACATATTTTATCACACTGTGATAAAACATGCGTCTCAGCAGTGTTTATGCCATCCACTTATCCTGCAGTGCATCTTTTAGTACAGTGTGGATGGTTAAGTTTAGCAAATTGTGCCAGCTCACTGAAGTCTGCCCAATGGAAGTTCTCAGGTCTGTTATACCACCTATGCAAAAACCTGCTTTATTTCATCTGCAACACGATCAAGACTGCTCCCTGAATATGTGAAGCACAGCCACTGGCTCATGGTCCAAAGTGAAATATAGATATTGCTGTAATTTAAAATGTGATAGTTAGAATATGTTTCTAATTTTAATATAAGTGTTAGTTATTATATTATTCTGTGTTTTAACGCAGTGGAGTGTGCATTGGCTGAAACCCAGCAGGGAATTTTTGACAATTTTTGTACAGTTAGACTCACCAAAACAACTTCAAGTGATCTGCATGGTCACTTAGATAAAAATTTTAATGCAGTAGCCATATAAAAATAGTAAATAATGGATTCAGTAACTATTCCTCATGTAATGATTTTTGTTATTAAAAAATAAAAGTATTGCTGCAAGCCTTCTTTTGTTGGCTATTTTTCTGTGAAGCACTAAAATCAACAGCCTCTGCCTCTCAGTAATAAAAGTGTGGGCCTATGTATCCACATATCAATACTGTAACATTTGAAGGTTCTGAGTCCTGGCTAAAATGAGCCCATCTGTTGTTCTTCAAGTAAGATATTCCCATAAAATACAGATGCAATAAGAGATGTACACTTGCAGTCTCATGGCTTGGGGTTTAAGCAAAAAAGTTAAACCTTCTGCCTTGAAGAAAAAAATATCTGAGGCAAACCAACTAAGCACAAATGGCTTCATCTTTTGATGTTGCTGGATCAAGCATGCTTTGCTGGCATGTTCAGAATCAAAAGAAACATCCTGATAATGAGACATAGTGTTTTTGTGATCTTTTTTGATTTCCTGTATTAACATTAATGAAATAAAGAAGGCAACGTCTGAAGTCTAAGGTCTTCATTCTTGCACAGTACATAAAAAAAATCCTTTGTGGTCAAAAGAATTTTTTTTTTTTTTAAAGAGAAGTTTCTTATACATCCCTCAGACAAAAACCTTATAAACTTATTTTGTGATATGCAAACCTAATTCTCATTAGGTTTAATGTTCTCTACTTGCTTTCCTCATCTGTTTACTAATGTTCCATTTATGGGAAAACCCACATAAATGTTCAGGCCATTTGCATTGCTCACATCCTCAGTCAGAATCTGGAGCTGACATGGCACATAGGTATATACTGACCAGTACACAATTGGGTTTTCACCTGTTTGTATATTTATGATCCTTTCTTAGAAAGAAGTCTTCTTAACTACTCTCTGACTCCTTGACCTCCCAGAAAAATTGTTTGGGAAAAATAAAATCTAGTTAGTCATCTATATCAGATGTGGTTTTCTTTTCCTGAGTATCAACAGTGAAAACTCTCTTCCCCTCAAGTAAAATAGAGTTGGAATATGACTTTGGCAACTCCCACTGCTCTGTATATCACCCCAAACTAATTTCAGAGGAGTTGCTATTCTGGTTTCTGTTCATTCCTGCCATGATGAAAATACAACTGTTCCAATTTTAAGAGCAGAAACTGAACATCAGCAATTTAAAAACTGTTCCAACTAAATGTTTTTAGAAATGTTGAACGTTTTCAGTGCACTGAAGCACTTAGACATGTGCATAACTTTAAAGACAGGATTTGTTCACGTTGGTTTAAAACAGAATTATTCCCAAACTGGAGCTTTAGGTATATATAACTTTCCTGTGATGTGAGTCTGAAAAACACCTTCTTTGACTTCAATCTAATATGATACAGGAAATATGTGCTTAAGGGCGGTACCTCCCGAGTTGGCCAAAGAAGGCAGCCAGTCCTGGCATAGAAGCGTTCCTCATTGTTTAATGAGTTTATCCATGCTGGAGAAAGAAATCACTGCTTTGTATGCAGCTTTGAGAAAAAGGGTTCTGAGCGCTACCATGGTCTGGAGGAAGCGTGTGAGCCTCCTGTTAGCCATCCAGAATGTCACAGGAAAAAAATGGGGCCACAGGCATTTTTCAGTGTCGAGCTCTCTTTGAACACACAAGTCAGCAATAACAGGCCCAAAGAACCTGTGATCTCTGTGATCTCACCTATTCTGCCAGGAAATTAAACCCACCAGGGCAAAGTTACCCTCTCCAAGCACATTTCAACTAGTAAAACTACTCAGAGTCAGCTTCATCCATTATAATGCCTACCAATTACATATTTGAGCCTAAACTGAGGACTCTAAAATTGGATTTGCCATCTTATTTAACCACTCCTCTATTTTACTCCTTCCTGATCTCCTACACCTATCAATTTTGCAGCCAGATATGATTCTGAGCAGAGTACAGTCTTTGAAATGCTCAAATTGGAAAGAAAAGTCCTCTTGCATTTGTTTTATGATTATGTAAATTACCCCCACATAAGTTTATCTATTGAAGCATAAGACACACGAGATACGAGAATAAATGCTAGTTACAACTGCCTCACTGAACCTAAAAAACAAGTCAAAGGACTTCTAGAGAATTTGCAATTTTTTCATGTTATGTTCTCTAAGAAAAGTATTTTTCACTTAGCTATTAAAATAGCTACAGTAGTAATAAAAGTTATATGACCACTGAAACATGCTGAAAAAGGACCATCACTCTTTATACTTTCAGTTTAGTTACTTCACCATTCCTATTAAAGTATTATTTTTGAGTATCTAATTTCTCAAAGCTCATGCCTACATAAACATTTCAGCTTCTTATTAATATAGCTGAGCTTATTTCTTTTTATCTTAATATATTCAGTACCTCAGAAGGCGCCACAGCTGGAATGCAGCTCTTGGATATGATCTTAAGTGCTTCAAAGGGAATGAGAGAGGTCAGCATGCCTGAAAGAAAAGATATCGCCACTGTCAAGGACCAAAGAGATTGTGACAAGATGGGAATACAGAAGTTAATATAGAAAAACAGGGACAGAACCATAGAGGTTCTAGTGGTAGCACAGTTAAAATTCTTTGCTTTCTGAAAAGAAACCACGGAGTACATTCAAAAACCAGTAAAAGCCTTCACAAGAGGCAAGTGAAGTCTGATAACTCACTGCAAGGCTACAACAAAGAGATTTCTTACAGAAACCTGAATCAGCGTAGATAAAATAAAAGCACTTTGTAAATCAATATTATTTCTGAGAAACAGCCCACACTTTTTTTCTCAGGCTAAAACGTTGTCAAGTTCTGGCATATTTGAATAGTTAACTGGGCTGCTGGTGTGTCTGTTTTCAGCCACAGTGGAAGTAGTGAAGTACCATAGGAAAATGCTTCTTGCAGAAGAAATGTAATGCATCCATTTTTTATAAAGTAATATTAGGAAACCAGTGTAAGTGAAATCAGCATTTGCTCCCAGTTGGCTCAGAGGAAACAAAAGTCTAAACTTATTAAGAAAGTTCAAAGGAAATATGGAAAGGAAAAGGTCTAAAGAAAAGGAATGTTTATATGGAGTTTCAAGTAGTTTGTGTCCGTATACAAATATTTGTTCAGGGATTATTGTTAATGAAAATTCTTCTTATGGAGTTCAGCCTTCATAACATCTTTCAATTTTCCTAAAGCTGGTCACATCCAGAAAAGCAAGCATTCCAGATGTTGTTTTTGTGATGCAGACACACATCTTATAGGTAAGGTCACCTCATCCGTTTCAGTTCTGTTTGTTGTGAGCCACATTGTTCTTGTCCCAGTCATTTCCCTACACAAGAAGCTGAGTCCCTTTCAGGTAAATAGTAAAAAGCAATGAAGAAGAACCCAAATTTCACACCTTAATAGTTTATATAGTCCAAATGTCCACATACTCACACATGTACACACCATCCCCAGCATGGGCAACAAAATTTCACATACCTCTGTGAAAACTTCATGTAACAAATGCTGAATTTGATAGTGAAGTGCAGTGACAGGCTGACAAAGATTGGTCAAGGACAGACAAGACAGAAGAGTAATTTTGTCACTGGGTGAATCAAGACAATGTCAGTCATGAGGGCTTAGCACATGCAGGAACTTGCAACCGGTACCATCACTGATTCGGCAATTGCAGGAATAGGTTTCTTGGATTAGAGACCTCAGTAGCAACATAAAAATCTATATATTCAAAAAATCTCTTTTACAACAGGTCTTATTAGTTATCAAATACTATTTTTAGGGGGGAATATCCTTCTCCAAAAGTACTGTGTTGGTGCTAAAGCAGTACAAACCAGAACCCAGATGCAGAACACATCCAAAGTTTCTGTCAAGGCTCTTTGCCTCGTGATATATCAATACCTGCTTCTCACACGATGATTCAAGAGATACTGAATGGGCACACTGCTTTTACCCTCTATCCCTCTAAGAGAGATTAACTGAAGTCTGAGTAAATCCCAAACACAGTCAAGTGGTGAATGAAGACTGCAAAGAATCCCATCACAGATCACACAGATATTACCAGCAATGGTTACTCAGGCCTCGTTGCTGCTTGTAGAGGATGGGAACGATTGGATCTGGCCCTGAATCATCAGAACAGAGGAAGCCTGGAAACAGCTCCATAAGAAACCTTTGTGAGGCCTTGCAGAACCCCCTCCTGCAAACAATTTCTGTGAGCAGAATGTTCCAAGTGCTGCAAATTCATGGGCCAGGTCCCTCTGAACAGCGTGACCACTAAAATGAATCCGATTTTTTCACTGCAGCCCATTTAATTTCTTTTATTCTTCTTCTTTGGATTTGAACCTCAAGATAACTAGAAAATGCAAATGTCACTTTTCATGTATGCCAGAGACTGAACTTTTCCTTCAACATATCTTGACTTGTGTTTTTTGTTAAAAAACAGCTCTAAAGACTGAGGGTTAAAAAACAGTATTACTAAATGTCACGGAATTTAGCAATGAAATTGCAAGGGTTACTAATCCTTGGTTTGAATGAATTTGGACAAAGTCACTTAGGGTTGATATTACAGTGTTTACAGGTTTGGTGTTACAGACTTCTACATGGCCTTGTACAAAAGCTTCTAAAGCAACAATTTTAGTTGATTTTATATCAGTTAATTGTAACCTAGAAGTCTATATTGATTTGGGAGGTCCACAAAGAGTAAAACCCCTCCAAGCCTCTGGTTCTCACATGGAGAATCAATGCATCTATGCTTTTTCCTGACTGACATCGGAACTGTCTGGTCTTACATTACAATTACTATCATAGTTTTGAAGGAAGTGTTAGTAAATAGGACAGACTGCTGCAAAAATTTTGCATTCTCTAGTTGCAAGCATCACAGTTGCTTCATGAAAGGAAGAGCGGAGTGCTTTCTAGCACAACAGTGGAGCAAAGGTTGAATAACAGATGGTCAAATTCCTCTACCAGTCCATTTGAAATACTATTTTTGCAGCATTTCAACTTTGCTTGTTGACTTTACACTTGAGTATTGATCACAGTTGATTGCACTTAGTTCATAGTAGGTTGACCATATCATGCACTCAGGCTGTCCCTCTGCAGCGTAACATACAGAACAATAATCCATTTGAATTGATGAGTCCTTTGTAAATGAAGCCAAACCACAAGATCAGAACACTGTGATTGCGTAGAAGGGCAACGAGCGACACGGGTTATTTACTGATTGATACTTCCCCATAGTAATAACACAGCTTCCATTGGAAAACATCTGGAAACATTACAGTACAATAGTTCTTTTAAAATAATGAGGTCTATCAATCATTTGTATGACCAATGAATGTGAAAGAGCTTCATGTTGTCCATAAAACAACCAGACCTGATGCTACTCACTCATGACTGGTGATTTCGCTTTGGCCAGATAAATAGGTATCTGCAGAGCAGCTGCTGTAATCATAACTGAGTATCTTCTCCAAATGGATGCATGTGCCAAGACTAGGGAGTGCACAATGGGGGAAATAGCTCACCAAAGAAGAGAAAAAAGCCACAACTACAAAGGTAAATAAGTCAAAGAGACTTAGCTCAGTAAGATTTACAGATCTTGAGCATGACTTCAACCACTGAATAACTCAGTCATTGGTTGTTTAATTATTTTTTTTAATTATGACACTTCAAAGAATACAGGTAAATCATGGTATTATTAATTCTCCCTCAGTATAAACCAGATAAGACTAATGTGTAAGAAGGGTATGTTGCCATACAAGATAAGCAAAGACAGACCTGGAATAATAGAAGTGGAATTCAGCTTTTGAAGAACCTACTGCTCAGCAGTGGCAGCGAGATTTCAGTAAAACAAGCCCAAATGCTTGCACTATTCATTACAGTAATGCTTCATTCTGCAAGGAGAAGGCAACAGATCTATCAAGTCTTCCCAGCTGTTTCTACTCTCCACTGTCGCTTGGCTGGTCAGTCTCACAGCCCCTGCTCACTGCACACATTGCAGTGCGTTCTGGTGAGCATGAGCAGTGCGAGAATGAGAAGCTGGAGAAAGGGAGGAGAGAAGGAAATAGTGCAGATAACAAGTGGGAGAAAATGACAGTGAGGAATTCTTACAGTTGCAGAACGGGACAGAAAAATTGGAGTCTGATGTGGCTCTGCGTTGCTTGGGGCAAGTCAAATACACCTAGGTCTTTTAGTTGGAGAATTTTCTAACGTCTGCCAAAAATATGGGATTCAATCTCAGATTTCACAGATTAGATCCTTGATCCAAACTACTCAGATTTGTGCAACATTAGACACTTCTACCTATATGAAGGCATCAAATCAAAGGTCTGAATTTCCTTTGCATCTCCTACCAAGTGCAATTATTTCAAATTGCTGGGATTAAACATACATAAAAGCAGTTACTTGGATCCAAAATATGGCCTACTGCCTCTTTCCATATGTTTTTCCAGGAAAACTGAAATATGGCAAGTATTTCTCATTTACTATCCAAAACACAATTTCAAGAGATCCTTTTGCCTAGAACCTTGAGTTTAGGCAACTTTTAAGTTTGGTTCAGAGTCCTTTACTACTTCATTACTATTTCCTCTACTGTTAAGCCTCTATTTTTCTCAGTAGCTCTTTCTTTCTTCATCTAGGTGTGTAGAAAACAATTGATTGGCCAGTCACATTTCCAAAAATGTAACAGAAGCAATTTTAGAGTAATCAAAGCTATATGAGAAATGCACTGACTTCTCTCAAGCTCCAATCTACCATTTCAGCAACACTGTTGTAACACTGTATTGCTCACTATTCCCATTATTTAGACCCTTCTATTAAAAAGTTATTCCAAGACCCGTAGAAAAAAAAAATGAGGGAATTCTGTAGAACAATGCAAAGTACAAATGCTGACAGAAAATATGGAGAGTACAGAATACTCCCAGCCATGCAGAAGACCAAGAGCACTAGAAGTAAATAATATCTGATTGTCAATTTCTCTATTTTTTAACCCAGTTTTTGGGGAAAGAAAGATCTGCTAGCAGCCATTTATAATACTAATATACAACACTATCACAAACAACAGGAGTTTGCAAAAAGAGGGTTGGTAATGAATCTGCTTCGTAAGCAAGCTACCTCCTATACAAATACATGAACTACAAAGCAATACTTTAAAAGTAGCTATTTATAAGCAGAGAGATTAATTAGGTTAATATTTCACATGCATTGCTAGACAGCTTCTCAAGCCCAGACTGAGGAAAGGGGTGAATGCTGAGTCTGAGGCCAGATGGAATATTGCCCTTTCAGATCAACACAGAAAAAGTATCTTTTGCCATATAAATAAACAGACCGGGAAAAAGAAAGCAAGCCTAATTATACCAACCTTTCTAAGAAACATTTCCAAAAATACTTATTGGCCTTATCCGGAGTGGAAAGTTTCAGAGGGAGGACCAGAGGTGTTTTATTTTAGCTTGGCATGAGTAGGGAAATTATAGGAACGATTTCTAAGCGTGGCAAATGGAGCTGCTTCTCAAACACATAGTGTAAGGGTTCTACATAAAGCCATAAACCCTCTGAGAGACTCATGAAGAGCTGGCATGGTTTCATTTGAATTTAAGTCCTTCTATTTTTTTAAAGGGTCAGTTGGATACTGTTGTAACAGAGCTCAAGGCAACCCCGTTAAGACAATAGTGGGATGCTCCCAAATATCACCATGTTCAAGGGCAGGCCCTCTAAAACTCCTGTTAAGATTGCACCAACCCAAAGATTTCAACTAACAAGAGCAGAAAACTTCCCAAGGATTATAAAATCCCTAAGTTCTAGCAAATGGATTTTCTGTACAGTAACTGTACAGAAGCAGGCAGAAACAATTCAGAAGAAGAAAAAAGTTAAATGCCTCATTAAATCTTACCAGACTCATTTTGCAACTACAACAAACATCCCTGATGTGTATGTATGAACTTTGGGTGGGGACTGAGAGAGATAAAAGGTGGTGGTCAGCCACAAAGAGCTCTTTGGACTAGACAGAGGTAACTTTTCCCTTTGGGGGAGTCATGCTGGCCAGCACAGAGATGGAAGAATAGGCCAATATGCAAGCAGAAAGTTTCTGTATTTTCAACAGGAAACTCTCCATCAAATATAAACAAAGAGAAATTAAAAACTGATAACTCCGTTGCTGAAAATATTTTGGCCGTTTGTGATGCTGACACAACTGAAGATGCTCCAGGAAGTACAGCTCAAGTCTTTTCTGCAGATCTACAGGGTGCTTGAATCTAGGGTAACAGATTAGTATTTGATGTTTGAGAGACTACTGATGAAGATGGGACTTCAGCAACATTAATTCAACATTCATCTCTCATGCATCAAGAATCCCAATTCCTCTGCTTTAGAATTTCCAGCACATATTTTAAACTTGTTTTCCAGTGTGCACACACACAACGTTTATGGATTACTAGGAAAATTCCTACGTGGCAGTCAGCAATACCACTTTTTGTTGCATTTTTAATTCCTTTAAAACCTTGCTTACTGCACCTGCATTTTCCAAGACTGCAGGAACTATTTAATACACGGCTAATATAAAGCCAAAAATACAGTTCATCAAGAAAACAGAGGTTCCATACATTTCAGGGATTTATCCCAATCCAGCACTCCTGAATAATGCACTAGAACCATTCATCCTCATATTTCACAGAAAGATGAAAGATTGTGGTTTCCACAAAGTGCAGATGTCAACAAATGTCATCTCTGGCAAGCAGGAAGGAAATCATAGCTCCTGGACATAAAATATTTCACTGAAAATATTCTCTCCTATATAAAGCTAGGACATTTTAGTTCAAATATGTCAAAAAGCACTAAAATTGTTGCACAAAGGGTGTGAAATGACCAATAAAATTAAGCCACATCCATTTAGTAGATATTAAAAGAAGCACTTCAGACAGGATCACATAAAGAAACAAAGAGAGCCTTTATCAGTGGGAAACATCATCAAGATGGAGAATAAATATTTTACAGTTATATTTCCAGGTATATTTCAAGTGTCCCTCATTTTGCATCAGGTCATTAGGCAAGGAACATGCTGTTCTAAAACCAGGTTCCCAACATTTCTCATCAGGTAATTTTGAATAGAAACAGTTTAAATCTTCACATGTGACAACGTAAGAACATAAATACTCTCAGAGTATTACCACTGTTATTTCCCACCATTTGCAGTTCTTCCTTTGCTTTCAGCAAGCAATGGAGCTGGCTTGAATGTATGGGGAGTCATTGATTATCCTCTCTTTTGAGAAAGTCTGGAATTTCCCTACTATACGGGATCACTATATAATTTAAAGAATAACCTGCATACTACCTTACTTTTTCTTAAAAGCAGAGAGAGCAAAACAAATTAATTAACCATTAATAAATTTAAAAGCATATATTTCATGGAGTGTCCCTTTGATGTTAAGGATGAGGATTGACTAGGATTAGGCATATCAACTGATGAACTTGTCTACTGTGACCCCAATGCCCATGCTGAACTTCTTACTGCTAATTACAAGTCTGTGATTTTCCTCTCAAAATTATGTTTCTCCAGAAAGAGAACAAGCAGTCTAGCTATATTTTATGCTAGCACTCAATCCCCAGGTCACTGGTTTTATTTTCAGACTATTGGTTAGAGAATTAACCCTCCCCTGTTTTTCTTCAGGACAGATAATAAGTAACTGTTCATGCAATGGTGGTAATAATAACCAATTTCTCTGGCTCCGCCAAAATGAAATATGTCTGTAATTTCCTATTTTCTGAGTCCTCTTTTTCTCCTGTCTATCCAAAGCATCAGCTTTCTTCCCTGCTTTGTTTCACAGTTGAGACTCTGCCAAGATTCATCATTTCCTGCTTACACTGCAATCTAAACCAGACCTTTTAATCAGATTCTCTGTTATGAATATCTTTCCTTTTCACTTTTACCTAAGACTCATGAGCCCAGAGAAACAGAGAAGTGATGGTTTGTTTCCATCTTCTCCTCTCATTTCCTTTCTTTTATCACATATTCAGGAATGATTTAAAGGTCAATATAAACAAAAATATAGAGTGTATCTGAATTCATACCATTTTTATACTAGTTGAGGGCACTGACTTAAGTAGTTTCTATCCAGAAATTTATAGCAAGGATCAGCTGAAGCCATCAGTTCAATATAGAACCTATCACCTACAGATCACAAACCAAAAGACCAATATTTCATATAAAAGTATTTTTAAAAAATAGGCTGGCACTTTTTAGAGAACATTTTTCCCAAATTCCTTTGCTGGTAGAAAAAGAGTTATAAATATGACAACATAATTTCATTGTTACAAGAATTTTAAGTAAGATAGGAAAATAAATATAGTTACAATAACTCCAAGCAGCAGATTTTCTTATAATATAATTCTTTGTCATGGAATAGACGGAAAGAAACTTTCTGTATTCCACGTACAGCAGTTTTAGTATAAACAAAAAAATTATGAAACCATTGGCATAAATCCCTGCTGTGTAGGCTTCTGTTATCCTCAGTAAAACATGGTAACAGTTCTGCTGTCAGTTTATGTCTTGTATTACCGGTTAATAAATACATATTAAAATAATATTGTTAACACAACACATATCACAGTAGTGGATTCTTTAAAAAGCACAAACTGTTATATCTGCCATTAGCCTAACAGGAATGGTAGATGTGATTTCCTACTGCTAGGATAGTAGTCCACAAGTTTATCAGTCATGAAATTAACTGCTGGCAACATGGGGTGAAGAGAAGTCCTCTAACATTCTTCATCTTATAAAGTCCCATGTTAGCAGCTTTATCTCCTATTAACTTTAAAAGATTGGCAGTAATTTCAAGGTTTCTTTCATTAATGATATTAATGATTGAATGGCTTAGGAGACTAGCTGGAGCTCAGTGTACACAGCCCTTTCCATTCAGAACAAGCCTACCTTGTCACTCAGAGTAATGATTATCTGATGGTTGCCTTCCTTGTGCATGGCTGGGTGACTCAAAGACCTAGCACAAAATGGGCTGAGAGAAAATTCATACTGCATTCAAGATCAGACTACATTCCATATACAAATCACCTAACTAATACACATTCTTACAGCTGCAGAGTCAGGAGCAGAATATTAGTCCCAACCAAGCTGGGCAGTGGTTTGAGATACACCTCAGACTGCTACACTGGTAAATCCTGAGCTCGCACATTGTCACTGCTGCCTTTATTCCATGTCATAAAGCAAAACTTTACAATTCCTTACATTTTTTATTCTTATTAATACAATTGCTGCTGGTTATATTAACTGTGTAAATGTTTCATGCTCCTGTTCTTATTGTTTTAAGATTACGATGTCGCTATCACTCACTTGCAAGTTTCACCGATTTTTTTTTCAACTTTGCTACAAGAGGAACTCCACAGTCAGAAGATGAGTTTTTGAAAGGTGCTGGAGCCTAAATGATTTCTATACCTCTCACAGCTCAGGTTTCCAGAGGAAGCTGGAAGAAGTGATACTTGTTAAATGCTGGATGCTACAGAGAAAAACTCTAGGTCACTATCCCTGGCACCACAGTAATTTCTAAAAACAAAATCCTTATGTAGCACAGACTGAATTCTCTATTTTCGTAGTTCTCTGTCTAGCTCCCTAGAGAAAGAAAACAAGACAATATCTGTATGCTTAATAGAACAATTTTTCTGAATAAGCAACGGTTTTTGCATTGAAACATCTCAAGGTTACATTCTGAGTCTACTGAATGCTCTTTGAACTGCAGCCCTCCTGCTTGTAACCATTTTGAAAAAGCACAAAATACCAGCTTTGGGGTTTCTCCTCACTCCAATCATAAGAGATTATTAGCAATTAGTACTCTGAACAATTCACGTTTTTATGGCATGCTGTAGAAACATTCTGCATCTGATCACGTAATACAACGTACAGTAGGCAGTATGTTACCAGGGGCTGGGAAGGGACACGAGACCAAAAAATTTAGAGTTTGGTCCCTAGAAGGCTGATACATATACCAGCAAACATCACAAAAATGGACAAATTGTATAGATTTAGAATTCTTCTAAAGGATGCATAGTCCCAAACTCCTCAAGACTTGCTTAAAAGACAGGAAAGAAATAGTCCTTTTCTAAGACATCTGGCTTTCCCAGCTCTTTGAATGGACTTGTCTGTTTCTACTGTGCATTCACCCTTAAGGTATCTTGTGCTCCTTAAGTGCTTGTTGGCCATCAAAAATGGAAATGCACTACTATGTAGGAAAGAATAAAGTAATGGGACAGGAGAAGTTAAGCTAGAAGTTCTTATCTACATCAAAAAATTACTTTTGTAAGAGGAAGTAAATTTCAAAACATTACTGCCAAACTCAATTATTTTTCCAAGTTTCTTTTAAGAGATGGAGAGTTTTTTAAAGTGGTTAGAGTATTAAATAGTTCAGATTGGAATAAACAATATATCCTGACACTAAAGAAAAGTATCACATAGTAAATAGACCAAATTATATAAAAAGATGAATGGTTCTTTGAAATCTCTTTTCCTTTTCATATCAAAGCCAAAATAAATGCCTGAAAGAAGCATTTCTATCTTCTGCAAGGTGCGTGAGAAAACCATTCATTTACTTAAAACAACTCTCTCATACGTAAAAATACAGCATTCACAGAGTTCAATACATTAATTAATTCCCACAATTCAATAAAATAATATCAGCTGGCAAAAACTCTTTTCATGTTACAATCTGTATAAATACACGGAAGTGCCACAGATACTACAGCTTTATCAGGGAATGTTTTAGCCCAGATTTATTTACTCGATAATACTCCAGCAATTACGTCTGAGAGATGGCAAAGCCATGCCACGACGTTGCTCTTTTTATCTTCATTATGCATTCTCACAGCTGCTATCCATTCACAAACCTTTACTGGGTTAATCTCAGAAGTTCCCAAAGCTATCTTATTTTGGTCATTTCTAGAAAAACAAATTACTCAGGCACAAGTTAATTATACAAGCAAATGTCTTTCACCTAATGAAAAGGTTGGGCCAATAGACATAGATTAGTTTGATAGTAATAGTTTCATATGTCAAAGTAAAATGTCTTGCAAGATCCATGGCATCTATAATAGATGTTTTCGGCTTGCCGTTCCAAAACTGCATTGTCTTCCCTAAAGAATTATCCAAAATTTATACTCTATTCAGTGATGAATCAGCTTAAATTGGCTTAACCAGTCAATAGTTTAAAAAGTCTTTTCCACAGTTCTAGACCTGTTGTCAGCTTGGGCTAGAGGTGGAAGATCTTAGTCATACTGTGCTGATCCCTTGCTGTGTTTAAATGTTTTTGGATAAAAAGTGATGTAGAATTGACAAGGCTACAATCTCTGTGACGTTAGGCTGATCACCAGGTTGCACATAACTCACCAAACTCTGGTACTTATGAAATGATAAACATTTCTGGGGCATGGATTCTCTCCTGAGATCTCACCTGAGGAAGGTCCTTGAGACAACTTCATCATTTAAGCTAACATTTTTCTATAACTCTATGCCTGAAGGAGAATCTGAATTATTCTCCTCTGTGCCACTTATTTTTTGAAGGGCATTGCACACATAGCCAGTCAGATATCCAAACTGGCTCCACACAGGATTAAAACACCATTTGTCTCAATTCACTGTGTTTCAATATACTTGAGAAAGTCCCCAGATGATGTGAAACCATCTCAAATATTTAGAATTAATTCTCAGAAAGAAAAAGTTGCTTCAGCCCACTTCTGCTCACTGTCTTTGACCTTGGTCAACAAAACCATCTCCCATCATACAAGCATGCCTGTATCTTCTCCCCTTCTGCTGAAAGTATTTTTTGAATCTCGTCTAGTCCCTCTCACAACATCTGGCTTCTTTGTTCTGCCTTTATTAATTTTCCACTACTTCAAAACTCCTGCTTGCAGATAGAAAGCAAAAAACCTTGGCTGTCTGAGCCCATTGTCACAAGCTATTTCCGTCTCAACAACTAACTTCCACAAGGTATCCACGGTCTGCAGGGAATGTGGTTAAGCCCTGGTCAGCAGCAGCAGAAACATATTCAAAAGAGATTTTTAAAAAATTAAAGTCTTATAACTCCATGAAGTCAACCAGAACGCACTAGATAAGCACAGATTCTGCAAAGTTATCAAAATCATAAATACCCATATGTGGGAAAGTTCAGCCCAGAAATGCTTGCACACCCTTGAGAAATGCCATTGATTTCCTTCCCAAAGCTTTTGAAAGCTTTATCCATGTGGGCATGAATCAAGACCAATTCATAAATAATGAATACTGAAACACAATTTAAATAAATTATTTGGAAACAACTTATAAGCCAAAAGCTTTTGCTTGAAACGTTCTCTCAGCAATTTAAAACCAGAGAAAAAAATGCATAAAAATCCATGTCTTGCACTTAAATAGGCTGCAAACTGAAAAAAGGCAATATTTGCATATTATTTACTACAAATAGACCACCCTTCTCCTGATGAAACTCTTGAAAGGCTTAGAATAAAATGAGCTATTGTGCCTTTTCAGCTTCTTCCTTATGGAACAGAGAGCGTTTTGTATATGCTTTAGGCAAAGAAAACTATGGAACAGCAGAAAATCAGATTGCCTGCATGGAGACAAATACACAAGGAACGTTTTTAAGGTAGAGTGGACAATATCCAGCTAAGTAGAAAGTGATAGGTGTGTGTAGGTACACACCTGTGTTAATGCCAGTGTGACATCCAGCTGGATACACGTGCACCTCACTCAGCTTCAGCATCGTGTACCTACAGGAAACAGCCAGATCAGGCACATGTGCCTGGCTGGGACACTGGAATGTGGGTAGTGATGAATCCTGATGTACAGAGTGTCCATTCAGCTCCTCAAGCATGCACGGGAAAGAAATATGAATTTCTAATGTAATATATTATTGTTGTATATTAAAAACATATTTCCAGCATTTACAATCTATTGTAAATATAATGAGCCTGCCATTTTTAAATAATATGAGTAATGCATTGACAATGCTGAACAGCACATGTGCTTCCTATAGACAAAAATAAAACATAGTTGACAAACATTCTTAACTGTCTCCCTAATCCCTCAACAGCTGGCCAAGTAATGATTGAAATTAGTGGAACAGAGCTGGACCAAAAATAGCAGGATGTAGGCAATGGTAAGGAGGTGTATGGATGTGATGCCATGAAACAAATGGAGTAGCACATATGTCCCTTTTTGCCAGCTAAGAATTGCATGGGTACTCAACAATATCAATGTAGTTGTCCAAAAGTATGGCTACGTACATGTATTCTTAATATCCCTAGAGTGCTCAGTAATGACAGGGGATAAATTTTAGTAAAACAAGACTCTGAAGGAGAAAGTTCTGTGCTTTTCAAAAACTCCCCTAAAAATACAAAACTTTAGAAATGTGATATTCTTATTTTTCACTCTTACAGGAGAAAAAGACAACCCCAGTAAGAAAATAAGAAAAAGTTTTTTCTTTTTTCTTTTTTTTTTCTGGAACAGTGGGAAAGCTATTTGGGTCAGAGCCCACTTTTATAAAGATTAATGAAGGAGTGCGGAAGGAGGTGTAAAACAGATTAAATGTTTTACAAGGGACATAAGGCAGACAAAAGAATATGCTTCAAATGATAAAGACAATACAGTTCACCACCAGTTCTTTTGGTGTTAAGAGAATATTTGAAGAAGGAAAGACTGGGAATCATATCATTGAAGTGGTAAACCACGCCTCTAACCCATGGTATGAAGTAGGATTAAAAATAAATGAGAAGAGCAAGTGATGAGCACCAATTACGATGCAGAATTTACACCGAGAGTTTTGCAAGTTCCAAATCTTGCTGTTTACGTACCAGCTGCAACTGGTTGCTTAAAAAATGCAAAAACAATAAGAATAACTTGCTAAATAACTCTTCTGAAAAGAGATTATTTTCTCATTGCCAACATTATTTTTATGTGCCAAGTTTTATACTATTATATATAATGATATAAATTGCCAATTAAAAAAATTCAAGAAAATAAAACATCAACTCTCCAAAAAACCAGCAACCAAATAGAACAAACAAAGAATATCCCCAAAACAACCAGACAAAAAACACCCACTGGAATACAGGAAAAAAGCGAAAAACATCTCATTTTTTTCTTTTTTTAGGGGAGATGAAGGAAAATGAGGGTTGTTAGTCAGATGATTAAATAAAAAAAACATTTTAAAAACCCAAACCAACAACCCTGCTCCTCTTTTCCCATCTTTGAACATACCACTTTCTTCACTAACATTTAAATTTGAAACAGAAATCCAAAATTAACTGGATCGTAAGTTCATCATAAAGACAGCATTACTTTCTGAATATTGTGTACCAAAGAGTAAAATTTTGTCATGGGCTTTTTTTTTCCCCCCACTTGATTTTCTGCTGAACTGATGAACATTTAGAATCCCAGAAATCTGGCTACAAATCTTGGGCACAAGCTCACCCACCCTGCTCTTGATGAACCCGCAATGCGCTCATTCCCAGACAGAAGCTCACAACACGCAGGTAATTTTGGGTGATCACAGATAGACACCCAAGTCTATATGAAAAAAATTTGTGTATCGTGTGTACCAGGATTGTCCAAACATAATATCTTAAGCTTTCCATCTTATATCTTAAGTGATAATACACAACTGTGTAACTGCTACACTGCAGTACCAATTACATTATGTCAGTGCTATTTTTCACATTAACAGTGTTGACAGAAATGTATACTGTAGCCCTGAGGCTGCAGAAATGTGCAAACTCCCAAATGGAGCTTTTATTTTATTCACATTGCTGTTTGATTAATGTGATGTTTTTTTCTTTTTTTCCCTCTGTCTCCAGTATTTTTATTTGTGCTTGAAGTAGAACCCCAGCCACTAAGGAATATTGTTACATGGGAAAACAATTAGCTCAGGGAGGAAGGTGATTACATTAAAGACATCACTGTTGTAAACTAAAGTGTTTGATTGAAGGCATTTTATAGCTAGGAGCTATAATTTTCACAGCTTAAAAATAAATGTTCTCTGAAAAGGCAGTAAGATAAAGTGAATTGAGATTCTATTCTTTTCATTGCTGCCTTGTCTGTGGTGCACAAAGCCTAGCAAGCATCTATTGAGATCATCCAACTCTATAATCCCTTTTGGTACCATGAGATTAAAAAATGTTAGCATATGAATTTTTATTTTATTTTTAATTTGAAAAACATTTGTGTAATTTTTCTCTCATTCCTGTATCCATAGGTCCTACAACAGTCTCTGAAATCAATGAAAGACTGTGAGTAAGTATGTTGAAAGTTGGATCAAATCCCATATTAAGGACTTCACCTTATTTTGATTTTGATGAAGAGGAAACACTTGATTTATGACTTTGGTTTCACATGCGGTTTTAGTGTCATTGTACATGAACAGCAAAATGCTGAATTCAGTTTTATGGCAGTATATACTTAGCAGGAGACTGAAATGGAGGATTGGACCCAAAATCCAGTAGATCAATATCCTAACATTTACAGGCACCAGCATCTCATGGAGCAGGTTGGTCCAAAACCCTGAGTAAAGCGTATATGGGATAACTGTGTGCCCACGAGATGGGCAGATAGCAGATAACAGCTCTGGACACCCACAGGTAGTATCTGCAGCATCTGCTCCTCTGTCTCAGCCCTAAGACAGAATCTAAACTTAGGAACTCTTTGCACTCTGTTTTTTTTCTTCCTCTCTTGTACTAAGATATTTGAACCAACAGTAGAGAGGCCTTTCATTCATGAAAGCTGAAGTCCACTCCTGCTAAAGGTAGAGTTTCAAAGACTTTAACAGATTTAAAATATTTTCTATAGAAGAGGAATGCTTTCTGCCTACTATAAAGGAGAAAAAAAGCTAGAGAAATTACCAAACAGGTAGGGAAACCTTTCTTAAATCCACCCATTAGACTGAGAGCATTCAAACTTATACTTCCCACCTCCCAGCAAAGTGTCATAACACCTAAGTTAGGAGCTAATAGGAAAAAAAGTGCCATCTATCCCCCCTTTTAACCTGGACCTCTGTTTAGCAAACACATCCAGAAGGATGACATGCAAAAAGAAAACACAGTAACTGGTCATACAGATAGCAGTGCTGTGTCCCCGTCAAGGTTCATGCTCCCAAGATCTTTTCATCCGTTTACTCTGTCATACAAAATGGCAAATAATCTCTGGAACAGGGAACAGAACAAACAGAACTTTCACAGTTACTAAAACCAGTTCAGAAAATTCATTTTTCGTCTATATAAAACATTCCATTCCTTTTTTGACTCTCTCTCAATTCCTGCTTTCCTTGACTTATTATGGTGGAGTTCCCAGTCTAACCACACACTCCGTTGTTATTTCTTTTCATCAGTTTTGAATTTGCTTCCTTGAATTGTCATGAACGTGCCCTTGTTGCACTGCTCTCTCTGAAACCTTTTTTTACTGTTTTATGGCAGATTTTCCCCTCTTGTCTAAGGAAACAATTCTAGCCTTTCCATTTTAATTTCTTCTGCTTGCACGAGTAATTTTTTCCACAAGATAACTAGCTCAAAGAATTATTCTAAAAGATACAGCATCGTATGTTTGTATAAAGGCCTTTAATATTTTCCATATGATACTTCACCCTTATACATTCTAGCATATAACTTACATTTTAAAACACAGCTGCACACTAAACTGCCTACTGTGACATCTTCATGTCCCTAGACCAACCAACGCAAGCTATTAATACCTGTATTGAATGCAGCTACACCTTGCTATAATTCTCTGGAGAGCAGGAAATACTCAGTATTTGATCAGATTCATTAATTAATCCATTCATGCCTATATTTCATGCATGTTTTGTTTTTCCTCATCTCTTCAGAAATTAAATCTTACCACTCTATATGGTACAACTACACTCTGCCTGTTGGTTTCTGTCATTGAATTCGATTGACAAATACTGTCAGCTTATTATGCTGAATATACATCCGTTAGGAAGCATAAATGGAAAGGGAAGGACAGTCAATTAATCCTCCTTTATGTGTAGGCTGAAAATGTTTTTTAATTAATTAAAAGCAGAAATCTGCTCTGGAATAAAGTTGCTCCAGAAAACAGAATAGCTGAATCCCAGATGTAAGAGGACTGTGTTCCTTCTACACCGGAAACACACAGAGCAGGAGGACTTGAGGCATAAAAGAATGGTTTGTGCCACTCTGGAACTATTCAATTGTCAAAGAAATTCCCCAGGAGCCATTACAATTGTGTTTGCTGACACTCTTCCACAGGGCAACTAAATAAAGAATCAGGCTAATAAATTATTTAAAGCAAATTCAGCTGAAATTGCATGTTCAAAGATACAGAAAAAACACAAACATTCAACAGAAGATGGTGAATGATGTGAAATCCACTACAAACAGGGAAGATCCACTTGTTCCTCAGCTGCTATTATCCGACAAAAATCTTTAGTGAACGGGTTTTGATCTGATACCTGGGAGGTATAAAATATTTCTCAAGTTCAGAAAAAATGAAACAGAAGCAACTAGTGCCAAGGATGCCCTTTGGAGTCCTGGAGCACCATGTAATACATGTCTTGTACAAAGAGTGAAACAAGGCCTAACTTGCACTCCCTGCTACATTCATAGTGGAGAACAACAGTTCTAGGCTGAATTTGATAACTGTGAAATAACTGTGTGTGTTGGAAACCTGAATTCTGAGAATTTCATTCCTTCTACTCTAACAAGCAATGATCCTCCAAAGCACACTCCGTTTGATCTTAGGCCTTGGGAAAAACTTCCCAGATTGTGTGACAGTGCTGAGATTGTTGCTGTGTAAATAAAGTTATGTCACTGGGTGGAACATGTAGAGACATAGATTTAGGTTTATGGAATATAGTAATATGTATACGTGGAAAGATGGAGGATTTTGGGTGTGGATTTGTACTTCTTTCTTCTTTCTTCTTCACCAACCTGAGTTTTCTGGTATTGGTTCAAGAAATCCGCAATGCAGGTCAGGTATAGACATTCATTGGGTTTTAATTAAAAACATGTTACTTTGCAATCTGTAATTGGATAGATTAAAGTATAATAGACCTTGAAAGTAGAACTCGGACCATATTCTGCCATTTTTCCACCTTGTTAACTTAGAAGGCAGTCTCTGTGCAGATGTGTTGTAGATAAGAAATAATAAACATAAGTCCGAAGAGACCAGCAACAGCTGGTTTTGTAAAAGTTTGAGGAAAGGCTTAGAAGAAAGTGAGGGATCTTTATGTCTGACTTCAGCTGCTAACACCAGTTCTCACAAAATCCCCACTGCCAGGAGCCAGAGTTTTAACAGAGGATGTACCAATTCTGGCTGGAGCAAAAACTGTATGGAGCCATCTTCAGGCAGCACTCTTATAACCATGCATACTATTTTAACTTGCTCTCAAAACCAGAAATAAACGTTTTGTTTGCAACTAATTTTTGCAACTATACCACAGTCAAGACAAGACGGTGCCCCCAAATTCTTTTTATTTAGAACAGTCATCATACATGAGAATTTTTTAAACTCTTTGTGAAGGATGAAGTGCCTGACACATTCCTGACCAACCAGAAGAATTGCGAACACCTATGGGAAAGATGTGTAAAAGTAGATTTTTCAGTCAACTGGTGGAATTTACAGATCCATAAATGTCATAAAACTCAGTAAAATGAAAACCTGAAGCAGCTACCCTTCAGAACACTACACGTGCTGCTTTGCATTTAAGTCAGTGACACAGAAATAGACCAAGAGTGAAAACTTTTGGAAGCACATTATTTGGGTAGATTGCTAAAACCAGATTCTACTTGTGTTATTTTCCTTGTGGTTACTCCTCTGATGTACAGATAAGCAGAACACAAATTAATAAATCAAACTACTGAAAAATATAAATGTAAGGAACACAAGTGTAAGGTGCCCAAGAAGACAAGCTGAAGAGAAAGCACTCAGATTAATGTCTAAAGAGGGTACAAGACCATGTTCTATTTTACCTGAGCTATTCAATTTCAATTTGGAGACTATCCTAAAACCGTAAGGAGGCAAGACAATAGGTTTAGTTACAAGCTATACTGCTGGTACTTCAATCCTATGCACCATTTTATTAATCTACCATAAATACTGAAATATCAGTAGAGTCTCCATTTTCTGCTCTTTCCTAGAGCTCACCCAATCAGGCTTGTGATGTCCTGTGACTTCTGCTTCTTGTGCCATGTCTTGTTTCTACTGCCCCACCCCAACAATTTGTTTGCTTATTTCTCCCACCATTGCTCCTCATGAACGGAGACTAAGCAGGTCTGTTTCCAAGGAAATGTTACTGGGACAGGCCTGGAAGTGACCAAAATGGGGCCATTTATTTCAGAACATAAATCCAAACAAATCATAAAGTTTAGCTTTACAAGATTTTTTTTCCAATACATTAGACCAGATGTGATCCTAAGCAGTAGAAGCCAAATATCAGCTCTAGCACCTAGGAATGTATACAAGATTTTGATTTTCAGATCCATCTCTAATAAATTATTTTTTGCACACACTTCCCTCAAACTAGCATCAAACTCAGACAGGACCTCCAAAACCTAAGTAAAACCCCAAAAGCCACGCACAAGATAAGCAATCCCTAGCTCAGTTGCTGAACAATTACTGTTGCAATAACCAAAGAGAGGAACACAGATTTGAAAACAAATAACATTCAGGTCTCAAGAGATAAAGAGGAAGAAAACATCAGTAACTGTGTTAGACTCATTCTCTTGAGGGAAGCATCCACATATGTTCTTGGCTTTTCATTTACTCATATCCTCTGATGTGTACACATCCACGCAGATTTTGTTCTGAAGATAGTATGCCATTAATTAATGGAAAAACATAGACTTCTTAGCAAGTGAAGTGCCACTGCTTCCTGAATCTTCCTGAGGTGTCATATTTGCAGATTCAATATTCTTTGAAAATAGGAAATAGAGTAAAAACAGCAGCTGCAAAGACAATGAAAACTTTTGGAGTTGAGCCATTGCATTGTCTTTATTGTGCTAAAAAAAATTTTGATGAATCATTACTAGTTTTAATTTTTTTCAGTGTGACTGCCAATTAGGTAGATTGAACAACAAAACGGACCTATAGCCATTAATCAGGGACCAGACATCTTAAGATACAGCTAAGGTGTATCCCTTTAGTGAGCTGTTTGTTATTAGAATAATAAAAGCATTTGAGGAATAAAGGTGATGGTAAGAGAATGTTTCCAAAAAAACTGGAATGTTGCCATTTCCACACATTTGGGGTGGTATTCAAACAAACTGGAACATCGGTTAATCCAATGAAACATGAATTAGCCAAAGGAATTAAATGAATTTTTAGAGGTACTTGTGGCTCTTCAATAATTTAGGTTATTTGATGCAGGGACTCTTAGAACAAGAAAATTATGTACAGATTACTTTTTTCACTGAAAAGGATGTAAATCTAATGACCTTCTGTACTGCAGATTAAAACAGTTTCTTGAAAAATATAAATGGAATCTTCTTGTTTCATAAAATGATGTAATACTTTTCTTTTTTTTTTTTTTTTTTTACAAAGGATAAGCAGTTTCAATCAAACTGTAGAAGACAATAATCTGGTAAGAGTTTATTAGAATATGCTAAATGGTAAATCGAGCATGGTAAATCCAGGAGTTCCAGGCTGGATGCTTTGCATTCCGTAGGTAGACTAAATTTTGTAAATAATTATTTTTTACCCCAAGCAGGTTGTTTCAAATAACTATGCCTTACAACAGGCAGCAAAATGGGTGTCTCAGTCCCTAATCACACTTGAGTTCTGTGCAGAAGGATGGCTGGGAAATCTTTCCTTGGTAATACTTTCCATTCAACCTGCCACCGTTAATTGAAGGACACGCTATTTCATTATGTCTCTGTTCCTGGCAGCCTGCACAGTAGTTGCACACAGTAGCTAGAGACAAGTGGAGTAAAAGTCCTGCAACTGTGAACAGGAAAGATGAACAGTTTGTAAATTAATCTCTTCTTCTCATGGTAACAAACAACCGAAGTATTTATGAAAAAAAAGCAGTTTTATTCCAGTTCCGTTTCTCTGCACACTGAGTAATGTCAACCTATTATGAGAGGTTTTGTACTATTCAAATAGTAAATGAGCTCCAGCTCCTTCCTGGAGTTCATTATTATATAAACTCGACTTTTATGGGGGTCCAAAGGAAAATAAAAGGATTTTTGAGGAAGAGATGCCAAATTCAGCTGGAGATTAGTGTGCTTTATTCCCCTGCTCCTATTGTACATGACATTGAAGAAGAAACTCCTAGATCAATCCCAAAATGCGGTTTGTTAGTGAGGTTGGACTTCTTACAGCATGTAGCATGCGAGTCATGACTGAGAGAGGAAAAACACAGCCCACAGAATGTGGACACAGAAACTGTTTTTTCCTTACTATAAAAGTCAATCCCATTATTGCCATGACAGCTACTATTTTTTCTTTTGTTTTCCTGAACCAAATCGTCAGAAAGATCATAATACCGATGTTTGACTGCAGGCAGCTCCTATTTTTTTTTTTTTTAATGGAAAAAGGGTTCTTGCTAAAATGCAGGAATAATTTCTCACTTCAGCATCTAGATAATTAATGAGATGAAGAGTTCTTTGGAAAAGCCAGGTCTGATAGTCAAAACAAAAGTCCTTTGCAGAGACTACCTCAGAGTGTTATTAATTGTGTATACCAGGAGTTACGCTCACCTTTACCAATAATATTAAAGGAGATATTAAAGGAGTGTTCCCGGCTCAAGCACTGGGGCTGATGTTCTGAAAATGAACGTAGTGAATTTACTGTGGCATAAATAAGGCAGTTTTAACCATCAAACATGTACAATTAGTGAACTCTCACGAATTAGGTTTGCAAAGTTGTTACATGTATAAATAACTGCATATTCACAGTGAGAATGATGGCAAGCAACATTGAACAATTGGACCAATCAGACAAATCTGAAACGCCCAAAAATCTACAAATTGAGTGATAATTCCACTGTTATTGTTATTTATTTATAAACATAAAATTTCAGAGCAAGGTTGGAATTCAGGTCAACGTATCCCCAGTCATACAAGATTTCTTCCAAACATGTTTTTTAAAACTTTTATTTAAATAAAGAAAAACCTCAATGACAGGATTTAACCACGAGAAACTATTCCACATTATAATATATATCTCATCACTAGGACTTTTTTTTCCCCTACAACTAGGATTCTTTTTTTTCCAAAAAAAATATTTTGGCTAGAATTTTTCAGTTCCACTTTTCCCAGTTACGGCTCCCTTTTATCCAAGTCTGACTTCTTCATCCTCCCTGGAATTTCCATGTAACAAATCCAAATCTGGTTCCAGATGCTTCATGTGGGAAAGAGGGTGCAGGAAACAGGTGGATTCATAGTCCTAATGTGCAGCAGCATGGATAAAGGTTCTGAAACTAACATGAACTTTGTGCAAACAAGTAAAGAAAATAGAGGTATATTCACATTAAAACTGAGGAATAGCCATTTTTATCTTTTTAACAAAGGAGAAAACTGAAGAGCAATGCCCTGCAGGTGCCATGTGTGTTCTCCTAACAGCTGTCCACTTAGACTCAGATCCAGCTCACTTGTGACAAACTGCTATTTCAACCAGTTCCCAAAAAAACCACAACGCATCCTTTACGTGATGGGAGGCACAAGAAACATTCCCATACCGCAGTTAATTTCCTTGAACACAGGGATTTCTGCTTCCTTCATCTAAATTGATCGTCTCTTAGAAATGCTAAGATTACCACAGAGAAAATTGCAGTTTAAGTATTTTTTTATGCAGTAATACATTTGCCAGCATGATATAGGACTGTTTTGCAAGAGGGCAGAATTTAACTCCGGAGTAATGGGCCACAATACACTGCTGGGCTAAGACAGAGCCAGTGCCTGCAGAAGATGACAGTTCAGCATGAAGTATAATGCATGATGATTTTTATTCCTTTTCCCAACCTGAAGCCTACATTAAAAGGAATAACCAGAGATAAGAGGACTGCACTTAGCAATACATAATATATTTCAAAGCAAGTTATTTCAGGTACTTTTCATCTAATATGTCCCTCTCTCAGAACATCAACTCAGATGTTCAGCACTATGTCAAAGATTATTTATGCTGAAGCAGAAGTCCATAAAAATAAGACAACTTGAAGTACTTCATAAATAATTTTTGAATGAGAAGATCCTGAATTCAATCTATGGATACACTAATATACTACAGATGCAGTCTCAAAGAGATGAAATGTCATTTATGTCTCACCTGGAATAAATTTTAAAAATTGTTACAGTCTATTAATTTAGTACTTCAGCCAATTAAAGCAGGAACTGCTGTACCAAACAAGGAGGAGGAATAGTTTCAGTAGATACAGGATATGATTTGCAGTGCCATGAAGCGTAAAAAACTTTCTGCATTTCCAAAATTAGGACCACCAACAGGAGAAACACATGGGATGCAAGTTAGGAACCTACAGATGAACTGATATATTAATACATCCTCATACAGGAACTAATCAGACACAAATAAAACAGGTAAAATTTGTGAAGACCAGACCATAGACAATACACTTATTTACCAAGAACAAGAAAAACTATTTAGAAAAAAATACACTAATAAATACACAACCGTGGGGATGCTCCAACTTGCGACATCTGGCTGTTGTTTTTAAGAGATAGGATGCAGTCCCGTAAATCCATCACAATACTTGAATGCAACTAGTGGCAGGAGCAAAGGGATTCAGAACACGACCCAGCATTGAAGAATAGCCTTGTAAATCTACAGAATGCTTTTATCACCTTTTCCCATGTCGGCATGATGTACAGGACTGTAGTGTTCTGCATAGATTTAAAACCCTTTTTAGTGTCACTCAGAGGTCCTTCTCACTGGCTCTGAGGTATTTTACCAATTCTGTCTTGAAAGGCTGTATAGAAAACAACCTTGAAATCAACTTGTACCTCCCTTTCTACTCTTGGAGTAATTCACAAAAGAGTATTACAGCATCAAAAAACCTAAAGACCACCCCAATTTTATAACCCTGCAACTTCCCTCTTCTCCTCAAGACCTCCTCAATGTTTGATGGCATATACAATTACAAGATCAGACAAGACCCATGAAGGATTCATAAAATGAATGTAACGTGTCTTACGTAGCAGTATGAAGCCATTCAGTAAAAGCAGATGTATTAACAATATAAATGCAGCTGTTTGAAAAAATAAGACGGATTTTTATCATTCCTGACCTGTAAGCTTTACCTGCCAAAAGATAAGACTTTGTAAAGCACCGAAGGAGCTAAAGGACACTGTTGATCAGTGTGGCAAGAGAGAAAGGATGGATAGAAGCTTACAAGTCATGTGCATGAACAAAATTGTAAGTGGGAAAACTAGAAAATCAGTAGATTTTCCTCAAAACTAAGATAAAACTGTGACTAGTACAGCATCACAGATACACATGAAAGACCCCTTAACACAACTTTTCTTCATTAAGAAGATCCAGGCCAATCTCAGTAAAAGTTTTTTTTGCTAATGCAACTTTGATTCAAAGCAATTGGAAAAAACACTGTGGTTTCTAGAGCTATTTAGTCTAACCAAATGCGGGCAGATCCTGCTGATAATAGAATGATTTAACTGAAATGAATTTCTATAATCAAAAATAAACTAGGCTAGAGAGCTCCAGACCAGTCTGAATGAAAGAAAACTTTAAAAACATCAATTATCTGTTGCAGCATAGTTAAATATTAATGTATCCTCTTTATACTCCTTCCAGTCAATCACTTTAAAAATGTCAAAAATGGGGTGAGAAAGGAAATAAAGTGTAATGTCTGGCTAACTTCCCCTCTGTGTCATATCCAAACACTGAAAAGGCCCAAATAATTTACACAGATGTAAGAGGACAAAACCTGCACTTCAGAAATGCATAGCAAAATCCAGGTTTAGGTCAGACTTCTGCCCCTCTCTGTGCTGTCCTGTTGGAGCAATTCTTAAGGACAGCTGCTTAATTCCATTCAATGGCACAAAGAGAAACAGCCACCTTCCCACCACCCCACAGGAATCACAGGAGAAGTAAATGAAAGCAACAGTAGAAACCAACAGACCGCTCCCGGCACATGGGTGAAACCTCTCCTCACAGCTCAGCCTTCCGCACGGCACGGCACTGC
This sequence comes from Struthidea cinerea, assembly GCA_013397865.1. Taxonomy (NCBI): domain Eukaryota; kingdom Metazoa; phylum Chordata; class Aves; order Passeriformes; family Corcoracidae; genus Struthidea; species Struthidea cinerea. Next base: position 465,572 of record VZTI01003491.1, read on the forward strand.
ACTGCTGCAGCTGAAAGTCCTGAAAGAAGATGGGAACACCTCTCCCCAGCTGAAACCTATCCAGCCTGACCTGCAAAGACACTTGGCTGATGTCTTGTAAACATTTTAGACATTTTTTTCGTGGTCAGACTAGGGTATTTTGCCCTTTCCCCCCCATCTTCCCAAGTAAAGCCTATGCGTGCCTGGAGTTCCCAAGAGAGGAAGATTGAGCAGAAGGGTTTAAGGAGGTCAGTGCAGGATGGTATTCTCAGTATTATCTGCTGGGAGGTATCACGCCACTCCTACACTTCAGAAACCCTGACAGCTTCTCAGACATGTTTGTAATCTGGTCAGCCTACTCCAGCTTGCTGGTTACATCACATTTGCAGGAGACAGCATCTTCAAAGCATTCCTTACCCTGTGAGCTATTTGGCAAAAGGCGAATGATGACAACTCTTCTTCCTCTGGCCAGTCTGAGAAACCTCTGTTTCCTTTGCTCTTTAGATGTTCTGACCAAAATAATAGTGAAAAAAGTGTGTTTGAATTGCTCCAATGCTCTTTTCTTTCACCTGCAATATCTGGGTAAAATCTAAAGTCTATGAAGACATTTCAAGGCATTTTCAAATGTATGTTTTGTCATATATGATATCTTCCAAATACAAGTATTGCACAGATTAGCCTGTACTTTCCTAATTTTCATGTTTGGGACTGTGTGTTCCAGCAATGTTCCCAACAACAGCCAGTGCCCCTGAAATCCTTGCACATGTGGAGCAGCCAGCTTGTCCTTCCCCAGTCAAGTCACAGGAAGGAAGGTAGCAGTGACATGAAATTTTTACTACCCTAGCTTTCAGCAAATTCTCTGCATGTACTTCTGAGAGGCATGTGTAGATAGCAGGCACCTCAAGCCAATTCAGAGGCCATACTTTTTCCTTAGCCAAGAAAAATGCTTCAGTTCCAGCCTTCCATTTGTCTTTGGCCCCTGGGACAAGCTGCAGTTTTGTTCCACAAAGCAATCAGAAGTTGCCTGCAGCAAATAGCTGGGGATGCCCCTGGAATGGAGACTAAAGTACAACATAACAGGATTTTTATTGCACTTTGCCTCCATCTGCTGCCTTCAGCAGTGTTGTCCTCACGTAAACCACTGCCTACCTCGTCATTTTCCACCTCACAAAATCAGAGGGGGAAACATCTCCCTGATGTAGGTCTCTGACAGTAGAAGCATCTCCAGGGCTCAACTGATGGTCTAGAATAAAAGAAAATATTATTAACAAGGTTTGCAGAAATATGAAATAATGCAAAAAGAAAGGAAGAAATGAATACTAAAGAGGTTCCATTTTTCCACATTGTGCAGTAATAATGCTTAGATTAGACCATTGAAACACCACCTGCAGGGCAGTGGAAAAACTACTCTCTTTTGTCACAGACTAAAGTTTCTTGTGGCAGCCTATATATTCAGTTTTCTATGGTCATTTACAAGCAATAAACATCTCCTTAGGTGATCTTCTGACATAAAACTCGCATTTATTGAGTCTCCACTAACACTGAGAGGGACTTTGCCTTCTGGATCACACTGAAACTGCAAATTCCTTCCGTTTAACATACTGTAACAGTTAACAGGGCACATTCTTCCCCAAGTGTCATTTCTGCAAAATGATAATTTTCTTTCCCAAGCACACAAATGCTTGAGCAATACTGTCATACTGAGCAGTGAGGACAAGCTAGGTTCTTATAGATATGCAACTGCTCACTGGGAAAGGAGTCATTATCTTCTTTCTGCATTTCAATTGTCATCTATCATCCTTAATGGTTTCCCCAAAACCATTTTTGTGCAGACATTACCATTAATAATAAGAGTCCTCCTAGCCCAATTTACAAGAATTTAACATTATTTAACTGTAGTTAAATCATTATTATTAACATAGGACACCACATAGGTGCATACAATTTGAGCTGAGCTGAGCTTTCTTTGGGCTTTTCATCTTCTCAGTGACATTTTGCCTGAACCAGACAAAGAAGCATTTTATATTACTTCCTCTTCTATTTTGAGGAGAAAAAATTACTAGCATTCACATAATGTTATGCTGTCTCACAATAGATTTTTAACAGTACATTTTGCAGGATATTTTATTCTTTTATAATTTGATGTTGCAGCCAGTTGTATATTTTTTTTTCTGAAATCTTGATTGTGTTGATTTTAATGAAAAAGACTTCCTTTGGGGATTTTGACATTTTTTCATTAATTTAATCTAAATTGTTCAAGTCATTTATTTTACACTCTTTGAAACTAACATAACAAATGTAAAGCTTTCTCAACTACAGATGCCAATGTTTTTCCAATACAGAGACTCCATCTCACAGTACAGTCCATGTAACATATAGACAACTTAATCATTTCTACCTCATTCCTTCAATGTCCAAAGTTTACATCTCATACAGGATGACAGCTGTATTATTCTTTTTTTACATAACCTGCACACAACTCCACAAATACGAACACTTATTCATATAAGACGGAACAAAGCAAATATGCACACCTCAATTTATATCCAGTTTACCATATTCATCAGTCAGAATTGACACACAGCCACCAAAATCCTAAAATCTAGTAAATGCTTTGAACAAGCGAAACTCAGTTCCTGGTCTACCTGCCTGTTGTGGTTTAAGCCCAGCTGGAACTTAATGACCATGCAGCCACTCTCTCAACTTCCCTCTCTCCCCGCCACCTTAGTGGATTGGGAAGAAGAATCAAAGTAAAACTTGTAGGCTGAGATAAGATTAGAGTCATAGTTGATAATAAAGTAAAATACAGCAATAATGGTAAATGATAATAATATTTGTAATAAAAGGGAAAAACTAGCGATGCACAATGCAGTTGCTCACCACCCACTGACCGATGCCAGACCCCCTTCCCAGTCCCAGGCTGGCTGCCCTTCCAGGTAACTCCCCCCAGCTGATGTGCTGGGCATGACGTGGTGTGGAATATCCCACTGGTCAGTTTGGGTCCCCTGGCCCAGCTCTGCTCCCTCCTACTTTCTTTTGTGTACCTCCTCACTGGCAGAGCATGAGCCAAGGAAAGATGTCCTTGACTCAGGATAAACGTGACTTAGTAAAAAACCAAAACATCAGTGTGTCATCAACACCGTCCTCATTCCAAATCCAAAACATGACACTGTAACAGCTACTGAAAGGAAAATAACTGTACCCTAGCTGAAACCAGGACACTGCCACAAGTTCTCAGATCAATTTTTCTTTCTTGTAATCACACTGTCATTTTCAAAATGTTTTTTCTCTTCTGCTCTAAAGAAGATCCTAACAAGCAACAGTGAAAACTGAGTATGGATTAAATACCTCCTTTTTATGATATGACTACCCATAAAACTGTCCCGTAATTTGTGACCTGCTCCATCATACGTGTTTTTAACAGTATCTATTCCTGAAAAACGTTGGAGTGAAAACAAGTAGAAATTTCCTGGTTTCTGGAACAGCAGGAAAAGGAAGGTATAGCCTTAATGCTGCTCCCTGGAAAGCACAGGTATAAATCACTCCATGACACAGAAAAGGGAGGAAACTCCTTGGCATTCTAGACATAAGACTGATTATGAAATAGATCTAATCACTAGAGGTTAACTGTAAAACCATAGGGGTAAAAAACCAACAGCATGATTTTCAAATGGACAGCTCGAGATAGATGAGGTATTAAAACAAAATCCATAGCTAAACAATTCTTAAGAGGTTTTGTTGCTTGGAAGGCAGGTGGGTTGTTATAGAATACAAGACACCAATTATGGAATATGGATATTTTTGACAGTGAAACTGGAACAGACCCAATTAGCAATAGTTAGCTGGGGTTTTTTTAATAGAAAATTCCAGAAGTATTGACAGGCACTTCAAATGCCATCAATGTAATTTTATAAAGAAGATAACATAGTTGATAGATACAGCTATTCACAAGTTCTAGTAGGAAATACTAGCACATGATCTTGCTTTAGACCAATCCTTCAAAAATAAGCTGGAAATGTGAAGGATGCAATTTCACAGTGATGTGATAAAAATCGTAAACATTTAGCTATTTTATTACTTGTGCTTTCTTGCGCACAAGTCCATTTTCAAGGCAGGGGAGAAAAGATATTAAGACAATTTTCATGTTTAAATGGCCTCAAAATTATTGTCTATTATGATTTTAGGTCAGCTTTTCTCCTTCTGCATGCACAAAACGATATATTTTACCTGGCTTTGCCACCAAATACATTCTTTCTATAGGAACTACTGGAGTGTTCAGAGGATTAAAGCTACTCGTAAAAGTCTGTGTTCCCACAAATCTAATGTTTATATATTTTACTTCAGGCACATGAGTTGTGACATAAAGTTGATAAAGAGGGATGATATTCTCTAAATTAAATGTATTTATAGTAATGTATGGCCTTAAAGATTTCTGCGTAATAGTTTTTAATGGGCATAGGTTGGGAGAAAGGAATGAAAAAACATGGAAAACTGTCATAAGTTACTTAAATACATTGACTTATTCTTTCTAGTCTAGCCTCTTCTTGTATAGCCTTTCCTCACGTTTAAGTGAGTTTGTGATATTGAACACAAAAGAATTTATGTTTCTATATTTAAGTGCATTTGGCTACTAACTGTGCCTTTAACTTTTTGATAAACAAAATAAATAAAATAATCATGTCATTCCGTTATTCTGAGCTAAAATATTTTGCAGCAAGTTAAATACAGTAGAAATAGATCAAAAAAATAGCTTTCATATAAAATCCACTGTTTCATTCCTCTTTCAATGGTCTGTCTAAGTGCAAAAGCCTCCAGATCCCCAAGACTTAACTGAAATTAGGCAGAATTTTTAAAAGGAGTACAATTTGGAAGGAAATTGTCTTTTTGTAGTTGTTTGAATCTCAAGCCGAAAACCTCTAACCTGGAAAATCATAAGGAAATTGGCTGGTATTTTTGACCTTAGAATTAGAAATCCGGTTCCCATCTGAAACACATAGGTTCAAGGTCTTGAAGCTCCAAAGAATAACATCAGGAAAATAATACTTGAAAGACTTCTAGTAATGAATGAGATAACCAATTATTTCCCCTAACTGCCTTAAATGTTCTATTAAAAGATGATAAGTACTGTCTCCCGGATAACAAAGATTGCAGTAGGTGAGATGGGACATTCCACTGAGAGGCATCAAACCTAGCTCTGTGTCTTCCTTTTCAGTCTGAGGCTTCTCAAAACCCAGACTTCTCCATAAACCTCTACCTCACTTTCTGACACTCTCAGCTCCCATTCCTGGGGAACACTGCACGGCCTTCTCCTCCTACAACCTTCAGTGAGTTTGTAACTTCACTGTCCTAAGTTACACAGTGATATAAATGTATGTGTTTGGCCAGATATTCCATACCACAGGGTTTTTTTCCCTCTTCTTCAAAAGAACCAGATGTGGAATACTGCCAGAGATGAGACATTGGATCAGGTAAAAATGATTCCCTGAAGTGAACAGGGAATTTTCTTGTGTCCGTCTCTAGTCTCACTTCCTGTTTCAGAAAAAAATAGTGGGTGCTGGTCTTCCCAAAGCCCTCAGTATTTAACTGCCTGATTATAATATAGCACCAAGATGAAACCACTTCAGAGAAGCAAAAGGAAAATCATAGCCAGAGAATGCTATGCAGGCCAGTCATGTACAGGAGATGTAGAGCCTGTCAAAGCACTCACACCTCCGAAAACTGGGACTGCGTTTAATGGGAGGAATTTCAAAACTGCTTCCTGAATAAGTTAGAGATAATTTCCTTCCTGAGAGAGAATTGAGAGGAGACTGAATGTGCACGATGCATCTAAATGACCTTCAGAAAAAAATATTGGCTATGAATTCCACCAGGAAGGGCTCTTTTCTGAGATAATTGCTGACTACCTACCTCAATTTGTTCAAATGAAGGAGACAGTTGACAGGTTTTATGTTAGTACAAAATACTTGAGATTTTCTTACATTCCTCAACCCACATTTTTAAAAAATCGTTACCTGTATTGTCTCTTTCAAATATTCTGTTTGCATATTAGTTATCACAGTTTGAGTTAAAGATAATAAAGATAAAGATATTAACAGACACAACAATTTATTCTTCAGCCTGTGGTATGGCAGCTGAGAAACTGGGTGAAGTTGGACCTATTACCAAGTGTTCATCTCCCCTCCACATCATTCCAGGCTGTTCAAAAGCTAGTAGACTCCAACAAAACAGCATCTGTACTGCCTGATTTTAGAGTTGGTATCCCAAGAATCATATGCAGAAAAATAATTTTCTAGTGGCCTGCATTAGCCAAGAAAGGTCATGAGCACTTGGCAAGGATGTAAAGCACACTTGATCTTACAGACTCAAATGAAAGTTTATATCAGTTGAATTCTTGAGACCAGGACAATCACTGAGTTTGATGCCATAAAACCATTTGCCCCCACCAGGCTGGACTGTGAAAGGCTGTGGGAAAAGTTCTTCTCCCTCTCAGATGACTGAGGAATACAGTGCTCACTTGGGTTTCTGTCACTAGAGGAGACCCAAATACTACTTTTTTTCTGTCTTGAATTAATCTCCTGCTTGGTCTGAAGTTCTTTATATGAAGGGGTTGGACTTGAAAAGATCCCTTTTCAATTTGAGTGAAGTGTATCTCCTGTGATAAAACAGAGATGTGGCAAATGTATTTCAAAATTTCCTTCTAAGCTGGGACTTCATGAAATCCAATCTGCTCACCATGAATCCATGAGGCTATACCGAGCAATGTCTCCTCATCTTCATCTTTCCAGGCTCCTGCCAACTTGTGATCCTACCTCCATTCACACACAGCATGTACCCAGTATCCTTGTTGGATACTCTGAGATGGCAGAGCACCAGGTAAATAGCTTGAGGTGTTATTGCTGCAGGTAGAGAGAATTCATGGCCACCAATTGTTTGGAAGTAAGAACAGTCTCATTTGGGAATGCAGCCTATGTGACAGCACTTGCCATGAATGCATCCTATTTTTCAACTTGTCATGAAACACTGTCCATAATACTGCACAGTTAAAAAAAGAAGCTGTCTTGATGAAACACTGCTAACTTAAAAAAAACGCATCAAACTAATGGACTTGCTTTCCCAGAGTATTTGACAATGGAACAATTTCTGTGGGATTGATTTCTTAGATAGGGTGGATGCTTTCCATTTCCTCAAAAACCCTAATGGCTTAATGGTTTAAGCATTATTCATTCCTTTCTGGATTGTGCTGGTAACAGCCTAGTAATGTGAGACCTATTAAGATTCTCAAAAAAAAATCCTGGATTGTTCATTGTTTGAACTCTTAATTATGAATTCATTTGGGCTGAATAATATCCATGATATGCTTGGAGATTTTGATGTGGAAAATCCCATTAATAAAGAACAACATCTGAGACCTACAAATATGCAGAGAGCTTTTTTTGCAATCCCCAGAGTATGGAAAGCCTTGAATGCTTACCAAAGAGGGTGATGCACGTCTATTCTGTCTCCTAAAAACACTTCCTCTTTCAGATTTACAGTCACTAAGAACACAGAGCAATTTTGATCAAAAGAAGCAGCAGCAGCTGTAAAGGAAAAGTGTTCATTTCTGATTGCCTCATCTGGACTAGAAGGGGGTAGTAGAACAATTTTATTACACCAGATGCAGTGGAGGGCTTTATTTCATTTAATCTGGAGAACAGAAGAATTTGTCACATAGAGAAAATGAAAATAATCTTGTTCTTCTTGCCACCACCCAGGCATGATGGTTATTGGCTGAGTTCACAGAAGAAGCTGGAGTTTACGAAGACTATTCACTAACTTTCTCCTGCATGACTGTCCTAAGAGAGCTGGTATTTTTCTACACTCCAGAGACATCTTCTGTTGAAAAGTTATTTTTATTTGGTATTTGCTGGAGAGCATTTGTTTTGGGAATGTGAGCTTCTGGGATTTGTGGTAGGCTCAAAGCTTCAACTGTACACCATAGAATACTATTTTTTCCTTAGGACAGACTTTAGGTTTAAGTTGGAATTTATTAACACTTGGAACCTTCTGTATACTGAAGCCTTTCTTGACTGGCCATGTGCACTGATAGCAAATAACAGGCATAGATTTTGGTGTCTGGGTGGTTTTTTTATTCTCTAATCTTTCAGTAATAGAACGTGTATAATGCCATTTATTTGGTTGAGTTCAGTTTTGAGGGTTGTATATTCTGTAATAATATTTACACCCTGAATTCAATATTATGGCTCTGGGTGAAGTGCTTTTTGAGCAGGAACTTTGATAAATAATAAATAATAAAAAATTATTTATTTTTTTGACAGATTTTAAATGCCACTGTTTCTGACATGTTAATATATTGCAGCTTCTCAGGACAAAGGGTAGTATCTATACAGAATGGAAAGCAGGGGAGAATCAAGCCTGGTACTTACCAATGAAGGAAGGCCAGGAAAAGGTATTAAACCCATTTTCTAAAATATAGAAAAGGAAAAACAAAAGTTATTAATTCATTTTCCTCTAAAAGAAGAGTGATAAGCTAGAATTTGTTTTCAATGGACTGGCAAGGTCATTAACATGTATTTGCCAACAATGCAGCCAGGAACTTGGGGTTCAGATCCTGTCCCTTCAGGTGGAGTGTCCAATGTCTTGATACCAGGCTGTCCCCATCCCAAGTCATAGGAGAGGACACAGAGGGTAAGTGTGGCACAGTTAGATACAAAAAGGCAGTTGTGTGTCTCTAGTCTGAAAGTGCACAGACCAGAAGTACCAGACAAGTCAAACCTTGCTAATATGGTTGACCATATACCAGATATTTGATATCCTTCTGGAAAAAAATAGACTTTATGATAATGAGCGTGAAATGGCCTTAAATGTTTCTCAGGAAGTAATTACACAACACTAAGTGAAAAGAAGAAATATTTTTGCAGGCAGCTTGTCTAGAAGCCAGACTCTTGACTGAATTCAGCTCTGTCAGCCATCAGCATAAACTCTCTTACTACTCAGTGTGTTTCTACTGTGCATTTCTCCTGTTTTCTGGTGACTTGACTATAGGACTAGAAACCAGCACTTGTGACAGAAATAGCAGGTAAACCATAGGTAAAAATCTCTTTGACACACAAAAAAATACACCCTACCACAAAACATGGTTAAACATAATTCTTTCTAAAATCATTTTATATCTCAATTTGCAAGAATAATCCAGCAATGCACTATTATTTTAGAGCTGGAATCCTCTTTGTTATTATGACTAATGTCATAGGAGTCACTTCATTTTTGGTATCTTTACAGCACTTACAGTCTGCCCAGTTTCCTTACTTTCCAAGTCCACAGAGGTGAAGCATGACTACAGGGGCTTTGTAAATACGCATGACAGCTCCAGGATAGACATTTGATGGACAGTCCTGTCAGTGCTTTTGTCATTGACTCTGCTTGCAAATTATTTTTTTAGACCCAGAAAGACGTATCTTCTCTCTTTGCCCTTTTTCACAGAGATGTCTAATTTCATTCCATTAGGGCTTCTCTATTAGCATTTACTTCTTCCCACCAGTTATGACAGAACGTGTTTATTAAAAAGATGAGAGCGGATTATCAAGCGCTGGGCAGCAGTGACTGCTTTCTTTTCAAAGAACTGAAAACAACTACCAAAAAAATGCTTGTGAAATATGCATTCATGGTGCACAGTGTCCTGTGCTTGACGATTTGCATCTACTTTCTCCATTAACTGCACAGAGAGCCAAAGCCTATCAGGTCTGCATTATTAATGCTGCAAATCATGCATTAGGGCCTTAAATATCTGAGTTGCCTAACTCTGTTTTAGTCACTAGAGCAGGCTGCCAAAATCCTTGTGTTCTGATGAACAGGGTAAAATGAAGTCATGCTGTTGCTAGATTGAACGGAAAAGCTGGCAGCGTGTTCCTGAAAGCCTTTTCTGCTTGGCACGGGAGAACTTTTCACCTTTCCTGAAGAAAAAAAAAAAAATAAAGAACATCAAGAAAAGCATATTGTAATTCAGTAATACCATTGGTTTTGGTGTAAAAAGCAACAACTACCACTGCTCATCCGTAACTTAGTTATTTCCTTGTTCAGATTTCCATCCCATCCGCGTAAATTTTTTTTTGTTATAATTTAATGCATTTGTTAGGTATGCAGTTCCCTGTACTGGAAAGGGCTTCCTGCTAAGAATAGGACATCAAGAATAGTATTCACATCCTTTCCTGGATCATAGACATTCTAAGTAAATAACAGTCCCTATACCCAATCTAACTTCACTGATACCAAAACCTCCTTTCTTATTCCCCAACTCTCCCGTTTCGTGAAACACTTGAAGACACTGATGGTACCAGGGCACGTTTGGGCAGAGCCTCTGGCGCAAATCCGCCTTGGTGCTGGGAAAAGAGCGAATTCCAGGGGCTCGGGCGCCATCTGCTGCGGCCGTGGAGCAACGCGAGTCCTGGAGCCAGGAGAGGGGCATCGGTCAAGGGCGAAACGCGGGAGCATGGACATGGAGCTGGAAAAGATAACCTTCTGTGGCCTGCACAACTCTAATTATTTTTTTCCTCCCAGGAACAAAGCGTCAAAGCAAAGGTATTCAAACAATGATCACCAGGGTCATGAATGAACAGAGCCCCTTCAAGAAAAAAAAAATAACCAATCTCTTCAGCTGAGACAATCGAAATTATTCCAGGCTGGGGATGCATTTGGTTTCCACTTTCATTTCTGCTGAGAACCTGAATGAAGGAATGAAGCCACTGAAGAAGACTCATTAAAGAGTCAGAAAAACGAGTGCTTTTGTGCCTCAATGGAAAAGAGAGGAGTTACAGAGAGCTGGTTTAAACAGAGAAACATCAGGCGGAAGGTAAGTTCAAACTAGTGACAAGAATAGGTGCAGTCTTTGCCTTGGAGGACTCTGTTTAGAAGAGGGTCTCCCGGGGTTGTGATGTGCCATTTCTCTAATTAGACATATCACCCATGGAGAGAAAAGGGAAACTGATTGATATTAGAGAGAATACGAGGTAGACTGGAATGGGATTTCCAGTACTTCTACAAGCAGAAGAAAGCAGCCAATGATAAATTGTTTTAAGCACACAGATAAAGATGGAAGAGGCTCAGACTCATTTTGAACATGCTCATAACTCTTTAATCTCTGGTAAACAGGCCTGAGAACAAGCACTGACTCATCATTGCTTCCCACTCAGAGAGTCAGCATTCTGTCCCCTCACTTCACAGTTACACCTCAGACACTCTCCTGAGAGTGGAAGAATCCACCTTGTTCCAGTCTCCTGCCGGTGGATAAATTTCATTCTGCCAAGCAAATGTGCCTTGTATCCCTATGCATGTAGAAGCAGCTTCCACAGCTGCCTCAGAAAGAGTTGTTTGTCATGCTCTTCAGGCTCTGAGGAAAATACTTGTGTCTGACTAGCTTTTCCTGAGCCCCAACAGATCCATCAGCAATCCTCAGGGGGTGAACAGCAGTGGCTCTGGTTAATGATATCAGAGCCGAGGAACGGGCTGTCCTACCTGCTGGAGAGCTCATCCAGCAAACCACTCATGGCTACCACAGATGTTAAAGCTTTACAGCCACATTTGTTCTACCCTCCCAGCAGCAAGCTCACACAGCGTGGGAGTCTGGAGAACCATGGGGGACGGATACATTAGCAGTGCAGAGGATACAATAAAGAATGTCCAAAGTATTGCTACTGTGCCATCCACCGGCATGCTCAGCCCACCCTTCTGCAGCCTCCCCAGCTTCGTGGCTGCTCAGCAAGGAAAGAAACAAACCAAAGAAATGCAGCTGGTGCTCCAGCTGCATGCTTCTTTTTGACGCATTTCATCAAGGGACTGAACTGCTGGTTTTCAGTACCGATGGTGTTTTACGTTTCTGAAAATACATTTGAAACAATTGCAAAGTGAGCTCTCGGTACGTATGAGTCAGGTTTATGCTGTTTCACACAACTTCATATTTAAAAGCCTTACAAGATGGGTAGGTGGGAGAAGGTCTAAAAACATACCCTCGTTTGCCGTTGCAAGAAAAGAAAATTCACAATTTCTAATGATATTTAAGTTGTTTGTTTCAGGTAGATTTATATCTTCTTTGCAATTCACTTTCCATGGATATCTTAGTAAAAATTTTAATGACAGACAAAGACACCAAAACAAAGATTGATAAAAAAAGGAGTACAGAAAGTGTGCCTAATGTATTTTAAAGTGTCCATCCCAAATGTCTGTGCTGAAAAAAATTCTTTAAAGCTTGGTCTGAATACCACTGAAGTCTATGGAGATCATTATGAAGAGTCCAAAACCAAGCTAAAGGGATATCATAATTCATGCTACTATTAATTTGTATCACAGTAACACTCAGCCTCATTTGTCGTCAACAAACTTTTTTGAGTAAGGGATCATACACAAAGAAAAAAACCTGACCCCCATATTAATGACAAATAATCTGTGCTTGAAGTATATGTTGAATACTTGCTAAAAATTGCTTCTGAACAAGCTACAAGGCAACCTACTCTGCAGACACTGTTTGGTGAATAATGCTGAACAATGAACTAATTCTAGAAAATTGCAAGCAGAAATGCACAGCACAAACCAGATAATTTTTTCCTCATGCTTTGTTCATCCGTCTCTCCTCAGCAGGTACTTCTGGGGCAGGTTGCTATGGGTGGGTGTTGATTTATTTGATTAATAAATGTCCATTCACTTACTAAGCAACCACTGGAATAAATTCTCCCTGCAATAAAAGTATTTTATATATTATGGTAAATTAAATTGAGTCCTTTAATGCCTCAGGCAGTAATGTATTTTTAGAAATCATGTTACCATCACATAATTTTAATGTAACTAGATCCATCTTCAAATAATTTCCAAAATAAAATGAGATAGAATTATAATGGGCTACACCTGGTAAGAGAAAAATTCTTCTCTTCCTTCCACACTGGGACAGTACCTTCAGGGCTTCAGGCATGACAGAGAGCATACTCCATATCAGTTATAAGCATGGTGTAAGAAATCAAGCCATAAATCCAGTGCAATAGGATGTTTCAGCATCAAAAGCACTTGCAGCACTTACCAAACTTTAGCAAAGTCACCTCAAAATCTTTTATTCACTGTGTCCTTTCCATAAAAATACAGTGGTATATCACAGACTAGAGATAAAAAACACATCAACTTTTTAAAACCAAAATGTTTTAGAGGAGGAAAGTTGTATTGAAACTAATTTGCTACACATTTTACACACACAATACAAAACGGAGTTTTTACAACAACATATGGAAAGTATCTAAATCAGTAAGACAATGACTTTCATAAATCACTCCAGGTTCCAACTTTAAATTATGTCATGTTCTCTCTCTCCAGGGATGTTCACTGCATCTCATACAAACTCGTGGTTATGTGTGCACAGTATTCCTAACTTTATACGGAATGATGTCATATCAACACATAGAGCATATGCAAAATGAAGAGTAAACACAGTTGTACATGACCCTGACCAGATGAACCCACGCACTCTGCATCACTTCCCTTTGGCTTAGGGGATTTTTTTTCCTTTTTACATGATTTATTAAATGGATTCACCAAAACTTTGGGGGATTCCTCTTTAGACTTTATTTTTGCATCAACGCACTGTGGGTTGCAGTGGCCAAGAATAATGTGGGACAGAAATCCCATTTCCCTAACCTTAGGTACATAAAGGCCTCAGGCTCATACAAGACAAAGTGCAATTGCCAATGAATACAATGAGGATTTATGGGATTTTGATGAAAAGCCTGTTAAAATTCAGTGAAGACAGCTGCTCGTGGCTAGCCTTACCTTTCCTTCAGGTCACAGACAGGTTTACTGGACAAACTCGATGTTTAGTATCAGCCTTTTGTTTCATCTTCAAAAGCTACAACTGTGCATATTTCTCTCCTAAAAATAATGTAAAAAGAGAGTATATGACAAGTAAATGCTTCAATTTTATCCCCTGTTTTCAATCAATATCTACCTGTTCATCCTGTTTGTATGGTCTCAAATGACCATCTCAAACTAACAGAACTTTGCCCAATGATTTCAGATAATAAAATTATACTTTTAATATGTTTCTATCAAATCATTCTTTGGTGAACTTTTAGTGAAGGCAAGATAGAACAAAAGCAGAAATTTACTGCGCTGGCATTGAACATATATATATTTGAATATTACATGATTTCAGAATTTTTATTGTTGAACATGTAACAAGAATATAATCCTTTGAAAGGATGCTTGACCTGTTATTACTACTACTACTGCTACTGCTACTACTACTACTACTACTACTACTACTACTACTACTACTACTACTACTTTAGTCATCTGTGAACTAACTGAACTTGTTCTGGAATGCTGTCACATGATAAACACACAATCTTAAAACTCAGCTTACACGAGGATCACAGTAGAAATCACATATCCATCTGTATAGTTCAGCTGAATGTGGTAAAATAAACACTCTTTCTCCATCTCCCTAACAAGAGATTTATTAATTAATGGTGGCACTGATTTGCTTCAACATTTAAATCTGTATTGTTCAGACCTCCTTTGACCCTAGCAAATACAGATTGTTTAAAGTGATCAGAACAAACTGCAGGAAGCTTCCACATGACAGTTTTTACTAAAATGTTAGCTGTTTATTTCCAGTGACCTGGATTTGAATCCAGTTTTAATTTGAAATTATTACATAGTTGCCAGTCAGTCTGCAGTCTAGAGATTATTCCGGTTTCTGACCTGAGACCAGAGATCCTCATAAAATAGCCTTTGTCCTCCTTTTCAAATCCCAGGCAAAGTTAAGAACATCAAAGCTCAGGGAAAAAAAAAAAAAAAGACAATATTCAGCTTTAAATTAAGATGAAGTTTGGATGTACAGTATATAGGCAAAACACAGCCACACTGCAATAAATGCAAATTAATAAACCACAAATATATAATGTAGGTAGCCACAAAGAGAAAGAAAAAAATACCAGTGCTGTTTCCTAAGCAAGATATGGTATCTTTTACTTTACTGGCAGTAAAAAATGCAGGTTCCTCCAAGTGGGACATTACCTGTCTCATCTTTTCAGAAATACAGATCAGCTTTCTGGAAGTAACCAACAGCTTCAGTGGAAATTTCGTGCCGTCTCCCAACAGGAGTACACAGGTGAGTGGACAAACACTGTGAACCGTTAGTGGATGTAAAACCAGCCACTTGGAAATAAAAATTCTTGTTCATGCAGGTGCATACAAATGATGTTCTGAAGCATAGCTTTGAAATTCATGCTATAGATCTGCCTCTCTGGTTTTTGTATGTAGAGCCAAATTTAATTCCTTGGATAACTTCCTTTGCCCTCATTAATCTGTGTCAGCTTATACCATAAAGAATGAGCTAAGGAACAATTTTCCCCTTTTTAACATAACACAGGTGAATTTTTCTATATATAATATCACTCAACTAAATATATAAACTGATTAAGTAGCTAAAATGTAGGTGCTGGCTTTACATTGCTAAAGGGTTCATATAAGAGAAACAACATATTCATTTTTTTATTGCATTTAAATTAATGGAACTAGAAGATTCTTATTTAAGTCATGACTAAATGAAATTGCTCTGCTTTTCTGATGTCTGTTTCCCTTCATTGAGACTAGCCACATGAATGTTGCCGAATTTATTACTTCTTCTTGGAATGTCTCATTTGCATCCTTTACTGCTGATGCATGTGCCAGAACTACAGGATGAGGACTTTCTCCACCAGCTCCTGCACTGCAGTCCCCAAGCTCCCCGAGCCACCTCACTTCTTCCCCTAAAGTGGAGCGACCAGAAAAACTCCTGAATGTAACAACTGCAAAACCCCTTTCCAACACCTTATAAGGAGGTCATGCCAGTAATTCCATAGTCAAAAGGTAAGACTTTCCTTTAAACCAAAACCCCAACATTGGATTCCTGTAACAGAGGGAAGGCGCCTTTCTATTTAAATTATCTCTTGTCTGGACTGTACTTAGAAGATGATATTTATCACAAAACAAATCAGAAAAAACAATTTTTTAACTCTAGGACACTGAAAAATCTGAAAGTTTGGAGTTGTGGGGATGCTGTTTGAAAGTTATACTCTCTCAGTTTCTTCTTTCCCTCCCCTCTATCCTATTCAAAGGCTAAAGAATTCAGCGATTGAACAATTCTTCTGCAAACAAGCCCTCAATGGGCACAAAGGGCTATTTCCAACAAAATTAATAATTTGGATCTATGTGAAATGTATTCAAGAGGTTTCCTGACACAACTGGTGAAAATTACAGTCTTTGCCACGCCTTATGTAAATTTTTCATATTTTTGGTAACTTTCCATTATGGAAGTAAATTATATGATACAACCAGCAGCTCAGCTTGTAAACCTATCACTGAGTTATTATTTCCCCCAAGAATCACAGATTATTCAAGTGACCAAAACCAAATGTACTGCATGATGTTTAAGAAATTAGCCTGAGTTCTATAGTTTTTTGACAAACTTGCAGGACAGTTACCACATGTTTAGTTTTTGCTGAGCAGAGGGTGCGATCAGAAGGATCTATATCCATGGACACGAGCTCTTGTTTCCCAGTGAGCATCAACCACTACTGCCAACAACTTAGGTGCCTCTGCCATCTAGAAAAGTCTGATAGGGAGAATATTTTCTTAAACTGCAGACACCCAGAAGTAATATTGTTGCCCTGTTTTCCTAGACTTTTTTTCCTCCTCCAGTGTCATGTGGTGTGTAGTGCTGAAGAAGACCAAGGACGAGTTTCAGATAATCATTGCTCATTGTCTCAAACAAAACAAAACAAACAAAACAAAACAAAACAAAAAAAAAAAAAAAAAAAAAAAAAAAAAAAAAAAAAAAAAAAACCAACCCAACAAATGTTTTCTTTTGAACACAATAACCCAAAACTCTAAGGAGAAAAAGGTGGAGACTTAAAATGCCCTCACGCTGTCGATTGTTTCTTTTAAAATTAATGTGAAACACAAAATATCACATTGCTCATTCAAAAAATAATCTCCTTGACCTTGTACTTCTATGCTACCTCGGGCCATTGACAAGCATCCTCATAAACCACCCCTCAGCAGCAGCATCTGGCAAGTTTTACAGTTCTGTAATAAAAACGAGAATGGGTTGATCAATTTACTTGACACTTAAAAATAAATCTAATTCACCCACGGATTAACAGCAGAATTTTTAGGCCAAAGAATTTTGCCAGCAGATATATACAAGATGAACACTGGCAAAGAGATTCCTAATGAACTCCTGGTCCTAATTTTCATTTTAGAGAAACTACCATATCTACAAAACACAGATTTCCTTTATTATCATAGAATCAAAAAGGGTTTCTTCAATGCATGGTTGTTTTAGGTATCCCAGATGAAATCTATTTTAGTCTTTTTTTAAGCCCAGGTTTTGCCAAAAAGTTAAAAGGCTCATTAGTTAGGCATGAAACATGCTCACTGAAGTTACAGGCTCTTGACAGCCTTCTTAGAGAGGTGTCAACCTCATGTGAACTTCTGATGCAATTAAGCTCTTACTACATCTAGAACTGTAAATTATTCAGTCGTTTTTGTAATTTTAGTGCCAAAGTGGCATTTTAGTAAAAGTAAAGGCATTCCTTTACAAAAATGCTTAGGTAAAAAAAAATTAGGGCTGAGAATGCATTGTTCTTTAAAATATACATTCCTTAAATGTAAAAAAAATATCTGGAAATCTGTAGTTAAGCTCCTTATCTCTCATCCTGTAACTTCACTGTCCTAATGTTTCAAACTGTTTATGTCAACTCTCTTTGCTCTACAGACAAGACAAATGTTCCCCAGCATCTGACTTCCACACTGGACAGCAGATTACTCTCCTTTGGTGCCTTCAAACATTGAAGGGAGCATGATGTCTGGAGCCAGCTTGCTCTGGTGGAACTAGTACGGAAGGGACAAACTAGAATTTGATACTGGACTCAGTTTGAAGATGCAGGTTTCTGCTGAACTTCCTTAACTGCAGGCATAAAGCATTTTCAAAGAAATGAAGAGTAAATCTCTGCTCAAACTGTTGGGATACCTTCATCTACATGCCAAGAGATCTCAGAGCCAATAAGAAAATACATGCCAGAGTTAAATAGAAATGAAACTGGCTACATAACTTGTGTAGCTTTCGCATTTTTCTCTCACTGTCTTTGCTGCTGATTGCTACCAGTTGGTTTCAGCTGCCTTGGGCACTGCTCCATTCGGTTCAAAATTAATTCTCACAGTGGCCAAAATTCTTCTGTGCTGGGGTCCCCAGTCTGTTTTGAGAGATCAAATACATTCAGATCATCATCTGCACTTTTTACTGCTATCCAAACTAGAACAAACCTCTGGATATTTTGAGATTCACTCATCACCATGTTATTAATTCTTACACACTTAGTGTTACCAGTATAAATGAAGCAAACTTATTGTTATGTGTACCCATGAAATACAACATAAAGTAAAATGCAGAGAACACAGCTGCACTCACTTTAGTTCTAGGGGTGTACACAGATTTGTCTGATTTGATGAACTCTAATTACATTGAAATGGTTTCCTCTTGTTCATGGTCAGAAATCTTGCCCACACGTGCATTTGTCTTTGCAACACACCGCATTAGGGGACAGACGGCAGATGACAGCTCTATCTCTAAACTGCCTGTCTGTCCCGAGAGCTGAACAATGGCTCATATCACATTGCAAACAGCAGTTTGATGGAAACAGCGTGACATCCTAGCCTAGTGGTAACAGGACATTTACCTCAGATTTCTCAGCTATAAGCATTAAATAAAAAAAAAATCCAACAAAAACCTTTTCATTTTCCATTATTTTGCCATACGGAGACATGGGGCATGATACTACATTGCAGTAATGACGCATGGGCAAGGACTTTGCTCATCAGGTTGAGAGATACAAAGACATTTATTGTGCAGTCAGAATTCCCTAAATACCAGCACCCAGCAGGATATAACATCATATAAACAGGAAAGATGTTCACCACAGTGTCCCCCAATCACCTGGGGTATTACACAGATTTTACCTAGTATGGTAATAGGTAAACAATACCCTATAATGCCACGAACTACAATTAACACTTCTCATAGGCCCAGTCTGTCCATAAACACACAATCCTCTCTCAGTCCATCTCCGGTGACCTGGATGCACTCCCAGGGTCACCTCCGGGCCCAGGAAAGAGGCCCTCTCTCTGATCCTCAGGGCCCATCTCTTTACCACCACCCAGTGCACTCCAACACTACGTCGCTTCAGAAAAGAATGTTACCCACGTAAACACAAAGCTAAATGTGATTGATAAGTAGGACATGGATCACAGGCAAGCCTGGTCAGGCATGGGGAAAGCTCAGCTGAACGGTCAAATTACTTTTGTCTCAAAACCAGAACAAGATCCCAGATGGGAGTATAGCTGTTAATTAACTCACTAAGCCAATCATGTCGCCTTAAAGCATGGTAGGCTGGTCAGCACCCAAGAGGCCTAAAATTGTCCTCTCATCAGCTTCTCTCTTGCCTGTGGGAGCAAGGTGCACCTGGGAGCAGCAGGGGAGGCAGCTTGCCCCGTTCCCTGCTGCGGGAGGGATGTGGGCAGCAAGGCTGGGAGCCACGCAGGCATGTCTAGGTCAGAGAGCACCAATAAGCTTGTTCACACACATGGAGAGAAGCAAATACGTGGCACTGACCTGAAGAACACTTCAGAAGTAAACCAGCAATTTAGAGAGGGAAGGGAGGGAGCTGTTTTGGGATAGATGTTTTCTGTGTGTTTGGTGGGTTGGTGTTTGTTTACTTGTTTAAAAGTGACACTTCATATATATAAAGCAATGGTTTCATACTCCTGTATTAAGTTAAAAGGTCTAAATCTGTTGACTTCTAAGTAGCAGCGTCAATTTACTCTGATCAAGAATTACATAAATCTATTTTTATTAACAGTGTAGTAGCTTGAGCTACAGAATTCCTCATTTTTCCTGTGATTTTATTCTGATTGCTCACTGATGGCTCATTTAAAGTGTTACCACCCTGGAGTTTGTTACTCTCTTTCTACTTCTAACCAAGATGATAAAATTAACCATAGCCAAAGAGAATATTTTTGCAGTAAGTGAATGCAAAAAGCTCTGAAGGTCTAAAAAAGTGTTATAAAAAGCAAGGTAGGATGCCTTTATCATCTAAATTCGACACGTTTTTCTATGTTAGCTTAGTAACTCAGACATGGAGGCTATTGCTAAAGAAAGGGGAAGCAGGTTGGAAGAAGGGATGTCATAACTGCAGACACAAATACTTGTTTCACTCTCACTGAAGTTTGTGGTAGTGATTGGTTTGACCTTGAGGTGTTGCATGTGCAGTAAAAGTGGACTGAAAGCAACTGAGACTGGTTTAGACCTAAAAATGTTAGGTTATCTTCACTGGACCATAAAAAATGAACAACTAGAAGACTGAACCTTATCATGAAAGGAACTCAATGCAATTCTCATAACCTCACATTAACTTTATACAGATTTCACAAACACTTCCTTTCTTTCGTCAGCAATATTAAATATGCAATAAATTAAAACAGATATTCGGAGGTGCTTGCATTATTTCATGAAGGTATCAATTAACAGCATCTAAAAAAAAAAGACTATTTCTGGCTGCATTTAATCCTCTTGAAACAAAATATCAACATTTTTTAGGTGTAACAGATTTTTCTCAACCTCCCATAAGATCAATGATAATGACGACAATAATAACAGTAAAAATAAAGCTTACCCTCATTTTCTCTTGCTCCTCCAAACTAAAAGAAAATATTACATTAGCCTCCTCCTGAACTCTGTGGCTGGTGAAAATAGCCTGGACACGTCTCTAAAATTTTATTCCTTACAACTGGTGCACCAATAGTACTTTTATGGTTGTAATAAATTGTTTTGCCTGAGACAGTTTTAATAAGAATAGATCTCCTTCCAATTTTATTGTGGATATCATACAGAAAACCTCCTTCATGCTACACAAATTAGGTTTTTTTACAATTAAGAAACTTAAGGCTCCATAACAAAATGAAGATGTGTTCCTTCACATATTCACAAGACAAACATTTTGGAAAAATACCCAAATAAAACTGGAAACACATCTATTTTTCAAGGTTAATTATAGATACAAATGAATATGCACCATTTGAATTACTTATGCATTCTGTATGATCTGTGTCTAATTTAAAGCATAAAATGACTAGCATTCCAACTCAGCTCTTTTCCATTCCCTAGTACGTGCTCAACTAGTCAGAAATGGAGCAGGAGAAACAGTGACTTATTAGTGATTTCTAAAAGATACCTGGCAGAAAGACTGAAAAAAAATTCACAACCAAACTCATTGCCAGAGATAGATGCAGGAATTCACTCTTCGTTGTTTCAGAATGTTGTGGTTCATACTAACCCTTCTTCACCCAGAGATTTTCCTTCTCCACCTTTTCTGGGAAAAACACTCATTAGCATCAATAGTTTTTTCACACTATGTAGTTACATTAAAAAAAAGAAGAAAAACAAAACCCTAAGAAATATCTTTTCCTTTCAAAAAGTGCAGAAAAAAGGTAAAAAACTCTTTCCAATTTTTATTTCTTCTGTGTGTTTGCAGTCTGTAACAGAAATGACATGGACTTGATTGAAAATTAAAACACACTGGAAACTTGCAGACTCTTAGCAAGGCGATCAGAATCACGAGTCACTTTGGGAAGTCAAAAGCCTTTGCATTCAGCCCCTTAAAAGGAAAACCAGTAAGACAAGACAGTGCAACTGCAACTAATCTGAGACATCATGGTTGGTCTCTTTAAAGTGCAACCCTTCCATTCAAATTCCCAAGTGGGAATTATTCATGAGGATGGATGCAAAGAATTTTTCCATGATTGGATTACAACAACCTGACAAAGACTGCACGGTGGCTGCATAATCAATTACTTATCTGCAATATAATCATACAGAAGCAATAAGTCTATCTCTCAGTGTAATAAGAGGCATAACAGATTCACTCACAGGAAGAAAACAGAAATAATTTTTGGCATTTGAATTTGATTTTTATGTTTAGTTAATAGGGATACTACTTTTTATTTATATACAGTTATCTCCAGAGCAGACATTTAAAAAACAGATGGCCACAAAGAATGCTACACTCTGTTTAACCAGTATATTCCAACAATAAAAACACAATGTTTAGAGCAACTGCAACAAAGTCAAAGCTTTTTTAACAACTTAATGTGGGATCTGAACTAAGAAAAGTCACAGTGTTGCCACTATTAACATATCTACTACAAACAGATTGAATACCAGCAGCGAAAAATTGCCAGAACAGCAGCTTTTATTTTTTTCTACCATTCATTGTTGGAATGTTATTTCACTGCTCAGAAAATGGCTCATGGCACCTTTTTATCCTTGTATTAAACTAAGGGCCTACATTATGGAGTTCACCTCATCTTCCAGAGCCACATGATTTCTTTGTGCAAACAAAAAACAATTGTATAAAATGAACATTGTAGCCAAGAGTGGTAAAGCAACCTCTGGGAGGTCCAAACTGTGTAAGGAATGGGACAAGGCAAAGCACATCATTGCTTCCTTGCAGAAGGAAGCCTATTTATCTCACCTCTAGCGTGTCACTCTCTATAGTTGTTATTTTATCCATGGTTCTACCTTTTTCCCAATGCTGAATGAACACAGGTCCAAAAGCTCAACATTTTATGCCAGACAGATCTAATGAAGGCACACCTGAAGAAGGCATTTAGCTGCCTTGTCTTTCTCACATTTCTTCCCCCTATGTCTCTCTCTTACAGTTCTGTCCTTGCCACGTTAATCCCTTCTTCCTGGGCTGCACATTACGTCTGCTATGCTGTCCTTAGCCTAAGAACTTTCTATTTTCAGCAGCTTCCATCAGGCCAAACCTCAGCTGAGTACAGGCACAAAAAAGATTGACAAGTGCACAACCAAGAATGTGAATCCAAAAGAAGAGTTTTCTGGTAGTATAAGGCCAGAAAATAAAGAGGGAGCAAACATTCCAATGAGGCAATAAGGAAGAGAGAAAGACAGGGGAAAAAGAGAAAGCAATCCAAATATACTAATACCTGATCTTATTTCTCTGTCATAATGAGCAAATTTTCCAAGGGTCGTCCTTTTAGTGACTATTCAGATATTGCTGAGCAGTTGAAAACTTAGTATCTGGTTGGATTAAAGGGGGAGGGGGATGAGTTCTCAGTTAAATTTTGGCATTTTAACCTAACAAAATTTAAGACACATTAATTTAGAAAATAATAAAACAAGCAATTTAACCATGCAAAAAATCAAAATACTATGTTTTGGGAGTACCTACTAATATTTCCCAACATTTTGCACTATTTACGAAGTCACAAGACATTAAAAGAGGAAATTCAAAGCAAGAAAGGAAAACCAGACATCTTCAACTGAGACTTGAAAGCAAAGCGTATATTAGCAGAAGAAAAATACATTTGGTAATATTCTATCAGAAGAGTATTACATGTGAAACTATTGAACCAAGTGTAAACTGTAAAGGATATTCTCCTGCCATGGGCAAAGAACAAAATAAAAGAGTGAAGTGTTTAAAAGATGGATGTAATGAAGCTATCATCAGTTTAGACTGTTGCCTTTTTATCATCCACTGCTTCAGAAATCAAGGATAACGTGAAGCAACATTTAAGAATTAAAAAGAAAAAAAATATATTTCTAATGAGACCTTCAATAGATGGTAAAAATGATATATACATTTTTAATTAATCTTGAGAACTTGACAAGTGCCAAAAAAATCCCTGAAGACTTCATTCACTATGTAGTATACAGAAGGCAAGATACCAGTAGGTCAGATATCTTGAGAGGACTCCAGGGCATTAAATTTGTGTGGATTAACTTAGTACAGAGTTAACACTAGTCCTCTGACTTTTCTAATTTACATATCCAAACATATTTTACAATGACTCTCAAAATCCTTGATAGTGAATCTGAGACCCCTAAAAAAGTGCTTTTTTTCTTCTTAGACCCCCTTTGCAGGCTGTCTTAATACACCTGTGTACTGCTGACAGCTAATGAACTTACAAAGGCAACAAATGCCAGTTGATAGTGTCCGAGAAAGGAATACTCTTAACAAAGACAGAAAGAATTCCTTCTTATTGCAGAAAACGTAACTGCACGGGTGAAACAGACACAGACTTCTACAACACCTCTGACTTCGTTCTACATCACATTCATTTCAAATCTTGAGCAAGAGAAAGGCACCTTAGAAGGCTTAAAACCAAAGTGTTAGTGTCAGTATTAGAAAAATTAATTACTCATGTGGGATTCTGCAGTATTAAATGCCACTCAAATAAGCCTTGTCTACACATTCCAGAAGTCCTTAATGATGATGACAATAGGTACAGTAAAATACAGCAGTTACAAGGGAGACAGGCTTTCAAGACAAACAGACCTGAACTTCCGAGTAACCTACCTCCTTTCAGATTATATTAATCTCTTTTACGGGAAATACAAAGTGATGCATTTTGGAATATGACAGGCAGGCCATACCTACAAAGCAGGGACCAACAATCAGGAGCAAAGGGAATTAATGAAAACCAACTTCTCATAGCTATGCTGTGACTTAAGAAATTGTCATGCCTTTCAGATGTATTAAGAAGGCAGTGCAAGGGAGAGACAAGACAGGACCTCACCTCTGCATGGAACAAAGCACAAGGGAGCACCTCACGCACTTTTGGCATCCATGTTATCTCTACACTTCTCAGAATAGTTCATAAAGGCGTAAGTAAAACTGAAAGCAGCTTTTTTTCTTTCCAATCCAAAGTGGAATACAGCTTAGAGATGAATCAACATTTTTGGCCAATTACAGGATTTCTAGCCGCTGTTCTCTGAGATCTCGCTCCATCCTACTCTAAGCTTTTCTCAGTGTGAGTTTGAAAGCTGCTGACCATGTGAATTACTTACTGACCTTCGATCATGCCCATCCCTGCCACTGGTGAAGGATTTTCATGTTCAAGTTTCACAAAACACTGGGGACAGCTTATCTATATACTGATGTATAGGCACACATTTACATATATTTTGTAATTACAGAAAGTGCAAGAAGGCAATGTTGAATAACATCCATCAAACTTTGTTCAGGAATGAAAAGTTCCTTGTTGTAATCCATGTTAAGACACCTAATTAAAAGAGTCAATTTCAAATACCTGAAGTAAAATTAAATTAAATTAAAATTAAGTATCTTAATCAGATGCCTGTATCTCGTAATAGAATAATTTAGTTTGGAAAAGACCTTTAAGGTCATCAAGTCCAACTGTAAACCTAACACTGCCAAGTCCACCACTAAACCATCTCTGAAGTGCCACATCAACTTGTCTTTTAAATACCTCCAGAGATGGTCACTCCACCACACCCTGGGCAGCCTATTCCAATGCTTGACCATCCTTTCAGTGAAGAAAATTTTCCTAATATTCAAACTAAACCTTCCCTGGTGCAACTTGGAGCCATTTCCACTTGTCCTATCACCTGTTACCTGGGAGAAGAGACCAAACCCCACCATCTACAGCCTCCTTCCAGGCAGTTGTAGAGAGTGATAAGGTCACCCCTGACCATCCTTTTCTCCAGGCTGAATAACCCCATCTACTTCGGCTGCTCCTCGCAGGACTTGTGCTCCAGACCATTGCCCAGCTCTGTTGCCCTTCTCTGGACATACTCCAGCACCTCAAAGTCTCTCTTGAAGTGAGGGGCCCAGAACTGGACACAGCCCTCCAGGTGTGGCCTCACCAGTGCTCATGTATTTTGTGACACCACAGACACAACCACACTTAGAACATCCCTTCTGCTATACACCATTTGCTTCCATTTTCACAGGTGGTCTAGAACGTGAACTAGGATAATAATTCACAATGACCATTTCTCATTCATCTCGCTGAAAACAGCTGGATGGAAGAGGACCAATCACATTACCTCTGCCCTTCATGCAAAAGACTAATAAAGGAAGAAAACCCCTTACATTACTGTGCCAATTATTATTTTATAATTTTCCACAAAGGAAAATGTAAGAGAATAAATGCATATGCTAGAGATACAATGCATGATCTCATTTGCAGTGCATTAGGAAAAATATGTCCAGCAGCATATTCTTTGGACGTGTGGGTCACATTGACTTTTTGACTGCTTATCATCAAATGACAAACATGGGCCTGTAGAATAACATTTGCTTCTTTCATTCTCCAGCTAATGAAAAGCATTCCCTATAGGTACTTAAGACATAAGAATCTTAAGGAACACAAAAGTCTTCTCCTACTGCAGGATCTGCTTTTAAATTTTATTTTGTAATCTAAATGTCCCGATATCTGACATGCAGAAAGGAAAGAAAATATGAATAGAGGTCTCATTTCTGACTGAACATATACCAGCTAAAGAACATCCTAATTAAGGAATTTGCCTGGGATTTAAAGACATTCCTATCTTCTAGAATATTTTTTTAATCTCCAGAGTTTACAGATTTACCTACATAAAACAGAAACGTTGGCAGCTTGCAGCTCATATGCATGGTTTGGCATCAATTTTTTCAACCTATGGCCTGAGTTGTGTTAGGATGTTAGAGCATTCAAGTAGGATTCTCTAATGTTCCCTTTTGAGCCTGTTACCTTTTAACTTCATACTCCATGAACAGAAACACATTAGTATAATTCTGGTGGTCTTCCAAAGAATACACCCAGTGCTTTCAGCACAAAGCAGATTACAAAGTTAATCAAATGAAAGGGAGATATGGTGACTGTTTTTCATTCCTTCCTGGATGAAGTGAAAGAAGTAGTAACTGGAATCCACCTCTTCATTTTATATATGTTTCATCAGCTCAGTTTCTGACATTTAGGGAGAATTATTACTCTTTTCACCATGCTGTCATTTATAGAACAGTTCATTTATGACAGTTTTCTACATATTATACTGAACCCATGTTAGTAAACATCTCTATTGTAATAAATTATTTACAACTAAGAACTTCTTAGTGATAGAGTAATAATACTTTCTTCTTTTAAGTACAAGCCTTTATTACTCCAGCTAATGGAGAATCCCAGGGAGGATGTGACAGCTACACAGTTTTATCCAAGCCCAGGCATAATTTCCTCCTGTTCAACAGAATTTCAGTCTCAAATATCAGTAATGTCATGCCTTTATGAACATAATAAATTAGATTTCATTTCTCATATAAAGGAGGGAAGTTTTGCTTGTTTGCTTAACATAAAAAGTAATAGTCCAAGGCTGTCTCAGGGCATTTAGTAAGGACCTAAGCAATTAAGTTTGGACCTTTATTGCAGGAAAATCCTGTATTTTGTTTAGATTCGTTTGCATTTTCTTTCCAACTGACCTTAGTCAAATTACAGTATCAAACTTTTTATTCCTCAGATCCTGTCTGAGTTTTCTAAGAATCTGTAGAAGGTCTTACATTAATAGGGCATACCTGGCTGGACATGAAAGCAGGAGGGAGGAAAAGTCAGCAAAAACAGCATAGCAGGTTTGCATTAAGAAATTTCTGTCTCCCTTCTTCATGTGGTTTCCATTCAGCACTAAAAATGTAACTCTGCATGGAAAAAAATGTTTGTCAAAACATTTTGCTGTTGCTAAATGAGGTCTAATTTGCATCTGCTGACAAAAGGTTTTATTAGCATAACACTAGAAAGCAAATGAAACTAACAGCAGCAAAAGAGCAAACTGTCCTGACAACTTTATTTTTGTTAATGACAAACAGAAAGAACTGCATGATTATGGTCAAACAAGCTCTGGGGCTGATTCAACTCTGTCTGATATCTACTAAGTTTCAGTATTTGACTTCAGGAAGATTGTTATTAGGATCCAAGTGTGTTGCATTGGCAGATATTATAATTTAAAAAAACACTATCAGATTAGCTGGCTGTGACCTACATTCAGTAAACCCATTTTGTACTTAATTCCATTCTTCACTTACCTTCAAATTATCCTTTGCTTTGAAGTGCTGTATTTGGTTTACATGGCAAGGTGTTGGTAACACAGGGGTTGCAGGAGGTACAGGAGTACAGGGTTGGCCTCTGTGAGAAGCTGCCAGAAGCTTCCCCCATGCCTGACAGAGCCAACACCAGCGGGCTCCAAGACAGACCCACTGCTGGCAAGGCTGAGCCATGCCAGTGATGGTGGCAGCACCTCTGGGGTAATGTATTGAAGAAGAAGGAAACAAAAGTTATTGCACAGAAGTTATTGCAGCCAGAGAAGAACAGAGTAAGAACACGAGAGGAGCAGCCCTGAAGACACCAACGTCAGTGCAGAAGGAGGGGCAGGAGGTGCCCAGGTGCCAGAGCTGGGATTCCTCTGCAGCCCTTGGTGCAGACCATGGTGAGGCCACTGTGCCCCTACAGCCCCATGGAGGTCCACAGGGGAGCAGAGATCCACAGAGGGCTTGTGGGGGACAAATGTGCTCTGGTGGACTCTGGTAGAATAAAAGAACAGAAACATGGGGTCACATCACCAGTCCACTGAGTCCCTGTCTACAAAAGTGGTCAGACACATGACAAGAACCCAGCAAGCAGCTTGGGACACAGCTCCACGGAATGCTTTCAGCTGCTAATATTCCTCAGCTTCAGAGACTTCACGGGCAGCATTTTCATGAGTTACATTATGGTTTACAGCAAATAACCAAGACTCACTGACCTTGTTGATTAACACAAGTAATCTGCTCTGTGATCATGCCAAGAAAAATTTTGTCCTGTATTACTTGCATGGTACAGGCATCACAAACCTGGATTTGATGTAGCTTCTTCCATTATAAGAGAGTAAGGCTTATTCTCAGGCACATAACCTCCAATCTAAATGACATTCTAAGCAAGTCCATATCACTGCAATCAGAAGTTTTCAAGGAAGAAAAGAAAAAAAACCCACAATCACATAAAGTATCACAGTAGATTAGAATGTTTTACATCTCAATTTTATATTTAATAATCTATTTATCTTTGAATTTGCTAACAAAACCAACAATAAATATGAAATACTATATTGATCTGGGAAATATTCTGAATATTAGAGAGATAGAATTTACAAAAAATCATTTGTAAATTGATTTGTAAATGACAAAATAAATATGGAAGGGGAGTGGAAGCTAACTCAGTATAGTTGAATAAAAAATAACACCAACAGTCAAGTCCAAGAATGTTTTATCAAAGAGAATTAATGTTATTATGTAAGTAAATTGCAATAGTGCCTGGAAGAGCTGCTGAGAACTCTATTAGAAGTTGTGGAAAACCAAAATAAAACAAAACAAAGCAAAACAAACAGCTTGATATCAGTCCCCAAAGACTTCTTTCTCTGATAGCGAAGCAGGAAAGCATGGCATAAAGTTATATCATGTCAAGAACCAAAGAGGTGGTCCCCTGCTCTTATTTAAGTAAAAAGTCACAGCTATTAACAATGTGCTCTTATACTGTGCCCTTTACAGTTACACTGCTAGAAAAATATAATGAAATGGGAGAGAAATTAAAATATTATAATTATTAAAAAGAAATAATAATTAAAATGTTAGAAGTAGGGTATGATTAAAAGACCTTTTCAAATACTGACAGTGAAAACTTGGAAATTGGAACTGAAAGAAATATCAGGAGTATTTTTCAAAGGCAGAGAGAAAACAATTATGTATTATTAACATGAATGTAATGTCACCCACCTTCAAGTGCAGATATCTACAATATTAGCGCGTCATAAAGGGATTGCATTATTTTTTCCTTGGGCAACAAGATCAACTTCTTCATGTCCGAGAGTAGGAAATGATAACCACTTTACCAGATAGGTAACATTTCTTCATATGACCTCAACACCAGAATAAAGAAAAAACCATCAAAATGTTACAGGATCTGCCTCAATCCCACAGGACATCAAGCAGAACTTAGGTTAATAGAAATTTGCATTTTTCAAACCCTGCTATAGATTCCTCTCACTATGCTTATGTGTATTAAAGCAGGTATCAAGAAGCTCTGCTTAGCTGTCTATTATACAAATAATATATAATTGTTTCATGCCTAAGCAGTTTTAACACACTTTGTGAAGAGGTATTTTGCATTCCGAATTTTGTTGATCATAGATTTGGAAACTGGTTTAAAGAGAGATGTTTCTTTTCAGTTTTACTGTCATTGTAATTTTCACTCCTTTTCTGCCAGGTCCTACTTTTTCTGCCAAAACATGCAATTATTTAAAAAGTAGAAGAGCCTGACTTAAACTTATATCGCCATTACTGACATCCCAAGGGGGAATCACAATTAGACACTGGAGGGTAATTAAAACAATAACTTTGCACTAAGTGGAAAGCTTGCTTATCTGGTACTTGTCAGCATGTATATAGCACAGCTTTCCTCTCTGCCAGGAGCCCTTGAAGCTCTGAAAAATTGGAACCTCCTGCTTCAGCTGATTGTTTGGCAAATTGTTCTTGTGATACATCTGAGTGCAGTTCTTTTGACTGCAGATACAGATTATTTTTACAATATTTTTAAAACACAAACCACTGACAGAATTTTTTTAAAGTACAATGCACTGTTAGCTAGTTGAGTGTCTTTATGCAAAGCCCATTCCAACAAAAAGAACACTGTTTACTCCAACAGTTTGGATCGGGACTGAATTAAAAAAGAAGGTGATTATTTGCTGATTTGCCAGTGATACAAAACACTTCAGTGAGGTCCATGCTCTGATATAATCTTTCATGAATACAATGAACTATCCAACCAAAGTTGCCATTCTGTTGTAAGCATAATATTAAGAGGAAAACCTGTTAGAAACAACACTGAAGTCAACATCAAAGATTAGAAGAGGAGGTTTTTTAGTGTTGAGTTTAATCACAAAAGATGTTCTATCCTCTGGTCTTCACTAAGAGGAACTTCAGTGGAAGTGTTGTCTGAGAAAGCAGGATTGTAATTATTACTGCTCTTAGGATCCATAACAAGTTAAAAACTAGTGGGGATTATCTGCCTTGTCTCAAACACTGACAACACTATCTGTGGCTTTCTGGGGCCATGGAGAGTGTTGTCAAATTTCTGAAGAGCACTTCAGTATCTGATGAAATTTCTGATCCTTTAATCTATTCTTCATGTCCTTTATTAATATTGTGAAGTAATAATTATTAGGCCAACAGTTTAGAAAGCAAAGTATGTGGGATTAATTCTGACCTTCATCTGTTTGCTATGCATCATCGGTAAATGAAACTTTTTCTTCTATTTCTCGCTCATTCAGTTCAACCATTAAGGAATGTTAAGAACCATTTACTACTCTTAAATGTGTTTTTATGGCAGGGTTTTAGTTTTGCACTGGTCATCTACATTGCAGTGTTACACAGTCACTTTTGGAGACGTCTCTGAATTTCCATAATGTTGTTTATGATTTCCTCTGCTTAAATATGAGGCCCATATTCCAATGTGAGTCAGGGAAGACCTATGTCTAGGTACTGGTATGTTATTCAACA
Source organism: Struthidea cinerea (assembly GCA_013397865.1). Lineage (NCBI taxonomy): Eukaryota > Metazoa > Chordata > Aves > Passeriformes > Corcoracidae > Struthidea > Struthidea cinerea. Next base: position 497,002 of record VZTI01003491.1, read on the forward strand.
CTACTTCACACTTGGTAGCCTTGGAAATTTAATGAAATAGTCTAGAAAAGTTAAATATTGAGGAGTCAGAAATAGTACAGTCATTTATTCTCTGCATCAATTTTGACTGAGATGTCTTTTAATTCAGCCCCATTAAGACATGACTATTTGTATTATACCATTCACTAACAGCTACCGGAGCGTGGTGTTGGGCTTACAATAAAACTTAACATTAGAGAGGCAAAGATTCCTTCTAGAGAGAGGATCAACAGGTAGATAATGCAAGCCTAGGAACAATGAAACCAGGAGTTAGATGCCTGTGAAGGGATGGATTCACTACAAGGCAGAAGCAATAGCTGTGATAGAACAGAGAAGCATGAGGTTTCCAGGCTGTGGGAAAGCTGCAACCCACTCAGCTGGACACCTCTGAAGATCAGGTCACAGTGCCTTGCTCCAGATGAGATGGAAAGAAGGCAGTGAAGCCAGCGGTAGAGGTGCACCGATGGCACCACCATTCTTGCAAGATACAGTCTAGCTCTTAACCGTAACAGAGCCCTTCTTTTGGAGGCTGAATTTACTACATTTAGAATAAGAGCAGTGTACCAAAAATACTGAGACAAGAATGAAACACAAGTACTAGGACACAGATGGGGTCCCCCTCTGCCCCTTGCAGTGGTCATAATTGCTGTCAAAAAGTTTGGGGCTCTTTTGTTTTGGGTCTTCAGTTTGGTTGGGGGGAGTGGAGGTTGAAGGGGTGGGTGTGAGCTGTTAATGTCTTTTTTAACTAATGCATCCAATCCAGAAGACTTCAAGCATTAAAAAGTACAAGAAGTCAGTTCCAGACTTCATATTTCCTATGCCAAAAATAAAAAAAAATTATACTCATTATCAAGGATTAACCACATCAAACAAATAAACCACTGTAGAAGGTTACTCTAAGTTCTAAGGCGGTCTCAAGTTTGTTAAAAACCAAATTAGTACTATTAATGGTATTTTCTCAATTGTTTTTCTATGTGAATACTTTCTGGGTTCCACCCAACATCAGGATCTGGCAAAGATATTGAAACAAAGCCAGAAGGACACTTTTATGCTCTTTCCAGCTTCCATTGAGCTTCTGGCATGCAACTTGTTCAGCTGTCCGTGGGACAAGAAGAAGAAAGTGGCAGTGAAAAGAGCACAGGCATGACAGCAGTTGGTCAAATACAGCTCAACAAGGAGACCATTTATGACATTCAAAGCATCAGGCAGAAGTGGAAAAGAAAAGCACATCCTAATCCGGCGCAGTCACACTAGATGCGATCATTCTGATTTTACCTGTTGTTCTGTAGCATGAACCTGCACAAGACCTAAGATTTTGGCTGTTTTGTGAAATGAATGTGTCCATAACTGACATTTTGAAGACCCTTCAGCAAAGGTCCATCTTGGATATATTCATAAAGCTGATTCTGCATGGTATTGAGTGCTTTAGTGACCCTTGAGTTCATTGTCAATGAAAAATCTCCAGTGATGCTTTGGAGCAGATGCAAGAAGAGCAAGAAGGGTAGAGAATTTGGTTGAAAACCGGTAGTAATCTGACACAGCTGCTATGTAAGAGCTCATTAGTGGTTTCTGACTGCTCCAAGGAAAGTTGGTAGATATTTATTTGGAATGAACACATATGGGAACAATAGAATCATAAAAAAAAGGCTAAGAGAAAAATAAAATAATAAAACACTGTGCATACAGTTGATCAACACAGTTGGGCTCTGGCACAAAATACACTTGATGTTGCCTTTCCCGTAAAAGTAAGAATACAGGTGAAAGGAGTTATTTCTTGAGTTCAATGAGCTTACAGTGAAAAAGAAATAGCAAAATGTTCATTATTTCTTGACTTACAGGTTCAAGGAACTGGAAACTCAGTTGTCCAACAACACGAGTAAATCCTCCTGAAATCCAGGCTCCTTTTTCTGCCCACAAATCAAGATGGTAGTTTAATATGCCTTTTCCCTTCTCCATGGGAGCTGTACCGTGCCCTCTTGCAAGCTCTTCTTTACAGAAGAACCTCATGACAAGAGAAAATGGATTTATGCCTAAACCTTGTGTGACAGACAAGATTACTATTTTCTTTTATTTTTTCTACATTTCATTGTTCCTCTAAGAAATTAAGTGGATAATTTGAAGAGGGGTGTAAAAGACTGTGCTTGGCAGACACAAGATTAGTGGAAGAAGACCAGAGGGATTACAAGATGCAGCAGGCCAGAGTCACTGAATTGACAATGGTAGGGACAAGCCTGTGAAAATAGAGCAGACAGAAGAACTGAGAGGGAGTGGGAGCAGGGGAAATCTTTAAACCTGTCATGCTTCTTCTTACCAACCATATTTCATTTACTCATAAAGTTAATTACTCTATTTTTATTTTTATTAGTTGGTTTGGGGTTTTTTTTAACTTTATTGCAGTAACACCCTCCCTTGATCTTAAAAGTATGTGAGTCCATTTTATGGAAATCATAGGAGGTCTAAGGCAATCTTTGGTCACAAAGCATATCCTTACAGTTTGCAAGGATAACTTCCTTAAGTATGAGAAAGGCTACAATGAGAAAACAGTCAAGAAAATTGTATTTTTCCTAGGTTTTTCCTGAAGTTCACTTTTTCTTATGTTTTTTCCCCCTTTTTGCCATCTGAAGATGTAAATTAAGGAAGAGATTGTAACTCCAATGGAACAGATGATCCCTACAGCTGAGGAAGGTGATGAAGTACAAAGATAAATAACTTTGTTGAATTATAGGGAGAGTTCATCTGGATTTTTTTTTTCCAAGACCTGTCTCTCAAAATGTCCAGATTTTTTTTCCACGGGTCAGTTTTAACATCGCAACACATAATTTTCATCAGAGACATAAGGGTTTTTTTCTAAATAAAACCTTTTTTTCTTCCCTTTTCTCCCCCAGGGTTCATAGAATAATTCAGAAAGGACCTCTGAAGTTCATCTGATTCCCTGTTCAAAGCAGGTTACTCAGAACCTTGTCCAGTTGAATTTTTAATATCCCCAAGGAGGAATATTTCACCTCCTCTCTGACTAACTATCTTAAATATTTGACTACCCCTTGCTGTATGATTTTTTCTAATAACTAACAACTTCATTTGTTGCCACTTGTGTCTGTTGCCTCTTAGTTTTTGCTATGTACCTCCAAGAAGTGCTTCCCTTCTCTAAACCCTCCCATCAGATAGCTGTAGACCGACACAAGGTCTCCCTTTAGCCTTCCCAAAGGCTGAACAAAGCCTGCTCACCTACTCTATTCTTGTGCTTCATGTGGTCCTGTTCTCTGATGAGAATGGTTGCCCTCCCCTGGGCTCGTTCTAGTGCATGGCCACACTTGCTTCACGTCCTCCTTCATGTTTCTTAGGAATCTCAGGTCCATTTTTGGCATAACTGTCACTTAACCTTAAAGAAAAAAAAAAAAATTCATCATTTTAGCTAGGCACTCTTGTGAAAGGTTCTACTGCTTTTCTTCAGCAGGGTCTTAGAATTCTGTCAGTCCTCTTCCTGGAAAGCTTGTATCTGGTCTGAAATTGTGGATACATGACTGGGCAAAGATTCAAAGAGGCTTAAAAATGCCCTTAGAATACAACAACTACAATTACTGCACTCCTGCATGTGTTATTGGGGCTATTCTACCATAAACTTGCATGATGAGCGACAGATCAGGTATCTTTACTTTCAGTTCAATGTCATGTCTTAATAATCATATTTCTATGGAAAATTGAATTGACTCAATGTGAGTAATAAATGAAGACAATAATTTCATTTGTTTCATTTACAAATAACTTTGGGCTGAAACAAAACTATTTAAAATGTTGATTTTAAAGGTCAGCTAACCAATATTTATTGTAGCCAAGGGACTTTTAGCTTACATAATACCAAGACACAGGAGGAATTTATAAAGAAACTCTTTTGACAGAAAGGCCTTCTGGGAAAAAGATTAAGCTATCCTCATCATATATATATATAAAAAAATATAAAGTCTCTATTATTATTAAAAGATTTAAGCAACCTTTACAATGTATTTTTTAAACATTTTCATGTTACATGTTGAACATTTACATTCCTGTATTCACTTATTCAATTTTGCATGTCATAGATAAGTAAGTCTTCCCAGAGTTAGCTAGCATAAAAATCTATGATTCTTGTAGTAAAACTAATGGAGCCAGGTGGTGTTCATATGAATCTTTGACCTCCTCCCACAACTGTACCTAGCATTGCTTATCAAGATTAATCAAATCACCACCTCAGGCCTTGTTCTGAGGGTAAATGACAGTACAGTTTTCTTCCAGTCATGGAAAGAGAATAGAGGAATTCAAAAAGTTTACAAATCTGAAATGTACTCTGCATTTGTTTTTCATCACAGGATGCCTTATTACCATTACATCTTCTTATCTTGCAATGTTTTTTTCTTGTGTGATACTTACAGGCTGTAAGGTCTGGAAGCAGACTGCTTCCCAGTTAACTCTAATGCACAGGGCTCATTTGAGCAGGCATGTGCAATGTGTGCCAGCAATAAAACAGCCACTGAGATCTCCGAGATTCTTATCACCCTCAATAACGGGATACAATAACAGCGCACTTTGTACAACAAGATGTTAGGAAGATATCTTCCTTTCAGTCAATTTAAAAGCAGCAGCAGGTATGATAACCCATACATCTGAATGGACTCCCCAGTATACTGAATACAGAAAAGAGGTGTATTAAGTTCTTGTATGCAATAGTTTATCTGGATTTTTAGAGAGATTTTATAGAGATTTTTCTTCTTTTATATATTTTAGACATTTTATATGTATCCTAAGACTCCACATTTTTAAGATGACAAAGGGTAGTCTGTGGCAAAATAAGTTTGTTTTTCAGAATTAACAGCACATTTAAACATCCACAGTGTTCTACCCAGTACTGTTGGTACCAACTGGTGTGTGAGACAACTGTCTAATGGTGAAATCTAAATCCATTCTTCAGACCTCTCGTGATTTTCATAAAGGGATGTAACTGGGGATTTAGTCAACTTACATTGTTAGGCTGGCCACAGAAATACTTCTGTTCCTTGTGGAAAAAAAGCTTTTGTTTTGATCAGTCTGGAAAGGTATTCTGACCGTGGCAGGGACAGGAGTTATTTTATTACTCATCTCTGCCTTGCACCTACTTTATACTGCTACTGCTCTCTGTAATAATATCACACTGGCATAACAGAGCTCATAAATCCCAGGATTTTCATATAAGTGTTTACTTTCCACACATCTTCCTACCACCAGATAACAGTCCCCTCGGTAGGGGCTGGACCATGTGGTTACAGCAAGTCTACTATTCCAAGAGACCCATGGATGTGCACACTTAACTCAGGTTGTTCCTTTTGAAAGAGAAGTAACTTGCACACACAAGCAATTTCCGGGAGCCAGCTTCCTCTCTCTGTGATAAGATCCCTTCACTTCCAGTTTGTGAGTTCGCACCGCTGACCTCTGCAAGTGAATCAACATTTTCCTTTTGAAAACACTCTGTATACTACAGTTGTCAAGCAGCAGTTCCACCAAAAAAGCATTAGTAAGAAGAGTATATTAAGAGGAGATTTACACTATGTGATATAAAACGCTCAAGGATTTTTATATTTTTTTCAGCCAGAGTGAAGATTAATTCGCAGTTTATGAGCAAGAATTTTCTAAAAATGAAGAGTTCCAACCCTCTCCAAGCAACAAAACAACACAGCAATCAGGGCTGGAAGCTGACAGGATAAATTTCAGCTGGGTAAAATTAGAAATGCTTCACATGTGGGAGCTATGGAATTGAATTTGCCTGGCAAAAATGCTGAAATTCTATGTACAAACACTTTCATTCTAAGAGGTTTTAAAGTACCTCACTACCACAGACATTTATTTCCATCTCTACAAACTACAGTGAACCTGAATTTTTTGTTCAAGGTTTGTATTCATATTTTGTTACAGGAAAGATTAATTTTCCTAAAGGATTTTTGTGTTGTTTTTTTTTTTCATTTGCAATTTCATTTTCTGTTAGGATTAGGTAAACATCCAACCTAGAATTACCCTCCATTTTCATACATTTCTTGCTGAAAAATCAAAGTATGCCTCTTCTAGGTTCTCTTCTTCCTTCAATATTCACAGCAAATGGTTGCTGATGATAGTCACTGGAAATCGGCAAAAAATACAGGTGATAGCTTTCAATCAGAAAGCCAAAGCAGTGTATTAGAACCATCCATACACGTGCACTTCCCACTTGCCAAACAGAAATGTAGAACGGATATTACTCTTTAATAATATGCACATTTTCAAGCATCTAACAAGCCATTACCAACAACGCTGGGTAACAAAAATTCAAACTTAACCATGGTAAGCAGCATTATCTTTTTAAAGAAAAAGAGCTAAAACACAGTTTAGCAGTTTTAACCGTGAAATGAGTTCTCACTAGAATTGTCTGCCTGCCTGCTGTTTTTGATTTCCATATTCCAAGAGTTTTCCTGTAATGAAGCCACAAAACCACCAGGCATTTACTCCTATTGGCTTTTCTGGAGTTCATAGATGCATAATCAGGAAATAAGTTGTTCCACTTTTTACATCGGTATCCTGCTTATGTTCCCCTCAGCCTTATAGGGAAGAAAAATTTGGTCACATCTCAATGTTGCTGCAAGCCTTGTTCCTTAGTCACGGCAGTCAGAATGACAAATGCCATCTGGGAACTTCTCATGCAGGACAAATAATAGCAGAGGGGAATATTTTCTGTAGAGGCCTTCCTGTGGATCAGCTGCGTGACATTGTATAGCTCCTCCTCTTACCTACAGTATTTCACCTGGATTCTCCTATATCACACCTTGTTTTGTCTAAAGCACCTTTCAAAGGCTTGTGGCCTTTTTATGAAAAAAGAGAAAAAGAAACCATCACATCTCTAGGTAATCTGTTTCAACTCTTACTCATGCTAGCTACAAAAATATATCTCTATTTCTCATTTTAATTTCTTTGACCAATTTTGACCAATGCTGGTGCTGTTTCTCTCTAGATCAGGATCTCTGCTCCTTCCCAACTTTAACATAACTTGGGCATTGCTCAGTTTCTTTCCGAATGAACTGAATTAATGAAGCAGCATTTAAAATGTATTTCCATAAAACGCTAGTTTTAAATTTATTTTGAATTTTTTGTATTTTTCTCTCCCGTGCTAACCTATGATAGCATCTCATGCCAATCTTCATGGTTCTGTGGAACAACAGAATCCCACACCCCATCCAGTAGGGATGTAGCAGTAGTAACTGCTCCTGGTGCCTTTTTATGGCAATTAAGAACTGCAGCTGCCAATATAGTCACACTGCAAATAAAGTTGCAACATTTTTCTCACTACAACACAATAATAGATTTAGCGTTCACACTAAAATTAGCAATTTGCATGCTGTATTGATCACCCCACTATTTGAACCACAGTCCTTATGAGGCAAAAAAACCAAACAGAAAAAAAATTCCAGCAGGATAAACCCATAAGATGAGCCTCACTGAGCTTGGTAAATACCAGTTATGACATGCTAAGGACTACCAAAAAGTCATTTTCTGAAACATAAGAACCTCACATTTTGTCATTGTTCTGTGGAGAAGGAAGATCAGCTTTATTTTTTAGAAGGCAAAAATCTAAACCAGGGCTATGAAATAAATTATTAGAACTCACAGAACTTGCATTCATAACAGAATTATTAGAACTTGCACTATAAGGCTCACCTTGTGAGTTAGATTTCATTTATTCTGAGAAATGTATCTCTCCCAAGCTCTTCATGAAGCTACAAATGTCTTGATATTAATATCAGCTAAAAGACTAACTACAGCGATGGTGTTAAAAAAGAAACCCAAAACACCACACTCCTCAATTGCCTTCCCTGTAATTTTTAGCAATAGAAATAGAATTAATATCTTTTAATCAGTTCCATGTTCTGTTGCCTTGAGCAATACAGGTGCCCAAAATGCAGATGAAACTTAAGAGTTCATGCATACTTTCAGAGGTCATGTCTTTGGGGTTGTTCCTTTTTTCTCCTTTCTGGTAATCTACAAGACCCTTGGCTATAAATTGTTCCTTGTAGCAACCACATGCCAGGATTTTGCTGGCTATTTTTATTCATTAATACCAGCTGCCTCACAGTGCCTGGATGTAACAGCAAAAATATGTATATATGTTTTAACCATATGGTAAAAACTGATGAAGACCTTTTATGTAGGATAATCCATATACCCAGAGTATATGAATCTCTTATGCAAAGGCCAGGCTAAAAGGCCTGTTCTCCACTTGAACCTTCAAGAACTCACATCACTACAAGTTTCTGAGCCAAATCCAAAAATGTCTGTTTGTAATGCTCCCATGAAGTCAGAAGAGCAACACCAGCTTCCATCAGTGTGTATTTTCTGCTTGAGTGGTGAGCCTTTATTAGCCTTCTGTCCAGGGGTAGACTTTACCATCGCACGTAAAGAAAAAAAAGCATAGGTTTCCTTCTAACAACCATTTTTCATGCAACACTTTGGTTCCAAAAATGTTTTGTCGCCATCACTGCTAAACAAATAAGGGTCACTTTGAGATTACCTAATACCAAAGTTTAACACATAGATAAAAATTAAAATAGATGAGATAGTTGCAAAAATAATGTATTCAAAGCACAGGTTTTAATAGTCTAAAGTATTAAATAAAGTCAAGGACATTAAATGCTAGCACATAATCAAGTGCAGAATGCTTTACTTTGGCACATAATAAGTTTGCTCAAAATAAAAAGATTTGTACCTTTTAAACACGACAGTCCTGAACACAGAATCACAGGAACATACCAGAACAAAACACAAGAAGATCAAATTAGAGAGGCAAATGTCATTGACAGAAGAGTAACAACAAAAGATGATGGAAATGTCATGGATGGGTTTATTCAGAGGTACTATCGGGATCCTAAGATAAACTAATTCCTGAAAACTATACGGATTTCTTTTTCAAGAGGTTACAGACTATTCTACATTACTTTTCTTTTCATTATGATCTTCCATTTAATTTAATAGATTATTTTCAATTCATGACATTTATATTACGTAAGAATAAAACAGGCTTTTTTTTTGTATGCACAAATGCATATATTCATGAGTTTTCTTTCATATCAGTCTCCCATTTCCTCCTTTACTACTACTTCCAGGTATGAAATATTTCTCATTGATATAGCCAACATAATCTCTAGCATAGGAGAAAAGGACAATCTAGCCCTATGGAATCTTGAGCATTCATTTGTGCTGCAACTTAATTAAAAAACTTGACATGGAGAAAACACTTGTGTCATCTGGGACATAATGTCTTCAAGATTTTCCATTTCTAAGCATGGGACAAAGTTATACCTACTCGAAAAGTCAATTATAGAACCATCAAATGATTACAGTTGGAAAAGACCTCCAAGATCATCGAGTCCACCTTTGAATGAACACCACCATGTCAAAAAACCACTGGGCTAAGAGCCACGTCCAGTTGTTTATCAAACACTTCCAGGAATGGTGACTCCACCACTTCCCTGGGCAGCCATTCCAGTGCTTGACAACCCTTTCAGTGGATAAATTCCTGCAGAACTCCTCTGTGTTATAGACTAGAATTAATCTCTTTAAATGACACCAAACTGAATTATTAAAAAATGATTAAATGAAAGTTAATTGTATGTATTTTCCTTACTATACTCTCAGTGAATATCAAGCTAATTCAAACCAGGATTCTTCTACTCTATATAGAAGAGCAAAAAGTGTCAAGAGCTTTGCTTGAAGCCTTTATGAAATCCTGAACAATAACAAAACCTAAAAGTGGTGAAAGCTTTTTACTTCTGGCTTAGCAGGAAAACTTTTCTTAGTGTTATTATCTATTCTCTCTGTCATTGTACATGCACCATGAAGTTAAAACAAACTATTGCAAAACCACATTGAGTGTGCTTCTCTGAGCAGGGATAATGCTATCTTGAATTCTAAAAATTTTCACTTATGTGTCAAATGTTGACTTTGCTCTCTAGTGGCCATATTAAGAGGCCTAGGAGGTTTGTCAAGGTAACTTTGACAACTGAAGTGAGTAACCTGAGAGTGCTTAAAATAATATTCTGCATAATTCTTTAATATCCAAGAAGCTTTCCAACCCTAGAAAAGATACTGTTTGCCCTCCCTCACTGATTTTCATACTACTGGTTTGCAATACTCCAGGCTTAGATGTCTAGCAAATACCTGTTTCCTAACTGTTAGCAAATAATGACAGGATCTGAAAATTCATGTCATATTGTTTCTGCCAGAGGTTACGGCATCTGTCCTCTGCACAAAATAACTAGACTAAACAACCACTTGGCTGCTTAAGCAATATGGCATCCAGCTCATTCTTCCATAGCTGTATTAGCCTGCAATCCCAACAGGGATAATCAAGTGGCTTTGTCACTGAAGAAAACAGTGATGATGAATCTCCAGAGAAACATTGGTTGTGGTTAAGACACTCTCTCTTTTCCCTCTCTCTTTTTCTCTCTCTCTATCTCTCTACATGCATACACAAACACTTAAAAATACCTTGGTATCTCTTGAATGTGAATAACATTGAAGAAAAAAAAAACGCCACTCACTTGTCACTTCATATACAATAAATTATTACAGGCAGAGCTTTTATTTTAAAAGAAGGTCTCTTGTATTTCTCATGATGTGATTCCTACTAAATAACACTTAGCACTATAACTCTCCAGAACCGAACCTGCAAGCCAAAAAGCATCAGTAACAAACTCACCTTTTGAGCATAAATTAGGATAAAATTCATCTACTAACATGATTTCACCATACTGAGTACACCTTGCTCATCCATCAGGAATCTTGTCCTGTGGAAACAGACCAGCATATCTAGTGCACGTTTCTAGTAAATGAGAAAAACATCACAACATGAAAAAATTAATGCAAACTTAGTTTGAAAAATAAATTACTTCTAAAAATGGCTGAATATTTATGTCTGGTTTTAATGTTAATTGAAATGGTTAAGCCACAAGTGAAATAGTTTGGTTCATGGGTGATAAGTATAATTTAGAAGAAATCCAGAGAAACCAATAAACCAAAATTGTCAGAAGTTAGATTTGGCAAGTTCTTCTGAGAAGCAATGAAAAGCCCTATTGAACTTTAGAAAGATTAATCTAGTCTAATATTATGTCCCTCATGCTTTGATGAAATAGAACCCTATAAAATTACATACCCTAAAAACTAAAATGCATTTTTTTTTGTTTAGGACTTACAATGAGAAAAAAATTAACTTAATTCACTCTTTTCTTTATGATAGAAGTACCCTAATGTCATTACACTAAATGTATGCTTCTGTCAGAAGGAAATGAAACAAAACACAAAAAAAGCACACATCAGATATGTCCTTCTTAAGAAGACAAAACGGAGAGAAGAAAGGACCATGTTTCAAAAGTGCTGCTCAGATACATATGACACTCCATGACTGTCTCCATAAAACAAAGCTTAAATAAGCCCATAATTAAATCCTATTCAGTTCCTGCTTTTTCATTTGGGCAAAAGATCAGAGGAAATGCAAATAAGCATGTCACATATGAACAGCAGGTCTGACTGGTATTTAATTTTGAAGAAGACTGATATAGTCCTGCTTATTCAGCAGAACTCTGCAAAGGGAAGGTTTTTTTTCTTCTACATGTCTTTACAGAGAATGTTCAATTTTGCAAACTAAGACAGAAAGGGAAAAAGAAATCCCTCGCAACCGCAAAGTTTTCAAGAATATTCTAATCTTCAAATTAAGTCAGTCTAACATACAAGATCGCAAGGCCTGTTCAGCAGTGTCAGGAAAAGATCAGGTACTGACTCCTGCAGTGAAACCACAATGCCCTTTCTTTGCACTTACAAAAGTACTTTTCCAGGGACAAGATTTACCTCAGAACATAAGAGGGCGTCTGCCAGCACTGACTGCCACAGAAAGAAAGTCCAAATGGCTTGAAAGTCGACCAATGCAAGAACATGCTTAAACAGCTGTTCCCATTGTAGCCTGTTTTCACAGAAACCTATGTAGCATTTTGCACCCATTAAATTAATCCCAGAGCATGAGCGTTAAGGGCAGATCTGCTGTTAGCCCATTGGGAATGACATCTTCTAATTAGTGCAAGGTCAATAGGACCACAGAGGGGCTCTGACAGAGCCCAGAGACATTATCACGTGTAATAACCACCAATGTGCAGATTAAGTGTTATATTTTCAGGCTGGGTTGAAAACACTCATGGTACCAGAGACAAAGGAAAAATCTGAAACATTAAGGAACTTACCGCTTTATAAGTGCACTTTTCTGTCTTCCTACATTTTAAAAGTGTTATTAATTAAAACAAATTTAGCAGCTCTTGGATAACTGAAAATCCGTTTAAAAACAAAAATGGTGATACTCAGTTCTTTCAACACACTTAATCTTTCAGCGTTTATGCAATCAGCTTTTTAATAAAGAAATCTGATTAAGATCAATATCAATGAAAACACTAAATTCCTTCAGTATTTTGTCTGTGTTGCTTTGAAATTTTTATGTTCTGCCATCCCCAGCACTCACTGCAGGATTGGCATGTTTCTACTTGGAAAAGAGTGGGCTTTTCTTTTGCTCTTTGCTGCCAATGAAGCCTGTAAAAAATAAAGTCTTCTTGACTACTTCCCAGGTTGTGCATCAGTACCATGGATGATGTCTGAACAATTCTGTGAACACTCTGCAAATGAAGTGCTACCAGATGCAGCTTAATTATGTCGTATTGCGAACAAAAAGTCTTTCCTCATTACCATGATTATTTATCATTTTACCTTGCAATACTGAGGAATTATGGCCTTTATGTCAGATTAGTAGCAAACAAGTTTTAATCTCTTTGCTCTGTGTTGCTCATCAGGGAAGTATTAGAGAGAACAAAATAAAGAACAATGTAGAGATGAGGTCAAAAGATGAAGTTTGTATTATTTAGAGTCATTAAGAGAAAAAGGTAATTCAGAGCTCCTCACTTTCTTCAGCTGCTTCTGTGTCGCTTGAGCTTGTACTGTGTTTCCTCATTTTTAAGGAGAAACCATTCTAATTTTTGTACCAACAAAAATGAACATAATGTGGCAAGAATAAAAATACCACAAATAAATGCAGTGTTCTGCTTCCAGATCTGGCACAAGTTCCTTCAGCAGGCTTCACCCGTGTATTGCCACTTGGTGTTCCACAGATAGAAGCTTTTATAACTAGAGTTAGATGCAATGGAATTAGAGCAGTCACAAGCATTGCAACTGTATTTACTACGTAGCTATGTCCAAAGAGCAGTTTCTGCCAAATATGGAAATATCCCAGGATATCTGGAGCTGAAGCTGTTCCAACCTTCACAGCTCCTGTGAAGAAACAAAGGTTTACTGGGTTTGTTTGGGAGGGAAATACCTTTCTTTACAGTAGCTCCCATGACACTCTATTTTGTATTTGTAACTTAAAACAGCCTTGGGGACACACCGGTATTTGAGCTGTTGCTGGATATTGTGTGCATTTGCTGTTCCTCAGCAAGTAGGCTGTTGACTGGAAGCTGTGACATAAAAAGCAGCAGCAGAAGAAGAGAGATGGTGAACTAGGACACTTTGGTTTATACTACAGTAACTTGTTTTCAGCTCCACATATATGACAAGGGAGAGGGGGAAACCACATGCTCAAAACCACAGACCACAAAAACATGCTCCAGAAATAATAAAAATAGCAAAGCTCACTGAAAAGCATGCTCAGAAAACCCACAAATCCTGGCTGTGAGAGAGATTCAGCATCTGCCACAGTCAGGAAGCAGTTGAGCCCAAAGAGAACCAGCTCCTGGAGCCCCACGGTGATAGCTACAGTCCAGGTAAACCTGGCGTATGAAAGGTCAAGGCCATCAGGTTTGGACCAATAATCTCAAAGCAGCCAAGGTTAAGGCACAACCACATGGCAGACAATGCTTGCTTTTCTAAAGATAAAGGCAAATAGAAGAACATTAATACTCTTCATGATTTCTTTTTACACAGCAAGGCTCAACATATTGTGTAGACAAGAGTGTTCTAGATGAACATTCTACGAGAAATAGTGGTATTTGCCCTGGCTCCAACTTGGTATGTAGTGTACCAGAGATCCAGCCCCAGAGCTCAGGGTATCAGTTCCTCTTTACTCCACTTCTTCAAATGGAGAGCAAGAGTTGTCTTTCCTTCAGATGTTTGCCAAGGCTTGGTGGGTTCAGAGCTGCAGTCTTAGCTTCTTAGCTTTCACTGGGTCCTTAGCTGCATTTGTGCAAACCCAAAAAGCCAATATATACCAGCAACTTTCTTGTATGTGGCAGATGTAAAATGGAGTTTGGCCTAAAGAGGAACATGCTAACCCCTAAAATAGTGCCTACTTGATTTTTTTTCTTCTATTTATTCTTGTTTCTTTGAATGCATCTGTCCTTTGCAATTTTATACAGACAAAATTAATGAAAACTTGTTAATTGTTCTTCTAGGGCAATGGGTTTAAACTTGTGAGCTGCGCTTCCCAAGAAAGGCTCACAACCATTAAAAGATGACAGGCTGACTAATCTTTGCTAAAACAAACAAAAACCCCCAATCAAACAAAAAAACCCCTACACATCTGTAATTGTCTGCAAACAAAACAAACAAAAAAAGACTGTATGCTCCTTTTATATTGACCCTGACCAACATCAGAAACTCCATAGTCGCAGAACACTCTCCAGTCCCTTCTCTCAGTTTGCACAGCTGACTGATGAAACTGTAAACTGCATGAGTTCCCTTTTAAGCTGCGATGTTTCCCTCGGAACATCCAAGCCGAGAGAATTTTCAGCCCGAAACAATGACAGTATCTTATGAGCAAAGGAAGAAAAATATTCAGGAGGAGAACGTACGCTGTTACAATATCATGTGAATGTACAACGTTTTATTAAAACTGCACGCCGAGATAGAGCAGACATTGAAAATTCCACAGGAATCATCAAATCATAATAAATTCATACTGCAAAAAATCCTCTTCAATGCTGGAATTCTTGACATTAGTGGTAGTCTCCCTGGGGAGTATACGCAGTCACAAAACTCTGGGTTTTAGTGGGCAGACCTTCTTTAATTTGTACTGATCATTTTGTAAGCTGCATTTTTGTCTTTATTTGGCTTGTTAAGATAAGTCTGTTTCTTTGGAAAACCCAATTGTGTCACATTTTTAAAAAAATAGTGGCTTATTCCTTTTCTGTCAAAATAAAAGCTCTAAGTAGTCCGACATTCTGTCACAGACTGAAAGAGAAGCTCAGGAGGCTCTCAATACAGTCAAATTCATTTCTCCACAGGCAGACAGATCTTACTTCAAATTCACACTGATGAACATCGAAGATGTCTTCCATGGTTAAAGTCAGAAAGTCAACATGGAAAAGAACCAACTTCCTTAGCACTAGCTTCAAGGTCCACAGACATGTAGGATAAGAATCAAACCAAGAGTGCATAGAGAGGCTGGATTTTCTTTCATTGTTTACATGGTTACATTGGAAAATCTCAAATGAGGAATTATTGCATACAGGTGAAAAAAGTCAATTATTTACATCTAAATGAAAACACGAGTTTGCTTGTTTGGAACTGTCTAGTGCAGGATTGGTCTAGATTGACCCAGATTTTCAGTTCCTTGACAATTCTCATTCAGCAAATTCTCAAACTGAAGATAATGCAACTGGTTATATAAGAGAGAGAAAACACATTGGCCCCCTATCAAGGGGGGACACTTGCATAAATCAGGATATTTATGTTTAATTTTTCAAGGACATTAAAAATGTGAAAAGGGAGCTGTTTTGGTTTTTTTCCCCAGAAAACTACTGACTGAAGAACCTTCATTGATGTGGTGCTCAATGGCTCTATACCCACACGGAGGCCGGTAATGAGTGGTGACCCTCAGGGGTCTTGGAATTGGTGCCACATAATATCTTTATCAATGACACAGGGAGATCGAGTGCACCCTCAGCAAGTTTGTAGGTGACAGGGACTGAGCAGCGCAGCTGACACAACAGAAGGACAGGATGCTGTCCAGGGGGACGTGGACAAGCTGTAGAAGTGGGCCCACGAGAAACATATGAGGCTCAACAAGCCCAAGTGCAAAATGCTGTACCTGGGTCGGGGCAATCCCAGACATGAGTCGAGACAGGGAGAAGAACTCACTGAGAGCAGCCCTGTGGAGAAGGACTTGGGGATTCTGGTGGAAGACAAGCTGGACATGAACTAACAGTGTGCGCTCACAGCCCAGAAAGCCAAAGCCAGCTGTGTCCTGGGCTGCATCACAAGAAGTGAAGCCAGCAGGTTGAGGGAGGTGATCCTTCCCCTGTACTCTGCCCTGGAGTACTGTATCTAGGTCTGGGGGCTCTGGCACAAGAAACATGTGGACCTCTTGGAACAAGTCCAGAGGAGGGCCACCAAAATGATCAGAGGACTGAGCATGTCTCCTCTGCAGACAGGCTGAGAGAATTGGGGTTGTTCAGCCTGGAGAACAGAAGGCTCCAGGGAGACCTTATTGTGGCCTTTCGGTATTTGAAAGGGACTTGCAAAGAACAGGGAAAGTGATTTTTCACATGACCATGGTTTAAAACTAAAAAATAAAAGATATAGGTTAGATGTTAGGAGGAAGTTCTTCACTGTGAGGGTGGGGAAGCATTTGGCACACTGCCCAGAGAAGCTGTGGATGCCCCATCCCTGAAACCACTCAAGGTCAGGTTGGATGGGACTTTGAGCAATCTAATGTCATGGGTGGTGTTCCTGCCCATGGCAGGGGGTTGAAACTAGGTGCTCTTTAAGGTCCCTTTCAACCAAAAACAATCTAGGTTCCTATTTGGTTCTGCACATCTTTTAGGCAGAACACACTGCTTTAAATTTGCATTTGAACCATAATTGTGATTACAGAAAAGGCACAATATTCTTTTGAAGTTGTGGTGGTTTTGGCTGGCACAGAGGTAATTTTCTTCACTGCGGCTAGTATGAGGCCATGTTTGGATTTGTGCTGAAAACAGTTCTGATAACAGAGAGATGTGTTACTTACTCTGCTGAGCAGTACTTACAATGTCAAGGTCTTTTCTGCCTCTCACATCACCCCACCAGCGGGGAGGTTGGGGGTGCACAAAAATCTGTGAGCAGACACAGCTAGGACAGCTGACTCCAACTGATCTAAGGAATATCCCATACCCTATGGAAGCACGCTTAGCATAAAAAGCTGGGGGAAGAAAAAGGAAGGAGGTTTTGCAGCGATGGCATTTTTCTTCCCAAGAATCCATTACACAGGCTGAAGCCCTGCTTTCCTGGGGATGGCTGAACACCTGCCTGCCCATAAGAAGTGGTGAATGAATTCCTTGTTTTCTTTGCTTGTGTGTGGCTTTTGCCTTAGCTATCAAACTGTCTTTATCTCAACACATGAATTTTCTCACTTTTACCCTTCTGATTCTCTCCGCAGCCAGACATGGGGGGAGTGAGTGAGCAGCTGTGTGGGGTTTAGTTGCCAGCTGGGGTTAAACTACATATTACAAGATGTGAGTTTTTATTGTCAGTGCTTGAATAAGGTTATCCTGGAATTCTCCACCACCAAATCACTGTCTTTAAATACACTTTTTTCTAGTCCATAAAATATTTGACAAGAAATCCTCACAACACTAATAAATCCCTGAACCAAAGGCTAATATGAAAAAGAAAAGAGTTAGAGTTGTTTTAATAATTGATGAAAATTCACCAATCTCTACATGAGATTGATGTTTACAAGACGACTTCTTCGTACAGAAGGGAAAATGAACAAACTACAAAAAGCAAAATAGCCAAGAACGTTTACAAAGAAACACTTTGAAACTTAAATGTTCTTTGCAAATCCATTTCGTGGTAGAGCTCAGAAATATCCACGTATTTAAAAATACTCACAGCAAATCAGACAAACTACAAAGAATCACTGCTATTCTGAGTGTCTCGAACTACCAAGTAAGGAATACACAATTTCCATTTTCAGAAAGAAGCAGTATTTTTCCTTGAAGAAATTAAGAACAAAGGAGTTATAAATAACTGTCTCTAATGAAGAAGTGTCAATAATACATTTTGCACTGTGCTTATGATCGTGGCTCTGATGTTATGTTTATTGCTCTGCTGTCACATAGTATGATAGGAAATTTTTGCTCATATAACTACAACGCTATCTTTCAGACAGTTTATATTTAAACTAGGATGCAGTAATAACACTAAACTTTTTCCTAGTGGAAAGTTAAACATGAACTTGTCTCCTAATTGTCTTCATTGTCTGGAAACAATTGAATCAAATCATTAAAATATTGTTTTTCACAGGTCATAGATGAACAATAAGCAAGACAGAACTCAATGACACATGAACAATCCTGCAAATAACCTTCCATTGACTAATCAACTGCATGTAGTTTTCCATTCTACAGCAGGCAGCCCATTTGAACCCAGTGTTTAAGGGTAAAGGAGTTTCTTCTGCTTCCACTTAAATCTTTGAGAAAGCTGCCGATGAAACCAAATTAATAGAACAAAAGCCTAAATAATTTCTCTTATGAGATGAAAATAAACGGATATGGCCAAAATGTTTGTATTACTCTCATATGATGAAATTTAGAGTGATGAACGTAGGACTCCACAGACAAGACAGCTTTGCTTGCAGAGGATAAAAGCAAGATTTCGGCACTTTTTCCATCCCACTAAAGTTTATACTGAAACAGATTTTTTTCCTCTTTTTATACATAGACAGGCATCACTCTGACAACAATCATACTTCAAAGCATTGTGTCGATGGACTTCAACATGACAGTCGGGTGACTACTCTTATACTGAATCCAAGGTTACTTGAGTTTTATGGCATATAAAATCTCTGTATTCTCTGTTTAAAGTTAGAGCCACTTACACTCTAAGAATTCCAGATGTGGCTTTAAAGCTGTGTTTTCTAGCTTTCAATGTAGTTGCCTTTCCCCCTCAACTTCAAAATTATATCAAGATGAGCTTTCTAGGGCAAACAGCTCTGGAAATACTGAACGCATGATTCTGGCTCATGAGCATATATAACCTCTATAGAGAAGACAAAAGTGATTTTAATAAAGACTAAATAATGAAAAGGGATACAGGTAAAAAAAATTTAATTCCACAAGAACAGACACAGAGCTTGCAGGAGAAACAAAGAAAACCCTTCAATGGACACTTCAAAAGCCTAGTAAAAATCCAGCTATATTCATAATCAAAAAGTTTTTTGTGAATGAAAAAGCTAATTTAAAAGAGGCGCTGGTATTCCAGCCCTCAGGCTTTCTTCAAGGTAAAAACAACACAAATGAGCAGAAACCTCTGCACAGTCTTCCTTTAAATCACATGTTTACCTGGCACTTGTTTGGCTGCTGGCAAGAAACTCTCATATCCATCAAATCAGCCATTGAAGGCTTTAAATTTCCCCTTAGCAATCTAGCTTCTCAGTTCCATCTGTAAAAAACTAAGCATGGAAAAAAAAGTGGAACCAGAGTCACTCTTCTCTTTAATAGCATTTAAATCAAGAATTTTGGTAAGCAAGTTTCGAAGACCAATTCATAAAGACAAACAAAATACTTATTCTGAGCTATCAGTTGCTTTCATTGCAGCATTTAATTTGGCCAACTCACTCCAGGCTGAAGGCCCTGGCTTTTTACAGGTGATGGTGAAGGGATTCTGTGTCAGGTTTGAGTAGAATACCATCTCTACACATTTCTTACAAATGTTCTAACACCACAGTAAATCTCACTCCTATAGACATACATTCAAAGGATAAACAGACATACATGCAAAGTTAAACGAAGATCCAGTTTCCATCTTCTTTTTTCCCTATCAATTCTCCCATATTAAGTGAAGGATTAGTTTTTCCTTTCCCTTTCCCTTCCCTTTCGGAGATGGTGCCATAGATGCAGTAACAGATCTTCTGACTTACAGGGAAACAGAGATGAGAGGTTTTTTCTGTGTTCCTACAATGCCTAGCACAAAAACTTAAAGGCTCATGACTAGAGATAAAAGGAATGCTGAAAGTCACACACACACACGCTTGTTGAAACTGTCAACATTTACAGAGAAAGGGTGTAATACACAGGTTAGCACCTTTAAACTGTTAGGAAGGGAGAAGAATCCAGATTACACTGTTAATATTTGTTTAGGATGCTCAAAGTAACTTTTATTCTTTTTCTAGCATGAAAAGACAGTAAATTTAATGCTCTGAATGACCCACTTATGAAACTTTTTTAAATTAAGGAAATATGAAATGCAAGAGGGGTTCAAATTCAGGCAAATTACAGTATTGGCTACACAGGTCATGGTAGCCTTGCTCTATTTCTACAACCACTATGCCAGGACAGCCTCTCATTTCCTCCTCCTCCTGATTTCTACTGCTTTATTCCAGATGTAGAAGCTTGATTAGCGCCAAACTGCATTTATAAAACAACCCGGGACCCAGTCTACATTCTCCATTTTGCATCTCCGATGCATTATTCAGTTGCTAGTACTCAGATTCCCAACCGAAAGAAAAAAAATCAGAAGTCAGCATCCTCAGCATTTATCTACTGTTTTTACATCACAACCTGTAGATCCTTACTTGAAAAGTTACCCTGAATATTCACATTAGTCAAAAAAAGGCATAAAGGAACACACTAAGGAAAAAATGAATTCTCAACCATGAGGTCTTTTAGAAAAAGTTTCCATTTTCTTACGTTGCTCATGGGTACTGCAGGAATGACTTCACCTAGGAGATGCAGTAATTTTGTACCATTTATTTA
Organism: Struthidea cinerea; assembly: GCA_013397865.1. NCBI lineage: Eukaryota > Metazoa > Chordata > Aves > Passeriformes > Corcoracidae > Struthidea > Struthidea cinerea. The sequence goes on from VZTI01003491.1 coordinate 517,752, forward strand.
ACCCCAAGGATTAGGGTTTGGTAATCTCCACCTACCTCGTTCATCTTGTAATTTGAAAAGCTGACTGTGCTTGTATCAGCCATACGGATCAAGGGTGTTACTACTTCCATACATCACACGCCCAATACATCAGAATGACCCTCTGGAAGAGAATAATCATCTTGAGACTGTACAAAAAGTACAGGATAATAGCCATAAAACATCCTGTACAACAGTAGGAGGTAAAGAACAATTTATAATGTAAAGAACCAATGTAAGGTTCTTTACATATAAAATCTACCATTTACAAGGTAGATCAATGTAGAGGCGGAACATATGAGGCAGGGGGAACACTTTTTGAAGTTTCTCATCTTAATGAAGAGTAAAACTCCTCTTGACCATTAAACAACCTTTAGAAAGATGACATGCTTGGAACTTTGGTTTTGTTGCTCTTTGTAACAACACACCTACACAACTGCTTAGATTCATGATTCATGTACATACCAGTGTTTTTCCAGTTAAAAACAAAAGAAAATGTTTTAGGAAATGAAGAAGTGAGACAATGTAGCTTTTTATTTTTTCCACTGCAAAGTTAGGTCCTGCTTACATTGATCAAATGAAATCCTATCAAATGTAACCCTAAGAATAGGTCCTATTCTCATATGAGATCACATAGTGATCCATGGATCACATTATTTCTGTTGCATGACCTGTTCCTGAGGTCATTGCTCTTTGGTGCCAGAGCAGGTGTGAGAAGGCATGTGTTTGGTGCAACAACCCTCACCTCATTACTCCTGTCGCTGCCTTCTGGAAGACACTCAACTGCTGTCTCAGAAGCACCTCAAATGCCACAGCACCCTGAATGAAGTTGAACCTACTGTTAAAAACAGAATGTTAGGACTTGTCAACCGGTAATGCTATCCACTGAGGGAAGCCATGGAAAAGCTAAAGAGAGACACTGGCAAAGAATAATTTTTGGTAGAGTAGCCCTTTCTTGTAAGTATGGCTTCCTTAAATAAGGCAGCTGCAGACAGGAGGAAAAATTTGAACTCTACCGTGAAAACTCATATGATACAGGAAAATATTGTTGTATAGAGCAACTCCTGCCCACAAATTGATCAGATGCTCCTGTTCCCAATTAATATTATGCTGGGAATGCTGTGGCTTTAAGTTCACAGAAGCCTGCAGCTTCTTGAATACAGAGCCCTCCAAGAAATGCTTTGCAGAAGCATTATAACAACAAAATGGGTTTCATCTAGAAAACTAGATCTGCTTGTTATCACTGTATTAATTTGCTTGAAGACATCCCTACTTCTAAATTAACTTCACAGGATGATTCACATTCACATCATCACTCCCATTTATTTTCCAGGCTTCATATAGCATTTTAAAAACATTAACTTCTGCAGACATTCACCTGTGTTTCCTATTCAGTCAACATATTGTTATTATCTTTCATCACAGCTAGCAAAAGAATCAAACCTGACAGCAAGGAGTCCAAACTGCAACTTCCAACAGCAAATCCCATTTTAGCAGCTGACAACTCTAGTTCACCTTCATGGTTAAACTTGAAGTTTTGCATGAACAGCTGCACATAGATGAATAGACTCTTTCTTCTGGATTTTGTACACCCTATATATTGATAAAATCTAAAAAGAAAGCCAAGTTTGAAGAAAATCTGTTCAGTGATCCTGAAGAAATAAACTTAACACTACTAAAACACAGTCTCAAATAAGTGTTGTGGTTTGCTTATAAACAAGCCTCTTGTTTTTTCCCAATTCCACCTTACTTTCTATCAGAAGAAAGAATTTCACTAAAAGATACATTTTGCATCTCTTCAGAGACAGAGGAAGAAAAGAGGAGGTCAAAGAATTTGTCTTAAATGCTACTGTGAACAAGTAAACAAAGACTGCAAGTAGCATTCATGCCATTCATTACACAGATCCCCTCATCACAACCTTCCTGGCATCCAAAAAACCGAGATGGATGCATGCTTCATTCCGTATCAACATTCAAAAAACAGTTTTGAGCCAGTTCTTCCTACATACTGCTTAACAAGGAAAAAGTAAGTTTCTGTGACAAGGATATGAGGTAGTTTCTAGCTAAGAGAAGTTATGACTGTTCCACTGATTACCTGCAAATGCTTGAAAAGATACCAATAGGTCAGTGTTACTTTACACTTGAAGAAGTGCTTTACTTTCCCTGTTTTTTGTTTCTTCAGGGTTTTTGGAGAATCCTAAAGGAACATGTGCTTTGTCTTTAAAGAAAGCAAACCTGACTCACGAGAAGATTACTCTTCGGAGATCTTGAAAAATAGACAGAAAATTAGTATCTGAACTAAGCATTTTTACCACAGGAAATGCCAAAATCTAAGGATTTTCTTTATTTGTCTTGCAATAATTAAAGATGAATTTAAGTTTGGTCTGTCATGCTTTTAAAAAAGTTGTAGTAGGCTGATCAAGTATATCTGGAATCAAAAACCAGCAAGTTACATCAAATGAAACAAAACATACCTTATTGACACCTATGGCAGCAAGCATATACAAAAACAATATGTGAATTTGTTAACAATTCAAAGTGAAAACTAGATATTTTCTTTTATTCATTACTTGGCCATCTTTACAGGTCCACAGCAGGAGAGAATCACCATACAACTCAATAAACTCCAAAATTAAACAAAGAAAGCAAAATTTTAATTATGCTACATAAAAAAAACCTTCTGCTTTTTGATTACATATAGTCAGAAATAAATTTTAAGTGCTTCTGGAGATGATAATGATGAGATAAAGATGAGGACACTTATATAGATGTTTTGAAACATTCTTTACTTTTTTGATTTATAGATAATCTATCCATACTTAAGGGACTAACCGTTACATTTTGTCCTACAAACCACTAAAACCAGACACTACCCAGCAGCTTAAATAACATATGAAAAAGCTGCATCTATTTAACAGCTGCAGAACTCAGGACAGAGGCAGTAAAACATAAAAAAAATACAAGAGTTAAAAATCCTACTGCAAGAATATTAACTGTAATAAAAGAGAAGACATTAAAACCAGCAGCTAGTTAGGTGCCAGGACATAATAGAACCCATAAGGGCAGGCAAAGAATGATGCTAAGTTAGGAAGAAAGAGTCTGTTTTCAGAGAACTTCCTGACAGACACCACAACAAAGCAACATGAATGGTGACTGTGTGGTCCCTTTCTCGTAAATAAATCAGGCGTCAAAGGTTGATCTGCAGTTAATAAGAGGCCTAAGCCTTCTCCAAGGATTTGTAGTATTCTGTCAGCACAGTCCAAGCCTTCGGAGCCATGAAGCCTTCCGGCGGGTTTTGTCCTTCTCGAGCCAGCTTGCGCATGCGGGTCCCCGATATAAAATCAAAGTCTTCATGGCTGAGAGAGTAGAGGTGGAGGCAAAGCGGGGGAAAAAAAGAACATACTTTAAATGCAGGCAAAGTTGCTCATATTCCTTCTACTTGCTTGATACTTTATACATTTCTTCGTGGGAGTATAATGCTGTATAGCAACTGCCATTTCCAGGCCAGCAATGCCAGTAAATCTCAAGAATATACATCCTCTATAATATTCAGCTGTGGGAACTCCTGAAGTTTTAGCAGCATGGTACTGAACCCCTGTGGACTGAATTCAATCTGTGCTTCCATTGAGCCTGGCTTGCTCTCAGTGAGGAAATAAACTCCTGTTGAAGGAGAACCATCTACTCTACCTACTGTCTGAACCCTCTGCCAAGGCAACAGCAGCCATCCTGATTTACACCTTGCCTTGCCAGGGCAGGAGACCAGCCCGATGAACTGGCTGAATGTTCCTGTGCTGGTTCAAGAAGGTCATTTCAGTGCCACTAGAGAATGTGCAAAAAAACATTGCACAAAATCTTAGTGAGAGACTGCTTGGGGAACAGAGAAAATAAAAGCCTCAGAATCTAGAGGCAAGCTTCATAGCTGTGCCATTGCAAGACACCGAGCACACATATACATATTTATGCATATCAATAAAGTGGCATATACAGTTCAAAATAAAGAGAAAAGGAAGGGAATAATAAAAATACCTTCCCCTAAAGATGTTTTTCCCTAAAAAACAGAATTCAGTTGGACAAATGCAAAATTGAACACAGATCAATTGTTTACCATTGTTAACATAAGAACACAAAATATTATTAACTTCTCAGGTATGTGGTCACAAGCAGCAAAAGCTCCACAAATTAAATTACTCCTCACAGGACTGAAACAGTAAAAGCTAGACAAGAATGCCAGAGCTCTATCAAATGCTCCAAAGGAAAAAATTATGTATTTCTAAATTAAATATGCAATTTTACTTATGCCATTCGCTCAATTTGCAACATGTATGCATTACTCATTCTTTACTTGTCTGTTTGAAGTAAAAACCAAGTATTGATCTCAGATGCACATGCCTTAGCCAGAAACAAGAGCCAAGTGTGCACATCAGAGGGCAGAACTTGGCTCTAAGTGTTGGTCTATGCTCAGTAGGGTATGGAAGTTAGCAAGATGCAGAAAGCATTCCACAGCTCGCTTTCACAACAGCACTTGCCCCATAACTTTTTGATTTGGACTGTATACATTTACACACCAGCACTGTCATACATGCTCTTTTCTTGTGCTCTAAATTTGGGACTGTGTGTTCCTGAAGAGTCACAAGGCAAAAAACCCCTACTGTGCTTTAGTCCTGCAAAATATAAATTACATAAAAATGAAAATTTGAAGTTGATGTAGTTCCATGGGAGAAAAAATTCACACTGCTATTTATAACATCTGAAAATTTTATTCCTTAAGCAGAGAGATGTCTGCTGTTCACTAACACTGCCTGAAGATACCTTCAGTTCTTTGCAAAGAACTATTTACATAAAATATATGTGGGGAAGTGACAAGCCTGGTTAATTCTGTCAAAAAAATACCAAGTCTTCAGGTGATCAGGAAGAGAAGAGTAAAGCGAGTGCTATAAAGTTTCTCCATGCGTGTTTTCTCCTCACTGTGGTAGCCACAGTTAGAGCATTTTAAAAAAAAAGGTGCTTTACCCCTCCTTTTTTCTTATGTTTTCAGAAAAACACTCAACCTCCTCCCATGCCCTGCAAGTGAAATAATGCTACTAAACCACCACATTTAGATATGTCATAGAAATTTGCCTCAATAACACATACAACTCCTTTAACTGCTTCTTATCCTTAGTTGCACAAAAAGCAGCTAAGAATCAGAGATAGCAAGAAAGAGAGAAACACGAAAATAAGCTAAGGAGATCTACAGAAATTATAAAAAAATGAAAGAAAACAGTAAGTGAGGATCATTCCAGAAACATAGCACATTCAGGATCTCATAACATTTCTAGAAATGTTTCCAAAATACCATTAAAAATCATGAAAGTACTAATGATGCCCTCTCATTATCCTGAACATCTATTTTGAAAGGGTTTTTCTTTATTTAGAAAAAAACCCTTTAATTAGTAATCACTGAAGTGACTCAAATGGAGCCTTGCCAATATATACATAACAACACAGTATTTTTTGCCTTTTTAAAAATTACTGCATTTACAATTTTCAATAAAATTCCAGAAACTGAGATTCCTGCTAAGGAGAAAAATGTGATCAGTACTTTCACCACTGTGGCGTGATGTGACCCACAAGCATTTTGAAATAAAACAAATCAGTATGACTAATTTGCTTTAGTAGGAGGAGATAGTAAAAGGAGTCATCAATTAATTTTTTCAGAGTGAATTTTGAGGATGTTAAGAGTTACTCTATAAAAAGTGGATTTGAGTGGAACATGAGGGGGGAAACATTTGACCATTAAAGACGCTATAAAATTTAAATGCCAAAGCCATTCAAATTCCATTCTTGTCAGATTTGAAATGACCCTCAATGAAACTTAATGCAAGCCTTTTCTGAGTATGGGATTTAAGTGCCTTTGAAAATTTTACTCAGTAGCTGCTGCAATCAGCTTTCTTTCAGCCACACTGGGTGCTACTAAATATTTGTAACATTGACTTGACCTTTTACTGCCAATTGAGTTTGACTGGTACTGACACAATATTTGTGCCACTGCAATTAAAAGCATTCTCCAAAAGAAAGAGGAAAAGAAGGCAGAAATANGTCTCACCCCGCTGCCTGCGACAACCTGCGCGGAGGCGGCTGACCGCGCGCTGCCGAGGGGCAGACGTCACAGGGCAGTGTTCGCAGACACTGTCGCCGAGCCCGGCCGGGATCGGACCGGACGCCGCTTTAGCGGCCGCGCTGTCCGAGGGTCCGCGGCGACAAGAAATAAAACCACAACAAAAATTTGTCAACAGACAAACAGTCTTGAAACATTTCACATAGAGGAGTGGTATTTGCTCTGTGGCATAGCATCCTAGAACTCTACTACACTCACAGTACTGAAAAAACCATAACTACACACATTGTGAAATTTCCTTGCTTATGGAGGACAGGGATTTCAGAGACCTTACAGTTCCTGTGACAAAACAAGGACACCATTAGTTTGCAAGTAGGAAGTAACTGCCACAGGCCTACAGGAACCCTGCTGTGCTGCATCTCTGAGGTGTCAGTACAGTACATTATTACAGTAACTGAAGAGAATATTTTTTCTGCTTCAGCATTATTCCCTACAAATTTAATCTAAATATAGACCACATTACATAGTAGATTTTTCATCTGGGAGCACTAGAAGTCAGTCATAATCTTGGGAACCCTGACCTCCTCTTAGGTATTTAGCACTGTGCAAATGACCTTGTAGGAATACCCATTCTCTGGGGAGGGCAATGTCTGGTGCTCTCAAGGTCTTAAAGAATTACTCTTAAATACAAGACTCATGATAAAAGTAAAGACCATTATTCATAGTTTTGCTTTTTTTTTAGGCAAATAGAACAATAGGAAAATAAAACAATAACATGACTTATTCACCCCTGGTCTGTCTTCAAAACAACTGCGATGTTCTGCTCAGCTGGTAAACTTCAGACTAATTTCCGGGACAACTCACAGCCTCCTTATCTGGAGTCCAGATAACCTTGAACCCTTTTAAGAAGGATTTTCTCTGAATTTAAACTTGCCTTTGCAGCATCAAGTCATGACTTACACCATAACTCCTACAGTTAGTAACTATAGGAAGTCTACATTATGCCTTGGGAATGAACATTCCATGATGCTGAATGAACCAGCTAGTGCCAGCTAGGTTCAAATCCCAACCAGCCACAAACAAACAGTTTGTGCAATTAGAACACAATAATGTGATTAATATCAACATATGCAGAGCAAATCCTTTACTAATTCCTTTCTAACTGGCAGGAGGGTTGAAGTCTCCTGGGCTGATGTAGTGTTTCAGTGTATCCTAAATTATGTACTAATGGTAATTGAGAAACCATATTTCACATAACTAAAGTAAGGAGAACAGTCAAGTGTGCTTATCTCAGCCTCTTATTATCACTTTAAAAAACAAACAAATTTGGGAACAGCATGTACTTAGTTGGAGTAGGTGTCCTGTATTATTTGATAGTATTAAAGCAATAATGGCAACCATATTACAGGTCTTGGGAAAAAAATATATTAAGTTAAAATCTCTCTTCTTCACAGATATCCATGCTTCATTCACGTTTTATAGATAGCATGAACAATCTGCTCCAGTCACCTTACTTATGGGTTTCTTTTAGCCAAAATGTTCTCTTTGGTTTTCTTTCAGGAAAAAAAAATAGTAATTTATTTCCAGACACTGCTGTGGCTTTTTTAATTGCTAGACTAATTTCCTTTCTTAATTGAGTTTTTTTCTCAGCAGCAGTCTGTGGCTGCATTTTATAGGACTGATCTTCCATAAAGAATTGGGAATCTCTTCTCACAAAACCAGCTTCTATTATTAAGTCACCAGTCCCAGATTACCCTTGTCTGTGGTAAATGTTTCTGAGGCCTTTTTGGCTGAAGAAACATATTGATTGATTTTTCTGAAGGGATTTCAGCACTGGGTAAGCTTTTGGGGCGGGGGGGGGGCACGGTAGTAGTGTTATTTGTTGGTTTCTTGGTTCTTTGGTTGTTTTCTTTACACTTCATTCTACCAATGGTTTACAGGTCAGACATTCATTGTGAATTACTCCATTATAACTAGAATTCTTCCTATAAACTTCTCCAAAACACATTTGGACATAGTCAATTATAGATCAAAAATTCTACTAAATCAGTGTAAAAACTTTGATAAGGACTGTAACAATATTCATACTAGTTTTTATATGCATTACTTCAGAATTCTATGCAAGTGGAAGTGCTCAAGCTTCCCACAGAAACTTAGATTAGACTTTCTATCTGACTTGAGTAACAGCAAAAATGTCAATTTTATTTTTATTATCTTCATTTAGACCAAAGGGAAAATAAAATTAAATTAGGTCTACCTGTGTTGCTACACATCACTTCAAATGCATTCCTCAAATCCCTTTCCTAGCTCTTAGTTTTAGACACTTTTTTTTCAAAAATATGTTTCAAGAGTTCAGTTTCAGGAGGTGCTAAACCTAGTTCTAAGATGTCCAAGAAACAAATTTAAAAATGTGCTGGCTTCACGAGGTAAAATACGAATGTCATTCCAAGTCATTGATTGTTCATATATCTTAGTATTCTAAAGGGTAACTTTATTTAAACAATTTATACAAGTTAACTGTTGTGCACCACTCTGCAACTACAGTTGCTGTGCAGCTGTTATAAAGGCTTTCATGTCACACTTTCCTTGCCCTCCTTCCTCACAGACAATGCTCTGTTATCCTGAATGCAACTAGGATGCCTTTCCTGACTAACAGCACCACAGCCGCTCAACATTGTTAACCAGCAGCATGAGGTCCTGACATACAAAGTCAACAGTCTCCAGGCTGCTCCCAAGCAGATACTGGGTCAACTGAAACTCCAAGGGCAGCACATGTTCTGGAGGACACTAATGGAAGTGAGAAACAAACTGAACTTCTGTATGAACTCCACAAAACTGCGCTTCTGTGAACACCTTCGGGAGCAGAAGACCTTAAGCACAATAACCTCTTGGAATCACAGGCAGCACACCAGAGAAGTGAGGGCCTTTGGTACTGATTTGGAGGCAGGGCCGGTGTAGGCTTTTTGATGCTTCCCAGGCTTGCCAGCAAGGTCATAAGCAGCGTGGCCACAGCCAGGTCTCACACAGTTGCCCAGCGCCTTACCGTAGGCAGCTGACCAGTGCCGACCCAACCTCAGAACACCCACCCCCACAGGCATACAGGGAATGCTATCATCAAGTGTTACACCTTTCTCACAAAAGCTGAGCAAAGCAACACTCTGCCACTGCTAATTCTGCAGCCACAATTTTTCAGACATGCTTCTGGCAGCTGGATCAAGCTTTTGGTAACCTCTCACCATGAGCCAAAGATTCATCCACCACCGTCCCCATGTTAGGATTTCCCTCAGAAGCCAAAAGGTGTTTCACTAATAGCAGCAAAGTGCCCAACTACAATAACCTCTGCATGTCTTTGCTGCCAAGACAGCTGTGGGTGCAACTCTACCAAATTACAGAAACACTCAAGGTAGCAGATGGTGTCTATTATAGCTTCTCACAAGCACCTTCCCAAACAGAGAAGTCCAGGAGGCCTGCAAGAATAGAAGAGATGATCACACGGGGAAAGGATAACCACACCCAGCAGCTAAGACACACGGCTCAGTCCAAGGGAAACCCCCTTGCCATAAGCTTCCACGCATTCATTAGCGATGTAAATTCTGGAATTGCCTAGCTGGATGTCAAGTCTCCAAGCCTCAAAGAACTGAGAAAGGTGCAAGAGATACCAAATCACCCTTTTCTAAAACAAGTCCCAGCAATGCTTCTATGCATACAACCCTCCTACCCACATTTTCATGCTGTGTTTTTCACCCAGTGAGCTCAGGAAATATTTCCACAAACATCACATCCAAGGGTCTTCCACCAGTACTGATCCTCTCATGTTTCCAGGCAATCCTCTCTTCCCTGCCATCCTCCTTGCAGAGTCAAATACCACATGGTCCAGGAGTCTGCCACATTTTCAGCATTACACAGACCATCTTGAAAGGCAGCCAGCTGCACCCACCCAAGCTGTAACTCTGTCTGGAGCCTACCACAGTCTTCCATCTCTTGCAAGCAGGAGCAGTAATGGGAGCCTGCACGTGTCCGCATTGCCATCTAGAGGACTGCTGCCACACTCCAGTCCATCTACAAACAATATCCAGGGAAGGACAGGACAAATGGGCTTACATCCTGACAGCAGCAGGGCAGAACTGCACATTAGAAGCAGCATGGCCTTTATTCCACGACAGTTATAGAAACAGGAAAAAAAGTGCCCCAAACCAAGGCCTCATAGACACAGCAAAAGGATAAAAGGGTGCACATGATGCAGTCAGCGGCAAAAGGCAAAATCTGTTCCCACAGCTTTTCATAAAAAAATCTCAAAGAGTTGCTTGGGGTTTTTTTAATCATTTGCTCTGGCTAAAGACAGAGGTAAAATTTTACTCCCTCTGATCCAAATCACACCTACCCTGCTAAGAGTACAATATCGATGATCAGAGAATCAGTATTCTGAATTCTGCCATATCACATTGCTACTCCCTTACTATTCCAATTTATTAAGAATTGACACACCAATAAAACTACTTCACTTTGATCTTTCTGTATTGAAGCATGACCAGCAGGTCCAGGAAGGCGATTCTCCCCCTCTACTCCACTCTTGTGACAGCCCACCTGGAGTACTGCATCCAGACCTGGGGACCTCAACATAGAAAGTCCATGGATCTGATGGAGTGAGTCCAGAGGAGGGCCAAAAATTTGATCCAAGGGCTGGAGCACCTCTCCTCTGCAGACAGGCTGAGAGAGTTGGAGTTGTTTAGTCTGTAGAAGAGAAGGCTCCAGGGAGACCTTATAGCACCTTCCTGTTCCTAAAGGAAGCTACAAGAGAGCCGCAGAGGGACTTTTTGCAAGTAGTGATAGGAGAAGGAGGAATGACTTTAAACTGAAGGAATATAGGTTTAGATTAGATATTAGGAAGAAATTCATTCCTGTGAAGGTAGTGAGGGACTGGAATAGGTTGCCCAGAGAAGTCTGCATTTCAGTACCAACTTCAACTGTAGTTTGATGTAAAACCGAAGTACATTTCAATAATCTGAATAAAGAGGATTAAACTAAAATGACAAGTCATCTTCCTGGTATCATTCATTGTCACCAGAGCAACACATACACTAAGTTTTGGATCCTGCTATGCCACACAAGGGAAAAATAACATTGGAACATGCACACAGAAGGTGAATTGAACTGTTCTGTAATTGGATTTAAGAAAAAAAAAGCTGAAAACCCTGGGACACAGAATATTCTTAGGGCATAATTTTGCATTATTATTAACAGAGAAAATAGCTATTTGTTACCCCATCTTGTCCACTTTCTTCTCCATGCTGCACACTCTCACTGTTTCTCTTCCGTCCTATCTGATGCACACCTGATACCTGAGAAACTTATTTAGAAAGACAAAGCAGCAGAAAGCTAATCGTACCATTATAATAAATAGTAATATTTTTCTCTGGATTTACTAATCTGTGCCATGTTCCAGAATCAGAGAAACCCCAGTACCTGGGGAGCCTTCATGTGGCAGCTACAGTTAGATCAGGTAGTTGCATTGTGAATCAAACCATGCTGAAATCAAGCTTGACTAAAAACTACACTGATCTAAACCCACATCTAAACACTGCCATACTTGAGCAACATGAATTTAATTATGAACAATTTTTTTTTAATGTGGGCAGGGGAAAGAGGCAGTTATTGCTCAAAATTTTCTTAAAATGAAAATACAACTTACTGATCAGAGTCATAGTAATCCATGCACTTCTTTTTTTTATTATAAGCTGCCACCCTGAAGGGTACAATTTCCAGTGCCCGGAGGCCTGGAGCCATGGTCAGCACTTTGGCACCATGGGTTGGTTCATACAGATCTTTCCCAGTGTCAGGGTGTGGCATCCCTGCTGGATCTCGCCCTACAATGTAGAAGTTAGCTCCTGCAACCATCCGTGATCTGCAGTGCCACTGAACCTACAACAGAGACAGGAAAAACAATTAACAGAAGAAAATGCTCCAAAAATGCAGCCCTCAAAATGGGCATGCACTCTGTAACTACCATGTTTTCCTTAATCAGATGTGATTTTTACTCTGGAGCCACAACATAATAACCAATTATGTTGATCACCATCAAACTTACAGCTAAAACATATTATCCCCATTTTATTTGCACAGTAGGTGCTCAGAAGGTTACTTCAGCACTATCTATACATTCAGAAAGAAAAATCACCCATGTTCAGCATTTTCAACTTGCACACGTGGCAAGGATGTTGTTCAAGGCACAATTAACACGTAGTCTGAATGAACATTAAGACCCAAAGGACACATAAACTAGGTACACACTGCACCTGAATGCTTGTAATAGATCTACTTTCCTAAGCAGGTGAATTCATCTCATTTTGATACACCTTTGCCTTACAGAACTGTTTCTTTTCTTCCAAGGCACTTATGAGGAATGTTAAAAATACAAGAAAAGCTAAATTGATATTTATGAAACTTGTCCATTAAGATTTTTACAAACTGGAAGGACACATCCACCTTGTAGATAACCATATTATCAGCTGCTTGTTCTTCTGTAAAGCACTTGTGCCATAGAAACAGATCTAATACCAATGACTTTTAAATAACCTATGGAAAATAATTACAGAAAGAATCTCTTTTATTACTTGAACAAACATTACTGTCAGGCTGTACTCTGAGGTCACTGGAAATGCCATATAGGCAAGGAGAAAAATTTTATCCTGTTCAGAATAAGGATTGTGGATTTTGTTCCTTCTAACGCATACAAGAATGAGGTAGAAGAGTTCTGTTAATTCTCAGAATAGGCCTGTGAGGAAGAGCAGAACATTCCCCACATTAACTCACTCTCATGCCTCAACTAGATCTGGACTGCAGCTTTTTCTCTGGACTGAAAGGCAGTGCAAGCTCCATTTGACCAGTCAACTGGCCAGCAGAAAATAAGTGGCATCTGCCTAATCTAACTTCACTAGCAAGGTCTCCTATCTATGAAAAAAGCTACCCCAGAGTGAACCTCAAAGCCTGGTCAGAACTTGAACTTCCTGTGATTCAAGGTGGAGGGGACCAAGGAAGGGGAAAAAAAAAAAAAAGGGGAAAAAAATGGAGAATCAATATCCCCTAGAGGAACTGCCCTCAAATGAGAACATTTATTCTTTCTGCTGCTTTCCACAAACCTCTAGGGACTCCACCCCAAGACCTGGGCTCCTAAATAAAGTGTTACCAAAGAATTATTTCATACAAAAGCCTTGAAACAATTCTCTCTGAATTAAGTCTGCCAAAAAATAAACAGACTGCTTTTTCCTTAATATGTGTATAGCCCTCCAACACACAAACTTTTTTGCTTAAGAGTCATAAAAAAATTTAAGTATATTAACATTTGGGACAATCATTTGGCATGTTAACAGATCTTATAATTCCTTCTGAAAAAGACCGTAATAAAAAGGAGGAAGGATTAATTTATTATCATATCCTTGTAACTATAAAGAAAGGAAGCTATAAACCCAATATTTTCTCCCACCATTTCCAGCAAAATCCTCTAATATAGAAGTTTCTTCATAGGAGAATGTTTTGGTTGGTGACAGAGACCTGATAATCTGCTTTCCAAGTAAGATTAGCCTCCTCTCTCTCCGTTAAAACAACACAACACACAAACCTCACACATAGCACAAGATACTTTAGCGCACTATCAAAAGGATTTTGTTTTACTTTAAACTCTTGATGTATTTACCTCAGTTGGTCCTGCGTACATCATGGGAGAAGGGAATATAGCTACCACTGTTGTTTCTGGATTCAGGATTCCCTCCTCCAGCACTGCAGCGTGCTGCTTCATGCGCCACATAAGAGGAACATCATCCTCCTTTGTCCAGCCTCCAAGGGGGTGCAAGAGTAAAACTGGGCGCCGGTAGCCACGTTCCAGAAGTTGCTTATGAGTATCCTGCATTAAAAGAGCGTGCCCATTGTGCACCGGGTTGCGTAACTGGAACGCGAAGACCGCATCTGTGGAGAACAAAACAAGACAAAAGATATAAGGAAAGCAAGTTATTTTATCAGGAGTTGTACAACCACAGAAAAACCTTCAGTACATGCTTTCCTCTGAACTATATTAAACAAGTATAATAGCAGTGGTCACAGGTCATTAAATTATTCATAATGATTACAAAATCACTGTACTTAACAGGAAAAACTAATAAAAAACAACCATACTAAAAAAAAAAAATCAGTTTCCTTAACCCTGAGTTTTCTGCAGAATTACTTTGTTTTCTCCAATACCTATAATCTTCTATTTGGATTTTTCACTTGCATAAGTATATTATATTCTAAGAGGAAATCAAACTATGCTACCTATCTTAAAGGCTCAATATATCACCAAGAGAACAAAGGGACCTGTTTGGAACAAAACTAATAAAAGGGGATTTAATGTTCCTTACTAAGTTTCCTTCACCTTAGTTTAGTAGATTTTAAGTGCGGTAAGAACAAAGCAAGACTAACTGCTATTCCAGAGTATTATAAACGCTTCAATGAAAAGCCCTGGCACAACCAGGATTTCTCTCTTCTGCAAATTCAGATGAACTAAAGTATCCTGCAAGACAGCAAAATCACTGTAGCTGAGAGGTTTTCCAATATAGAACCAATAAAAACTAGAGAACGGGTTTTTTTCAGATCTCAAATATGTGTTTGTTTAGGGGTTAGCCACAAGACTGATATCCCAGACCTACAGATCCTGGACATACTGACCACACAGAACAAAAGCAGGAGCTGAGGACCAATTGTGGCTTGCATTCTTGATGTTAATCTCTGTCCTCACGTTTACAAATGCAGCTGCCTGCCAGTCACTGTCACAGTGAAAGCAGCATGTTTGTTCTCTGGTTTGTAACATTCCTCAGCCTCTTACTTATCTGCCTAACACAACTACTTTTGTGAAAAAAAACTGTTTTATTTCTTGGGCAGAAAAGAAACTTGGCACCAGTCCACTTGCACTACTTTCATAAACCTTGTTCCCCAGAATCAGCATGGAACAGACAAAAAAATAGCAGAGCATGAAAGCTCAACATTCAACCATACCTGTGTCTTTTCAGCCCAACGTGACATTTAAATCACATTTTATCGCATTTTAACATTATCTTTTCTTGCGTTACTGACATGTCTACAGTGCTTGGAAAGGTAAAGTTGAGAACCTCAGGCATCACCAGCTTCTATTATGTATTTAGGCAATGCAATGCCTGAGATTATAAAAATTATTGCTATTAAAAGCAAAGAATGCCACCTACCAGAGCATTCAAAATCTTCATCCTTGAAACAATGCCAGCCTCAGTGGTGGCAGCAGACATTTGGATAAGCCTCTGCAGGAAGAAAGAAAGCAAGAAAAATCTACTCACCGGCATTCATTTCCTTGAATTTCTGCCTTAGTTCAGCTGGAGTGAGACGGTATTGATCAAGTCCATCATTCCAATAAATACGATCAAGGACCTGTAGTTCTCCCCCTACAAGCCAGTTCCCTTGCTCCATAACCATCTAAGAAAAGAAAGGAAAGACCTTGTCAGCTTCTCCTGAGTAGCTAGATCATTGCAATGGGGACACATCTTTACCAAGGAACATGCTCCAGGTTAATTTTATTTGACAGTAGTAAGTCAAGCATCAGGGTTAAAAAAATGAAAAAAATTCACTGGAGCATAGTCCAGACATGTTATACCATGATGTAGGAGAGATGCCCAAATCTTCAGTGGGCATATGCTTTTCTTTCAAAATTGAGATAATATATAGAAATGCAAACAGCTAATATTCTTAACCACCACTGCATGACAAACAAAGACAGTGTTTGGAAAACCTTGTCTATTACAATTTATTTAGTTATTTACAATAAATATATTAATATATATTTTTATTAGTATATATTTTTAAATTTAATTACAATATATCAATACAATGAAGTTGCACTTTCTAGCTATTGATCAAAGCAAATGCTGTTGCAGTATCACTCTGTAGTTTACAAGATTCTTGCCAGCAATAAAATAACAAACAAAACAATTCTGATTAACTACTTACCCACTTTAATCTAATAATAAAATCAGAATCTCTGAAGTAGAATAGCTTTTGGATTTGTTTCATGGTAGCAGTTTACCCAAGTAACAGATGTCGGACAGTTGCTACACTTCTTTTTATATCTTTAAATATCGCCTCACCCTTTATCAAAAAATAATTATTGCAAGCTGCTTAATATACTCTACTAATGGCCATAGACATTCCTCGGAAATTTTTAATTTCTAAGAATGCATTTTCTTTTAAAGATGGAATCACAAAAAGCTTTCAAGGTTCATACATATTCCTGATAATTTTTTTAGCCTTATGTAATTTATAAATTACAATAAATCTTGATATAACAGAAGATACTACATACTAAACCCAAAAGCCAGGATGTGAAAATTAAGTGCGAACTTTTCAATTTATTTTTCCTTTGGCCTGTTGGAATTAAATGACGCCACAGAAACCATTCCCTTCCCAAAGAAAATGCCAGACTTTGACATTTTACCAAGGTGCAGGGAAGGTGTGACAATGACATGAAGATGAGAAAACTCCGCACTACAGAATCTCTCAGGTACCCAAATATTTCTGATTAATTAAGAAGGGCCACCAAATTCACACAGCATCATGTTACCACTATACACCCGAGTACAGGCATAAGAACACAGTTCCTCAACTTCTACATAACGAGTCATTCAAATTTTGTCTGCATGAGATTCTCTCAGAATTTATTAAAACTGTGCTAAGTTTTCAAAAAACGGGTAATCTTATGTTCAACATCATACACCACATCAAGGGCTTTGAAAATCTTCTGTTAGTCATAAAGATACTTTTACAACATTTCAGAGGCTTTCCCTTTTCAAGAGCAAGCTCATAATTTGAGGTTTTTTTTATTTCTCTTCACCTAATTTTAAGTCATATCTTTAAACAAAAAATACCTCAGAGACAAATGGGGAAATAAACATATTTTGGCTCTGCAGAGCTAAGATACAACATTCACATCAGCTTGCACAAGCCACCACAGCATGGTGATGAGTATGTTACAATTAGAACATTTCAGTATGACATACACATAAGGCCAAGATAATGAAACATAACGAACACAATGGATGGGAAATTACTCCCCAGAGGGTTAAATGATGAACTCTCCAGGAACACAGCCCGTTTCAAAAACATCTAAAGCAGGCAGGTCTCACGTGCTCCACATGCAGGCAGAAAAGAAGTTTTCTATCCTTCACAAAGCATATATCCACTGATTAAGGAGCTTTGATGATCCATCTGGTCACACTGAGGGATGTGTTTCCTAGGCACACTGGAGAGCAAAGTTCCCTCTTCTGTAGCACAGATTCTATAGTACATTCTAAATTCAATTCATGTGTACATATTGACATTAGATTTTCACACTAAGTACAGACTACTCAACAGCTGCATAGAAAAAAATTACCTTTGCTTCTGCTCAGATATTTTAATGAGTTTTCAAAGTAGTTTTTTTGTCAAACTACATCAGTCACAGACATGAGCTTCACTTCATTTGCAGCTCCACAACAGTACAGCAAACAGGACTAGATTTTCAACTTTTAAACACACACCTTGATATAGGGATGTTCCTTGCATGTCGTTCCCCACTGCCTAGCACAGCGTTCCTCTTTCCTGTGCTCGTAGAACTCAGGATTACGGAGAATGGCAACGCGGCAACCTTCATACACCAGTGCAATTGCTGTACACCCATCGAGCCTTTCTTTGTCTTCTTGAGTAGCTGTTAGCACTATAGGCACCGACAGATTAATAACTCCCCCTGCAGAGGGAAAAAAAAAGCCCTTTATTCTAAGTAACAGTCATCAATGTGGTTATGAAAATCTACCTAATTAACAGGTTACTTTTAAGGCCGTAACTGTGTTACATGACAGGTAGTTGAAACACTTATTTTAACAGGGATTAAACAACTTTTAGAATGAACTCACGCTTCCGTAAGATACACGTGCTATAAAATTGAGCAAAAACTGAGGTTTGAGAAAGAGTGAACACAGTACTGAAAATAACAAGTACTTAGAGCTGCACACAAATATTTAAATTGTGAGGACACTACTTTTTGAGAATCTCAAATTAATACCTTTCTCAAGAATCTATACAGAAAGTAGTAATACACAAATAACATTTTAAAATAGATAATCTAAAATATCAGACAAGATTGCTACTGGAGTGGATAATTAGTAAAAAGGAAATTATACTCTCAGTAGACATACTTTTGGCCCCTAAGAAAAAAAAAAATCAATGCAATAGGAGCAGACAAATGTACCCAAGTAGTTAACATACATAATTCAACTATTTCAAAAGGTGACTTTTGTTGTTTACTTAAAACTATACTCAGATTCAAGCATTCACCTTTCAGAAAAAACTATTGAGTCAGGCAAACATTCCACACAGTTTGTTCAGCTGAAAGTATACCAGCTACTTTACTTCTAAAACGAAGCCAATGTAGCTGAATTTTAAGGTTATGTGTGGTCCTCATTTCTAAGCACCTACTTCACTGCCGGGTCCTGGAAGTCTTGTTTTTCTTTACTGTGAGAGTGAGATTTGAGAAACCCAGTGGAGTAAATATCCTAAGTCTTCTACAAAGGCTTGGGTTCTAGTAAGCATATGCTTGAGTGCAAAACTTTTGGGTGACCTCCAAGAGAATAGTCATGGACCCTTTAAAGTTAATGAAGGTTTTGGCATTTGCCAAAACTCTAAAATAAGGCTAATTTTGCTATTATTTAAGCAATAAATTTTTTATTAGGAAATTAAAAATTACAAAGCTGGATGAAAAGTTTAAGAGAAAAATAGCTCCCCCTTCTTTCATAATGCAAAATGCATAATGCATGCTGTGCATCTCCTCCTAATTTCAGTCTTGGTCCCCACAGTTATTTTCAAAGCAACTAGGTCATAAAATGGAGTTTGGCAGCAGTCACAGAGAGTGGTTTGACACTCCAAAACTGATAATTTAAAAAAACCTTTTCCTTTGCAAACAAGTAAATAAATATTTCAAACTGGGAAGAGATCTCAAGCCTGTTATTTATTAAAATTTTGTCCGTGATCAGCAATAAATATATAATATCTTTTACATTTCTCTTCAGCCACTGTACAAATAAGCAACTGAGGCAAGGTAGTGAAGCAAGTCTGTTAAATCACAGATGAGCACAGTGTCAGGATGAGACTTTTTCAGACAACTTAATCTTTAAAGGGAGATTATCAACACATCTGCACTGATCTCTATAGCCCAGAAGTCAGCCAGTATGAACACTATATTTAAAGCCCAAAGGATGAGATGTATTGCAGGTAATAAACCATTTCTGTCTCTCCAGAATCAAAGCCCTGCAAAATGACTGCTGCTGTAAGACCCAGAACTAACATACCAAGCAAGGAGGAAACTTCAGGATGTTGTTTTGACGTAACTGTTGCCATTGCTACAAGTAGGAAAGCAGCTTAAAGGCAATCATATTTTTCTGAAAAGATTTTCACATATAAGTGTAGGTGCTAAAAAGCTAGAAGCAGAGAAATTCTTCAGCCTTTTCTCAATATTCTGTGAACAGACTGTCTTTCCTATGTAAACTATTTTAAACAAGCTCACAGTTGCATAAACTTCTTGCACTCACAAGTTGTTTTGCAAGATTGTTATGGCTTGGACTTTTAAAATATTATGGAATAGGTCTCTTAAGACTTGGCCAATCCTCTCAAGGAGTGGATGGCCGAGGAACCAATTACCTATTGCCACTCAACACACTTTTTGCGATCTATCCTATACAGCAGTCAGAAAATTATTAAAGAAAAGCTTCGGCTTCCACTTGTTCATGAGCCTGGACTCTGTGTCGTTTTCTTCATGCGCCTCGGACGTAACAGCGACATATAAGTGTTGTAGTAGTTATCTAAAAAAAGGAAATCAGTAACAGGAAATCTGGAGGAACATGACTGTTTTATTCAAACTTAGGACTGAAAATTGTTTCCATCAGTAAGTTATTTTTCATTACTCAGTTTTTGTAGCATAGATGAGATACTCAAAACAATTGCAGAAGAAGTTTAAAAAATTGTTAAATTGTTATATCTGAAACACTCACCTATACAAGGTCTTAAATGCCTTATAAAAGTCTTGATTTACAGAAAATTACAGGACAGAACTAGGACCTACAAGCTATTTTAGCAGCTGAATGCATCGCACGTCATCTGCAGAAGACCTTTCACCTGGATGGATGTATAGAAGGCAAATGAAATGAAAACAAAACTAGCAGTCCAAAATTATACTGCAAACTTTAGATACTCCAAAATAGCAGGATGGCGTTTTGCTGTCTAGGAGAGCACCTGTGAGACTTAGAGAACAGGGAATTAAGAAATATAAGAAGGACAACAGATGTCTGTATCATAGAATTGAAAGACAAGTGACTTCTTTTTGTTCTGCTATTTGGTCTCTAGCAAGACAAGAGTAATGCAAAAGGAAGCATGAAGATAGGAAAAAGGCTGGAGTAAAACAGAGCCTTCAAAGATAAATAAATGAAAAATGACAGAGGATCACAATCAAATTCCAAAATCTGAGGATGTTATGACTTATTCACTACCTTAACTAAGTTCTCAGCCAACCGGTAATGCAAAATAAAATTCATTCATTCATCATCACAGGATAATTATTAACTCATAATAATTAAATTACATGTGACAATTGTTCATACTCAAGCCACAGACTCATATTCTGATTTCCCACTTGCAACAGCTCCAGCACTTAAGTCAGTTTGTTGTCCTTTCCTTCATTACTAATACAGAACAAATTTTTTGGTACACAGAGCTAAACAGCAATTAAATTGCAATTCCAAATTCTAAGATCAATTTCTTCAAAACAAAATAGAAGTGTGCATTTTAGAATTAACTGTTTTTCAAAAATTAAGATATTTGAAGAAAAAAAAAGAATTTGTAAAGGCAAAAAGACAAAATTTCAAATTCTAATATGATGGTAGGTATAAAAAGAATAAAACCATAAGTTTAAAACTGGTTGTTATAATATTCTATTCTCTTATCCCAGACCTCAAGCTGTGCACAAGTCTGATAATGTGTTACCACACCACTATGAAGAAGCAAAGCATCAGAAATATTTTAGAAGGAGGATTAGTTTGCTTGGTTTTACAAATGGTGTGTTTTACCCTACCATCAAGGAGACAGTCAAAGTGAAGGCACTGGAGGTATTCTCTCTCTCTCATAAAGCCATTCAGGGGTGTTGCCCAACCTTCTGCTAGCACTTGTACCCACTGCATATCCACCTTGTAAAGAAATGAAGAAATAGAGTAGATAAAAGTTGCTGCTTAATTACAGGTATCAGGTATTAATCATAAAAGATCACGATTTAATTCTAAAATGCAGGACAATACAAATGGAACTCAGTACTACAGTTTTTAATCACAAATAATTTAAAAGTTTCTACAAGTAAGGGGAAAAGAACAACTTGTTCCGCACTGTTCATATTTTTGGCTATTTTCCAGTCCTTATACTGGATCAAATTTCCATGTCTTAAAAAAATCCAGACTAACAAACACGCAAAAACAAACTTTATTTGTAAATCTTGATAAAGTTCATCTTAACAGAATCCCACTTGCCTTTATTTAACAAAAGAAGATAACAAAGATGTTAAAAAGAAAAACAAAGAAAAATAATAACAACACATACAACTACCACAAAAATATCAGAATTATGCGTGTAAATATTAAGAGGTCTAATCTTTAAACAAATGAGAAATAAATTTTTTTTCATAAACTAGGGAGACAATCCAGAAGTTAAATTCTCTCTGGACTAGCACTTATTTTAGCACGAGATATCAGTTTACACAGGATTTCCTTCCTTAGAGCTCAGTCACACTACAACTTAGTGGGTGGTTCCTATTACTTCTGCATATGCATTACTAAGACTTGGTCACATTTTTGACAAGGACAGGCTGCGCTTGTGCAAGTCTCTTTTGCAAAGGGCATGACTAATTTTATTACACTGTTTAATTTATACTGAGGCAAGTACAAAACATAGTTTCTTCCCAAGCTTACATTATATATTTGTTTGATATTTAACAAGCCACCGGTTGGGGGTGGAGGGAGAAATGAATGGTTTTTCTAGATAGGGAGCAATTTAGAATGGGACACTCTCGAAGTTTAATAATGGTGACCTTAAAGTGCTTATTCCTCAACAAAGCAATGAGTAGTTTTACACAGACGTATGTGAAAAGGAATTAGTAATATGTGGTGAAAGGAAGTATTAATATTCATTACTAGTAGAAGACCAGGCAACTTTTAAAACTATTTAGTTCCGTGCTTAGTATGTTACCCCAATCCTTCAAAGTCTACTCACTCCAGATGCTGAACTCTGAGCTTAGTCAGTTCCTAGATCAAATGCTTAGCTTAAAGTTCTAGTAATACTGTCAAAAAGCCAGTGAACTCATGTACTGTATCTGTGTATAGGCTTAGTTCTTCAGAAAAATGAACGAGGTAGAACAGAAACACAGCCAGAAGCAGCTTCATCTAACTGATCTCAGTTGAAAAACAATGCATTTAACCAAAATAAGGAAAAGGTTGATCAAGTTGATCCATGCTTTTCCACATTCTCTCTGTTGGAAACCAGAAAAGTAGCATGAGTATGTTCTAATCAGAAGAAAAAGCAATAAAGTAGATCTGATCATCTGTTTGCAACTGTTTGAGTTTGGTATATATATCAAGTTATTGTTCTTCAGCTGAAGACCAGCAACAGGAAGAATCCAGAAGCAGTAACTGATTTCCCCCATATTTCTAGGCAATTACAATTCAAAATGAAATTGTTTCTGCAAGTAAACTAAAAAAAATGTTAGCAATCTTTCTAAAAGCAATTTCTCATACAAGACATTTCAGGCATGGTTTACTCCATGGATGTGGGGGGAGCATGGGAGAAGATCACTGTAAATTTTATCTCCAGGCTAGGGATAAACTAAGTAACACTATAACAGACATTGTTCATGAAATTATGAAGATTCAATTACCTCTGGTAAGTAGACAAAGAAAACACAGGTGCTGTGCTTTCTCTCAAGGAAAGATGAAAAAAGTGTATCAAGTGTATCAAGCTGTATTCTGTAATTAGTACAGGTATTTCAGCTACATCAACTCACACTAAGCATCAGATCAGACCATCTTTCAACCGCAGCAGAGACACCTGAACACAAAATACCTTATTTATTTCCAAGGTTAACAGCGACTCAGCATCAGTTTTGGCCAATTGCAGCTTGTTTTCTGGCACATAAAGCTCTTTCACCTCATAAGAGGCATCCACTGGTACAATGTCCTGTATAAAAGGAATAAACAGAACTTAATGTTTGCTCAGAATGCCTCTTGAGCACTGAACACACTTCAAGAAGTAAAATTCTAATGTTGCACTACACAGTAGCGAGAGCTTATTCATTATGCAATTTTTACTCATTTAAAAGCCAGCACTGTTCCAAGATCATGATATATTGCTAGTTACTCAAGCCAGCAGACTGGCTAAAGTGAAACATTCTGACAAGAGTTTTTTTCTAAACCTTAAGTAACCCATATTACACTTACCTAGTAAATATTTAACCATTGAATTGAGTGAAGTTTTTATTACTTATTAATGCCTACGTTATCTACAGTAGAAAGGAGGACTCTATGCTTTTACACATGCTGAAGAAGTAAAAAAAAAAAAGATTTAGAGACTGAGCATTTATGAATTTAAGTCATTCACTATAAAGATACATTAGAAATGGTAACATGAAAGTAAAATAAATAAAGCTCCTTCTCTACTGAAAATTAATACAGAAGTACAAATTAAATGTATTTCCTACAGCTAATGACATACCACCAGTATTTTCATCTATATACTAATTCTTAAAATATTTAAATGTGATGTCATCTGTGCACATATATACAATGAACTGAAATCTAGCTCTATAAGCGACATATCAATTTTTTATTTGAAAAAAAATTCAGTTTTCCCCATGTGTATTAAACAAGATATTCTCACTCCACAATGCTGAAGACTCAAGACCTTAACTTGTTAGAAGACATTAACACAAAGATAAAAACATAATTAAAAGAGAAGGTCATCATGATAAAATGGTAGTCTCCTCCAACAAAGGATGGTGTAATATATCAAAACCCAGTCAAATGTTCCAGTGATGTTCAGTAGCAAAAAATCAGTGAAAACACGCTGACTGTTCTTTTTAAAACACATTTTTCAGTGTTTGAGAAACCTTTGTAAAGTAATGCTTTACTTTTTGAGATAAAAAGCTCACCCTTAGAGCAGAGTATATACAGACCCATAACAATGAATAAACGATCTTTACTTTTCCAGTATATGCAGGCCAGAGTAAACAGGTATTCTTGTAGAAAACACAAAGGTAGCTCAGGAATTTTAATGCGTTTATCAGACCTTAGGCACTACCTCCATGGAAAGTAAAACAAAGGCAGTAGAATGCTGACAAGTGAGAGATAAAATGACTACAGGAGTATCAAGATGTCATGAGTCTCACTGGCTGTTACATAATTCATATCCTCAAAGACACATCAAAAGAAGACAAATCAAACCAGCACTTAGAAATGGTGTTTTATAAGGAAAAGTTTGGTCCATTACATATCAGACATTATTTTGGAAGCAGATTTTATTACATCGCAAATTAGGCAAAACCTGCCTTTTGTTTTCTCTGTCTGAGCAGCAGCATTACAACCCAGGAGAGCTGCTCCTGCCACAGCAACAAGCCCAGAATCAAATGAAGGCCTATAAGGAGCACTATAATGATGGAGTGCACATTATGCTGCTTCACAGATTTCCCTCTGGACCCTAGCTCATTAGCAGGCTAGGATGGCCTAATTTTACAAACCATCAATAGCTTAAAATACACGTGCCTATTAAAAAGATCTCTTCAAGCATTATCCTGGTTTTAGTGTCCCACTAATGGGCAAAACAAAGGTTTCACAATGCAGTTTCTGTCAACAACCTACTTCATTATACAAATGTAAACAGCTTGAAGACAGTTTTAGTAACCGAGTCTGACATTTAGAGAACTTGTAGGACTAGTAAACCTAGACTCCCTTGCACACATGAAAGTGGTACTTAAAAAAACTTAGATTAAAAAAAAAAAAACAACCAAACAATAAAACCTGAAACAAGAGGAATCCATGCCTCTTTAAACCGCATGAATTTCAGGAATTAGGAAAATGCGAGGCTAGCAAGCCATCTAGTGACCATTCTAAGGCATCAATTATACTGAAAGCTTAATTCTACCAAAAGACGACTTACAGAATATTCATCAACATTTATTATTTCTCAATGCATTCATAGAAAAAATAACAAAATAAAAAATAAATAAACTAGATGCTTTATGGAAATGTGCCTCCTCACACTGGGGTGGTAGGTTCTTTGCTGATGCTGGCTGCCTCTGGAGATCATCCAGTCCAGCCTCTGGCTCAAAACTGTTCCCACTACAGCAGGCTGCTCGAGGCCTTGGCCAATCAAGCATTTAATATCTCTAAGGACAGAGCATCCACAAACACTCATAGCAACTTGTTCTAATAATTGATGATCTATATAGTGAAAGGTTTTTTTCCCCTATGTCTAAATTTAATCTCCCATATTTCATCTCATGTCTGCTGTCCCTCATCCTACCCTTGCGCACCTTCAAGAAAAGTCTTCATCAGTCTTCCCTGCACCCTCCCATTTGGATGATAGAAAGAGCAACAAGAACTCCTTTAGCCTTCTCTTCTCCAAGCTGAAAAAATCCACTTCCCCTCAGCCTCTCCCTGTGCAGTGACATCCTCCAGCCTCTGACCATCTCAGTGTGACCTTCTGCTCAACTCACAGAAGCACATTGATGTCTGTTTTCTTCTGGGTGAGGGAGGAAGGCACAAACCTGGACAAGGTATCCAGACAAGGTCTCACAAGTGCCACATAAAATTGCAAAATTGCTTTTCCCAAGCTCGCTATGCTCTTGTTATTTACAGTAGAGCCTGCAGGTAGTCTTCTCTGCACACAGGCACATGTTTTCATAATGCTGACAAATGTTTTCACAATGCTGAAAAATTTATTTCATAGAATCATAGAAGCACAGAATGGTTGGGATTGGCAGAGACCTTAAGGATCATCTAGTTCCAACCCCCCTGCCATGGGGGCCTTCCACTAGACCAGGTTGCTCAAAGCCCCATCCAACTTGGCCTTCAACACCTCCAGGGATGGGGCATCCACAGCTTCTCTGGGCAACTTGTTCCAGTGTCTCACCAGGCTCACAGTAAGGAATTTCTTCCTAATATCTAATCTAAACTACCTTTTGTCAGTTTAAAGTCTTGTCCTATCCCTACATGACCTTATAAAAAGTCCTTCTTCAGTCTTCTTATAAGCTTTTTTGTTCAAATTACAGGAAATCTACAGAAATTATATTCTCAAGATAGCACTGCATTAATATGGTCTAAAAACAAGATGTGCCTATTTAGCCTTGCCTTGATTTCATTGTCTCTTATTGCACTAAGCACCACTAAGATACCTTGCTATTCATGATACTGTTATCTTCAAAGAAAAGGAAAAAAGAGCTAAATGTGCCTCAAACAAAGCTGACTGGGCTAGGTGCCAGCAGTCAGCACTGCGTACCAATGCAAGATTTCAGGGATCACTATCTTGGCACAAGTGACACTGGTTTCTACAACTATGAAACACACTGAATTGTTCTGAGCAGGAGGCACAGGGCCCCACAGTCAGGATCTGCCACCTCTCATAGGTAGGACTCCTACACAGCTCTCCTTTTTTCTTCAAAAAAAATATTCAGATGGAAATTTGGGCAAAAATCTAGAATTCTCTTATGGTTTTCTGCCCTGTCTTATCTCCTGAGCCACTCTGAGCAACCACAGTCATCCATGAGCAGTTTCCTTGAAAATTTCAATACAAGAGACTAAATCTCTCCAGAGCTGTACCTACACAGAGGGTTAAAACTAACTGTGCTGGCTACATGATGAGGTCTTTTGCTTGTATCAACTTCAACACTTGGTGGAGCTTTACTCAAACTACTGTCTATACCCTAGATTTCCAGAACACCCAACTCACATGAAAAAGCATAAGTAATTGTCTGCAAGAGTATCTCAATTAAAATAAATAGTTGTCTGGAATGTCATCCACTACCCACTGACTATAGATAAGAATGTAAGGAAACACATTTCTTCTACATGAAGATTAGCAAATTCTAGGGGTATGGTTTCAAGAGGATAAAGCCATCTTTTGGCTGCCTTCACTTCTACCGCTGGGTCTGGGGTTTTTTTGTCTATTTGTTTTGTTTTCTGTGTGGGGTTTGTTGAGGGTGGGGTTTTTTAGGTTGGTTAATGAGCTGAATCCACTTATCAGGCAACAGGAGAAGGCCCGGAGAGTTCAAAAGGGATGGTGTAGATTGCAGGCATGAACAAGGAAATAGACCTACCTTTTCAGAAGCTATGAACCATAAACTCAACTCAGCCATGCCAAGAAGATCAGCTTCCTGAGCTGCTCATTACACAATTGCAGGACCACTTTTACTAGTGCAAGAAAAACAGTGGAAACAAGGGAAAGCAGACACAAGCACAGCAGCCCCTATTTAAGTGAGATCAAATCATGTGTAAGCACACACCTGTCTCATCACATCTGCAGTGTATATTAACTTGTACACTATAGAGACAACGTAAAAAACTCAGACTCTTAAAATTGGCTGCTAGCATTTTTAAGTCAGCATTCACTGTTGGTTCTGTAAAAACTGAGACAGGCTTCTCTTCCTTCCTGTTATTGATATAAATTAATTTTCCACTTGTCCAAATCTTATTTCACTTGGAGATCAATGTTGTGCAACGTTCAGGTTTAAAAAGGAAACACATAATAAGACAAGTTTAAAAGTTTGAATTGAAAGATGCATAAGGCTTTAACTCTCAAAAACTGTCTTTGTTTTTCCCAGTATTTACATTCATATTGCAGGTACAAATACTTCAAAAAAAAGTTTCTAAGATATGTCTCCATTTCTGCTCACCCTCTCTTGAAGAAGTTCCACAACTTGTTGTATACAATCATTCACATCACAGGAATCTGTTTTCAGCACAAGCTCTGGGGCTTCTGGTTTTTCATACTCAGAGTCAATCCCAGTAAAACCTACAGAACATAAGACAAAAATATTAGGTGACTTCTTCCAAAAGATTACTCCATTTTAACACCGTTCACAGACAGTTTGCTATACATAAACCAACACATGAGGCAAGAACACAGAGTTTTAGCTTCCTTAATACAGGATTTCTTAGGGAAGTCAGCAGGTTTTTTCTTTATCAGACCCTTTGTTAATCATACTATCTGACTGCATCAAACTTCAGCATTCTGCAGCACATACATTGCACTTTTTTCTTAGTGAAGCTATTTGATTTTTACTGTGAATAAAGAAAAGAGCACTGGCAGAAGAACTGCGCATATCAACCCAGAGTTAGTCATCTATCCACTGTCCTTCATTATCAGCTGATTGCTGGTCTTAAAAAAAAAGAAAAGATGAAAAAATATTATGAACATCCAGTATATATGTACATTTACACTCATACCACCTAGCAGTACTCTGAAGTGAGGAATCTCAACACCTATTACATTAGTTTAGCTAATATATTCATCTCAAGGTAGCTGCTAATGTAAGATTGATGAGTGTGTTTATTATAGTTATCATAGCTGTCACAGACTGTACCAGCTACCAGTGACACTTGTTCTGGCCTACTTAGCTTGCAATCTGCTTTGAAATTGTGGAGATTCTAACCACCCATGCATAAACAAGGAGGAAAAATCAAGCCCAAAGGCAAAGAGTATAAGCACTACAGGTCAGACCTGCATCAGGAATATCAGCTGGGCTACAACAACTGAACAGCTGCCTCCCCCACAAGTGCAAATGCAAACATTAGAACTCCTGTTTTTCACTTCAGATTTAAATACCCCCAAAATTAGTAGTTTAGTTGCTCACCTAAGAAAAATATCAGTTACAGCAGTACCCTATGTGATAAAGAAAGGCTGGTGTCTTCTCCAAAACCTGTATACTTTAGAAGGATTTGATTACTGGAGGAGTGGGAGCAGCAGGCAAAGAAAGTGTCCCATCACCATTGCCAGAGAAAAAGAAGATAACAGTTGCTGACATTCCTCATGAACGGGCAAGTTAGTTTAATTTTCATCCTTCATATATCAGATAGGTCATAAGATACAGCCACTGCTACACCAACTTGTAGCTTACTCAGGCACTGTTTACTTCACTACCACTTCTACAGGAAGATAATTCCATTACGGGGCTTGAAAAATTAAAAAAATACTAGAGGTATTCGATGGCACAAATAAGCATTCTGTACAGAACTCTGTATCGTGTCAGCTCAAGCCATCTTGCTTTGATTTTGAACAAATCTTAGTTCAGCTTTATTTATTCCTGGTGTTACATGAAATATTCTGTAGTACTAGAAGCATCAAGCAATCACTCATATGGAATGTCTTAGATTTCTTCAATTTTATATCACTTTTGATTAACAGTGAATTCATACGGCATCTGCAAACTCCGCCCCCAAAAGTGATTACTTTAAAAACTGTTTTGCTACTAAATACAGAGCTAGCTATCATCAGCCTCTGCAAACTATAATGTAACACACAGCAAAGCAGCACTTGAAACAATACTTGCAATGTATGATTACATAGCTGAGCTTTTTTTATTGCAGTTTGTGCTTAAATCTTGACCTGAGGGTGGGAATAGGAAATAATGTTCCTGGGCACTAAAATAGAACACTGATTTAAAAGTAAAAGTTAGTATTGTCAGAAGTGTTCTTAATGGTCTTTACAGGTAGACAGTGGCCTTGCTTTACTTTTTGGAGGGAACTATCAACTTTTTGGAAAAAACCAGCAACTAATGCAGTTCTTTAAAGACTTTAGAAAGAATCAGGCTCTTTTTTAACTAGTCAATGGACACATAAAGGAGACAGACTAATCCTCCATCAATATGTGGTTTCTATTGCAACCTTAAACGTGCTCAAGGTTTTTCCTGTGTGAGGTTAGCCACTTTTACCCTTTTATGGTCCTACACACTTAACTAGTCAGTTCCATGAGCTAGCAGTCAATTTCAATTTTCTTTTAAGTCCTGTCCTGAATCCATGCTCTTTTTAAGGGTGGTACACTTAGACTTGAGCACACCCATTTACATGGAGTCGAATTACACCAATGTTTCACTTATGCAGAAAGATGTGATTACATCTAGGTTTACCTTTAATTTCTCCAGCCCTGGCTTTCTTATATAGTCCTTTAACATCTCTCTGCTCACAGACATGCAATGGAGCATCCACAAATACTTCAAAAAAAGGCAAACTTGCCCCTTCATGAATTCGTCTAGCATTATTACGATCCTGAAAGAAAACAGAAGAAAAATCCTAAAAGGTTGCCCCCCACATGTTATTACTGGTTTTTACCTTTGAAGTTCATTTGAAAGAAGCTGACAGCACAATGCAAACAAGCTTTCAAAGTTTGAAAAAAGAAATGTGATTTGCTTAACTGATGCCCTGCAAGCTACATCACTTTGGCTACAGTACATCACACGGTAAAAGCTGACAGGAAGATGTGAGGTATTTTACATCAAACTTGATTTATTAGAAAAAACCAAAACCAAACCTAGCCAATAGAATGCAGGATTTTCTATAACTATATATATATGTCTGAGCAATTACATCTGCCTAGCTGAGTACAGCCAGGAGGAGGTGTTACCTGCTGCTCCTGATACAACCACCCTTCTCTCCCAAGCACCAGTTTTCCCTACATTCCTTAATCTGACAAGACTTGTGTAGTCAAAATATAGTATTGTTTGCATTATTTTATTTTTATTGTATTATTTTTATGGCTTGCCAAGCACTGGAACAATATTGGTGACTTTCATTCAGAGAAAAAAAAAAACCTTCCAAAATCCACTAAAATCTTCTCTTACTAAATATTGTTTATTTTATTAGTTATTTCCCTCATATCTAGAGACTTCTGTTTTACTGTTGGATTTGAGTTCCCCAAATTATTATCAGAAGAACTGTTTGTACCACTCTAACCAAAGAAATAACACATTCTTGTGCCACGAAACACCTCAGCTTAAAGTTCCTGGGTCATTCTCCAAAATACTTGGGTATTCACACATCTTTCTTGTCTCTCCCCTCCAGGTTCTCAGGCATGGATGAAAACAGTGTTCACAAAACAATGTGAAAGTGGATTTACGTTAATTTTCAGTATTATATAATGTCATGTTGTATACACAACATGAAATAAAGTAAAAAGAACCTACAGGCAATTAAAACACTTTTCCCTTAAGCCACTTGGTAAAAATAAAGCTCTCACGGTTCATTCACTAAAGGAAAAACTGCTTTTAAAAGCAATTCAACTGAATCTTCAGGTTAAGTGTACACCTAGTCTTCATATTTATAAAGTACTGGAATCTACATGGATCAAACAAGATATTGCAATTTTAAGAGTCTTTCTCATTTGAGCTTGTTTGTAATATTAGAGTAATAATTCTGTCTAATGGCCTGAAGGATAGCTCCAGTTATAGAACTAATGTAAACACTTTATATTTAAGATCAGTATTTCTGTTTTGAGTAATCACCTCCATAAAGCACAATCATCACCAGAAAAAGCAAGTGAGTATATGATTCTGGATAAATTCAGAGAGGGATTTCTGTAACTAGAATTCTGAGTGACATTTCATATTTTCCCTACATTTCATCCAGAGGTTTTTCACACTTACCTGAGCATAAGGAGAGATGAAACTAGTAATGCACACCAAACCAGCATCTGCAAACAATTTAGCAACTTCAGCAATACGGCGGACATTTTCTTCTCTATCTTCTGGTGTGAAACCCAGATTCTTATTAAGGCCTTGGCGAATATTGTCACCATCCAATGTGTAGCATGGAATACCATGGCATACTAAATACTCCTCCAGTGCCATGCTCACTGTAGTCTTCCCAGCACCAGATAGACCTAAAATATTCAATAACAATATAAATATGTTACAAGCATAGGAACAGGTCAAGTCAAATTGTAGTACATGCATATTATGAAAACCCCAAAGTGACAGGCATCAGCAGCAATGCCTTCTAGATAAGCTCACCTGGAATATAAGCCAAGTGGCTTTTACACAGACAATAGGTATAGAGAGAGAGTAAGGCACAAAGTTAAGTGTGCAATTTGAAGCAGGTAAGACTTTGGCCTTGAGCTCTGCTGCTGCTGCCTATAGAGATAGTGCACTTTCCCTAGTGGTACTGGCAATTATTACTACCTGAGCAAACTTAATTCAGAAACCAAACACAGTTACGATGTTATATTTATATGAGAAGAGGAAGATCTCACATTGAAGTGAATTTCAGTCCACAAAAGAAATGGGATCAGGCCAAAATCACACTCTGTTCTTACTCCTTGAAGAATAACAGCATGGAATTAGACACTGGCTCGCTCAAGACTCACACACAGCAGTGATGCTCCACTAACCGGCACGTGTTAGCAACAAGAAAAGAAAATTGTACTATCAAACTCTGTTCTAATTCAGAATATTTGGCAACAAACCTTTGCTGGCCCTAAAAAGTCTACAGTTCACTTTAATTTGGAAATTTGCTTAAATAATTTTTCCAGACTAGATTTCAATTTATCCGGAACACATGCTTCTGCTTATACCAAGAAGTCAATTTGTAAGTGGAGCACAAACTCAGATCTTCATAAGATGACGTTTACCCTTTGAGTGAGAAAAAAAAAAAAAAAAAGGGTAACGGTAGTATAAAAACAGTAGCACTACTGGGTGAAGAAAAATGTTTTTATTAGTGGTGATTAAGATTTATTTTAACTCTCAAAGAATGGAGAAAAACAAAAAAATCACACAAAACAGTAGCTTGGTGTTACTTCCAAGACATCTATGGCAAAGGAGAGCAACCATGCTAAGAAGTGTGTCCTAAGAAAACACAGAGTGCAAAGGAAACCTTGACAGCTTAGGGTGTTCAGGGTAACTTAAAGAAAAGGAGTCATTGCATTGTTTCCTCTGGTGCCCATTAGCCAACTCAGTTCGCTAATCTCACCACCCCACACACCCATGGGGTATTTTCCCTTTTTCTTTTTCTCCCTTTGTGCGTGTGTGGGGAGGCTGTGCTGAGTTCAGTGACGATTTCCCAAGTTGAATCAGCTCAGTGTTGAGTTGGGCAAGCAGTACAGCGTGTGCAAGGCAAGAGAAGGAACACAAGGCAGGAAACAGAACAGTGTTCTTTTGGCAGCAATTAAGTACACCCCCATCATAGAAAATAGTCATGACAGTCCAAAATAAGATTTCAGCAACTTCATCATTTACTTCTCACTGATGCAGTCTTTGACTTGCTGTTTCTGTGCCCACATCTAGCTTGCTATTTGCTCAAACGCTCTAGCTTTTCACACATCATTTGTTCTCCGTCATGTAATGAATTGCAAAAGTCAAGGTTATACATTAATGAATTTAAAAACAGTCTTGGAGCTGACAAGTCTGTAATACAACTTGCACTCTAAAAATTGCATATTATTTTACATGTGAAAGCAATGTTTTTCTGTATTTTTGCTACATTCCTCAGTTTTCTCTACTAGGACCCTCTGACTCAACATTCATTAAAATAGAACTCTCAAATAAAGGTTACCTTGAAAAATGAAAAGCGATTCCTGAAAGATCTTTCCATACACTCCCACTCCATGAGTGCTGACAAAGTGAGAGAATCTTGGAGTGTACCAACATTTCAGCTTTTATTCTAATACCCATCAGAATTTTGAAACTCACATTTGCACAGTTCTAGAATGGTTAATATTGCTTACTTCAATGCCTACAGTCCTTTTCACCCTTTCACATTACTGCTCAAACACATTCAATAACCTAGCTTCCCACACACATTCTTGATATCTTACCACCACCCTCCTTCCTGAAAAAAACGGAAATTGGGCATTAAGATTACATTTGTTTAAAAAGAACATTGACTGGGAAATGTTGCCATATAGATAACTGAGAAAACATTTTTATCACGACCTTTTTCAAAATTAGATTAATGAATTACCAGAAGAAACAGAAAAGCAGCCCACCAGATCATTCAAGCATTGAGAGAGAGGCTGGAGCAATGTGATGGAAACAGGGAGAGAAAGGGCTCCATTCTTTTCCCAAAGAAATACATGACAGCAAGCCACTGTATCAAATCTCTTTGGAATGGCTCTCAGTAGTTTGTTATCAACGACTGCTTTACATTTCACACACGTTTACTAACACTAGTGGAAACCAGTTGTACTTAATGTAGTAAGTTTCTCTAATACTCTGTGAAGATTTTTTATGTTGCAATGCAACAGTGTTCTAAATGGTTTACAACCAATTAAACGACATATTTTGTTATATTTTTTTATTACCAGTTTTAACTAAAAAAAAAAAACTTTAAAGGAAATCTTTTAAAGCTTCCAAAGACTTTGAAAGACAGAACAAAAAAATTCCCTCACTGTTACGAAACAAAAAATATCTTCCAGAATGTATTTACCGCCTCTATTTACAAAAAAACCCCACAGAGCTAATTTCAAAAATAACTCCCAGCATGCATTGCCTAAACATGCAATTACTGTCCAAAGGCACAGGTTTATGTTGAAATATTATTTCAAACCAAGGAGACAAGAACAATCCAAAGAGAAGAGGCTTTTACAGAGAAGATCCAGACATACACTCTTAAAAAAAGTTGCATTTCATTTCAAAGTAGATAAAATGGATGGTACAAAGAGACAGAATTGGTTAAAACAAAGAGAAAGAAAAAAAAAAGGCAACACACACAAAGACAACAAAAAGCCCCACACATTCCAAAACTCAACCAGAAGTAGCAGACAGTGCCAAAAAACAACCCTCCCAGAGCACTGAACAAAATACATTCTCAAGTTACTATTTGTCCCAAAGCAATTTCCTGCTAGTCTACCTAAAAATAGCAATAAAATTGCATCAAGGTCTTAGATTCCACAAACATTCAACTTTGCATGCAAAAAAGAGCTACAGCTAAGTAGCTTTTCAAAAGAATAACTAAAACAAAAGGATCCTCAGAAATCCATGGCCGTACCTGTTAACCAGACTGTGCATCCACGAAAACCACTTCTTGTTCCTACCACTTGGCCTCTCTTATTCCTGCTGACATGATGAGCTTGGTAGGTAACATTGGTTGCCCTTTGCATTCCCTGTAAAAGAAGTTGTTGATTAAGTCTTTGATTGATACACTGTGAGTTGGCAAAGCAAACAAATTCATTCACAGGCACAAAGAAAGACTTGGAGACAGAAAAATGGAAGTAAAACCAATACCCATTCCATCAGCTCCAGCATGAACTGAAGGAGACACAGGAAATTAGAACAGTCACCCATAGCCAACCACATCCCTTGTGCTACTTCAAGCTTGGGACTGACAGGTTAATCAGCTACTACTTTCATATTAAACTTGTTTAAGAAAAATCAACTATAAAATAGACAGATGAACTGCTGGACCTTGACTTCTATTCAAGTAGTTTTAGGGATCTGTTTAGTAGAGTACCCTGGGGTAAAGCCCTGAATGGAAAAGGGGCCCAAGAAAATGGGTTGATATTCAAGGATCACCTCCTCCAAGCTCAGGAGTGATGCACCCCAACAAAGAGGAAGTCAGGCAGAAAAAGCCAGGAAACCTGCATGGATGAATGAGAAACTCCTGGATGCAAACACAAAAAGGAATCCTACAGAGGGTGGAAGACTAGGGAAAATGTGGGCCCTCTCTGGAAGGAAAAGGGAGACATGGTTACCCGAGACATGGGGAAGGCTGAGGCAGTCAATGACTTCTTTTGCCTCAATCTTCACTGACCACCCAAGTCATGAAAGGCAAATGCAGGGATTGGGAGAATGAAGAACCATTGCCCACAGTAGGAGAAGACCAGGTTCAAGGCCATCTAAAGAGTCTGAAAGTGCACAGGTCCATGGGACCTGATGAGATGCATCCGCGGCTCCTTAGTGAACTGGCGGAGGATGTGGCTAAGCCATGATCCATCACATTTGAGAAGTCACAGCAGTCTGGTGATGTTGGAAAAAGAGGAACATAAGCCTGTTTTTAAAAAGGAAAATAAGGAAGACCTGGGCAACTACAAACCCACCAGTCTCACTTCTCTGCCCACCAAGATCATGGAGCAGAAGTTCCTGGAAACCATGCTAAGACACACAGAAAATAAGGAGGTGATTTGTGACAGCCAACCTGGCTTCACTAAGGGCAAATAATGCCTGACAAATTTGGTGGCTTTGGCTCATTTTTAACTCCTAAGAGGCCTTTTCATTGCAAACTATGCACGTCTCTTCCAATTTTCAGCAAGTGCCTTCATGTATGGCACCATCAGTCTCCAGATAAGAGACAGTTATCATGGAGTCTAAATGTTTAAAGGAAGTACTATTTCAAGGAACTTTTTTAAGCATTTATTTTAAAATATGGGATTTTTTCATACAATTTTAATTTAAACAAAGCTGGTTACAGAGTTTCTTAAAACTATTCATCATAATAACCTGCTCTACAAATATCTCCAGTAAGATGATGCTGCTGTCAAACACATTTCACAATCTATAGTCAGAGAGCCCACAGGAAGATCAGCCTTGGCATCGCCTTAGACTTTAATAGTATCTGGCTATACAAACTTTGTTTGTAAAAGATCAAGACCTTAGATTACCAGACCACGCATGAACCATCAAACAAAAGACTTTAAAAAAAAACTGGAGGCGTGGGGGGTGAGGGATGAGAGGGATTAGTGGTATCTGTAATGCTGCTTTGGCTTCCCTTACTTGCAAACGTATTGCACTATCTTCTCTTTCATCATGGTACCAGCGCCAGTTGAAAAAGAAAACATGCAGTATATTTAATATAAAAGAAACTAGGGACTACATTCCTCTATGGAGTACTAGCAGAGAGCTGTTCATAGTTTCAGAGAGAGACACCACAAAGTAGAATTAACAAAAATATGGTATCTACTTGCGCGTTCATGGACTGCTGCTACATCATTCTTCTATTCAAAGGTTTATCCATAACTTAATTGGAAATTTTGAATTTGTGTGATTGTATGTCCTCACTTCTATACATGGCTGGGCTCATAGTTAATACAAGCAGAAACTCAAGGTAAGAACCTATGTTCAGGTTTTAAATACAATAACTCTGTAATTCGGTGGTGATAGTTCAGCAACTAAAATTAGATGAAGACTGAATACCAACCCAGAAGAAACCACGACTTGCAAACAGGTTATAACCATACGAAATGAAGTTATCCTTGCTGATCATGTTATCTTCAAATAATTTATCTCCTAAAACAAAGCTGTTTCGGGCACAAAGTCATTGCAATACAGCTGACTAAAACCGAAAGTCAAAAAGTCAAAAAGTCAGTCTTTCTTTTTGTAGCAGGAACGATTATGCACTACATAAAATTGGAGACCTCAGTGAGCAAATGCACAAATTGTGAAGTTAAAACCAACAAAAATAATTGAAGTGCTTCAATTAAAAGCTATATAGTGCATAATGAATGTACACAGCCATTCAAACTAATACAGTAATAGCTACATTCTCTCTCATTAATTCCAGTTGTACTGTATTGTACCAGGCACTGGATAAACAGTAGTCTCAAAGCACAAATCCCATGCCACTGTCTCAGTAAGCTCTCTTACATTAAGACATAAACCCACACGTGCTTTGCTTTTGATGCCTGGCAACAAGTCTATTATCAGACTTGTACACTGGAGGTCAAATGTCTCATCCAAGGAGACCTCTTCCAGTCCATATTCCCTAAGTTAGATCAGTTTTCTCTCTTTTCCAGAACTAGGAAAGCAGCAATGAAACTAATCAGGGTATTACACTAGGTTTACAAAACACATCAAACCCTGAGGAAGCAGGCCAGAGGGATTCTTAAAAATTATTAAAAAGACACAACTTTTATGAAAAGAAAGTATTAATATCTACTTAGCAGAGATGAGAAATCACAGCAAGGAGAAGACCAGTTGACTGCTAGAGGACAAGGCACACAAGTGTAGTGGAGCAGCCAGCAAGCTGAGCAGACGGACAATAATCCACCTGTACTTCAGCAGCAGGCATCTAAGACTAAAGGTTGAAGTGCCCAAAGAGTCTGCATGCTCTCAAAAACATGCCTGCTGGTTACCAGCTGACCCACCTTTTGTATCTGTGTGCAGGCACACAAACAAGACAGCTCAGTACTAATCCTGGGCAAAGCAGTACCCAAATCCCCCTTATCTTCCGATAGAAAACCACCTTTTATAGAGGTGCTCTAAAAAGTTAATAATTTAGCAAGTCATTCTCTGTTGCTGGAAAAAAAAAAAGTTCCCTAATTATGTCCACTTTCCTATTAAATAATTTGCTTCCATATGATTTGCCCACACCACTGAGCACAAAAAGCAGAATAAGCTGAACATTGGATCTTCAACAACCTTCAACAGGTTTTTAACTACTATCCCTGACATACACACCTACTACAAATATTGATGTGGCACAAAAAATACTCACTGGCACATATTGTTTGTGCTCTTAAATTATTTAGCCAGTCTTCAAATTCTTGTACATAAAATTTGATGACTATCAACTGATGAAATTAAATGGCCACCCAAAATGATACCAGACATAAAGAACAGTTATTTCCTTTTACACTATATCAAAGCATCGCTCACCTTGGAGACCTATATTAACAATGTTAAAAGAAATGAGACATAAGAAAACATGCAATAGAAAAACTCAATGTGATGAGCAAGTACTCTTTGAAAAAGCTATTTTAAAATTCTAAGCCTAATTACATTTACTATAGTAGTCCCTGCTGAAAGGACACATTACATTTTTATAAAGGGGCTAATGAAAAATAAGGCATTAAACACCAAGGTTTATCTGCTTTTTTTACAACCATTGCATATTTCCACTCTGACATCCCCACAAAAACATGTCTTCCATCCTGCAACACACTGCTTCTGCATTAAGTAGTCAAACACTGCATCTTAACATTTTCTCTCCTACTTCACCACGTTAAACAGAAATAGTGCTTCAGTCCACTGTGTTTCATTATAGCAATAATGTCAGCTGAGAATGTTGACATACTTTCTTCTCCCCCACTACGCTGGTTAATTTTTCACATAAAATCAAAATTGCTCTAACAAGCAAACATCTTTGTATTGAAGTAAAAAAAACTGGTATTAAAGAAATCCTTTCATAGATGTGTGCTGGAGAGCTGCGATGAAAAAATAAAGAAGGAATAACTCTGCTGTTGACTTCTTCTGGCATGAAGGTAAATTTTAGCTTTGTGGGTAGTTAACCAAGGAAATGAATGACCGCAGACATCTAGGAACCAAAGCAACAAAAGAAAGAAAGATGATAGGGGTCAAAAGGAAATACTAACTCTGTCAACTTCTCTACACAGAGACTTCCTGAGATGACCCTTTTTTTTTTTCCTTATCTTTCTTGATGTTATGCCCAGTTACATCTAAATTTTTTTTATTGCCAAAGCCAAATCAGACTACCAGTGCCAAACACCTTTGATGCAAGAACACAGACAGGCATCCAGATCATGGAAAGCAAACCCAAGTTGCAAAGCCAAGATCAAAAGACAGCCAAAAGAAGAGATTATTGCTTAATTGTTCTATGGTTACAGACAGATGGCATATACATTGGCATAAGCTGAATTTATTCTTCATTACTTTCAAGTAACAATGAAATATTGTACTTCTACAATCAATACCAAATTTTAAGTTCTCACAAAGCAAGACCTCTGGGGATGGAAGTAAATCTTTCCATGGCAAGCAGAGACTCCCCAAGCTGCAGCACCAACTTAGGACAGCTTGAAGCTGGAAATATTGGAAAACAACAGACATGGTTTCCATACAAACCATATATACCAAAGAAACTGCGACTAATTCCATATCCTTCTGCTCTACGACAACAGTGTTGGTTCCCCAAGCTAAGAACTCCCATAAGCTAGCAAAAGCAACACATGCAGCCTCCCCTCTGAAGTGCAGTCTTACTTTCAATGCCTTTCTCATTTCCTAGTCATAACAGATGGTCTTTCAGTCATTTGTTAACTTGCTCACTGTGTGCCTCTTATAAACCAGGGATACCCTGATAACAACACATTTTTATGACATTTATTATTAAGCACTGATAACCAAATGATAGTTCTCTTTTTTTCCCTGCAAAGTGTTCTGCTCAATAGCCAAACAGCAACTCAAGCACATGGAGAACAGTGCCCATTTTTTTGTCTACGTACAAACACAAGCAAGGAAAACAAACATGGTTCCAACACAAAAATTCAGCTACCACAGAGGCTATACCCACATATAAATATGAGGTTTCAGGACCAAAAGATCTGTCAGGAATATCTTTCATTAGTTACTTTCGCAAATTCTGGTTTGAAAATCTATGCTTTGATTTGGACAACTGTGCTTGGGAAAGAAGGGCAAGCCCAGAAATTATATCTGAGCAATAATATCTTTTAGTCTTTTAA
This sequence comes from Struthidea cinerea, assembly GCA_013397865.1. Taxonomy (NCBI): domain Eukaryota; kingdom Metazoa; phylum Chordata; class Aves; order Passeriformes; family Corcoracidae; genus Struthidea; species Struthidea cinerea. The sequence goes on from VZTI01003491.1 coordinate 558,367, forward strand.
AAACTTAACAATTCCCTAATCCATATTCTACCATAACCTACAGCATTACATTTTCTCCCACCTACAACAAGAATTCTTACTTGGATCCTTACAATTATTGCCCACTAGAAAGCAGTTTGCCTTGGTGATACCAATACAATAAGGGACTTAAACACCTCTGCATGAAGCACGACCCGATCTGCCAAATGCATGCTCTCCTACCATTGACACAGACTTTGCCAGGTGCTCTAAAGCTGGGGCAGCTTGAAAGATCACAGCAGCAGAAATGACCCAGAATCTTCTACAGTACTGTGGATACAATTCAGTGGTAAAGATATTATCAAGGAGTGTGTCTTTGCCTGCCACCTGTTGCAGTACCAGCATAACCAAAGGCAGAGACAGCTTAGCGACCAGTGCTGGAGGGGACTCACTGGCTGGCATCAGAGGGGATGGATAAAAAACAAAGTCAGAATTACTCCACTGAATACGCTCACAGAAACAAGAATTGGAGCAAGGTCTCATTCGAAACCACCTGCAAACTGACGCAACAGTTCAGTCGTGTTAGGAATCCAAGCCCCTCTAAGGTAAGTGTTCCACACATCTCCCTATCAAGCCAGTGTAATGGCAGGGTCTGTGGCTGTGCTGTGCTCTGTAACTGGGGAATTTGCTGTGCTCAGAGGTGGGCTTGGCAAGGGCATTTCCACAGACAGAAGTGTATTCTGAATAGCACTGGAAGCACAGAGAAATTCTGAAAGACAAGGCTGACTCTGCCTACTCTCCTAGGAGCTGCCAATTCCATCAGGGTAAGTCACTTTGACTTTGCTCTCAGCTGAACAGATGCAGAGCCAGTAGTGCCAGAACATTTGCTTGTGGAGCACGTGAATCAGCAGCATTTTTGTTCCTGGTGAAGCTTATTGGTTTATAAAGAGCATTTCAGTTGAGGTCTTCTGAAGAAAAAGGGAGAAGCGGAAGACTTCCTCTGCTTGCCACATAGCACAGAGGGGGTTGCAAACCTCAACTGAACTCAGCAAACACTTAATGTCTGTTAAGGAATTTCCCTGGTTTGGAGAAATCCATCTTGGCTTTGCTGATGACTAAGGAAATGATACAGATTAACTTTTGCATACACTTTGTTAACCCCACACAGACATCGTCTGTTTCACTAACTTCTAAACATCTGATTTTGCTTTTACCTAGTGGAAATTGAAAGAATGTAACTTACCGATTACTCTCTTACCTAAACAAGTTTAAGCTTGTACACAGTGGAAGAGGCTTGGACAGGCACAACATCTACCGAACAGTACGATACCAACTTCCCCGTTTTTCAAGCAACAGCTGCTTTTATTAGGAGAGCTGTGGCCTGCACCACTCACAGCAAGACTTCAAAGACTGATATGCACTGCTACGTTCATAACAAATGTTTTCTGGATCTTACGTCTTGCCTGTTTCAACTCAGCATTGATTGAAAGAAATCATACTCCCATTTTTTTTTTTGCTTGCCTTGCATCATCAGAGGTATCAAATGTTCTCGAAGGCCTGCAATGTCTCTTTTAAATAGCTGCATTTTGGTCTTTGCTGTAAACCGATCTTCCCCCATCTTTATGAACAAGAATGAAGGCTTTGGTTAGATTTTTTTAAGCCCTGTCTCGACAGTTTTCCACATAACACCCGCTATACAAAGAAGCCCAGTCTTTGGCCAACCCAGGTTTATGAATGGCCACATTGTACATCGCATTCTTAAGTCTTCCTTCTTCCAAAACGCTGGAAGCCGAGGGCTCAGGGCGGAAGAGGCACGGATGAAACCTCCAGACACCGGGTCCTCTCCAGAGGGGCTTCCCGCCCTTCCCCATAGGCGGCCCCGCGCCCCCACAGCCGCCCCGCGGGGCTCCCCGGCCGCACTGCCCTCGGGCTCCGGTGCTGCCACTCCGTGACCGGGCTCGCACCGCCGCGGTCCCCGCCCCACATCCCTCCCGGCCCGGGCGGGGAGCGGGGCACGGAGCCCCCCGTCCCGGCTCCCGCTGCCGCCCACTGCCACATCACCACGGCGCTCGGCCGCTTCTTCTTCCCCTCTCCTCTGCCCCCGCACGCCCACCTGCCCACCAGCGCACAGCCCGCCCGCTCACCCAGCTCGGCACCCTGTTGCTCAGCTTGACTTTCTTGCACTGGCTCTCGGGCAGCTCCATGGCCGCGGGGGCAGCGAGAAGAGGAGGAAGGGGAGGAGGACGCGCCTTCCCGACTGATGCTCGGCGCGGATGAAGCCGCTGCCGCCGAAGAGCTGCGCCGTCTGCGCACTCCCGCGACTCGGCCAAAGGTGGTGCAAGGAGGAGCCGCGGCACGGCGGCCGGAGGGAGGGAAGGAGGGAGGGACGGAGGGAGGGAAGGAAAGAGGGAGGTGGCTGAGACGGAGCCACGGCAGCCCCGCCGCGCGCCTGCGCCGCGCCGTGACGTGCGGGGCGGGGCGGGGTCAGCACTTCCGCCGCCGCCTCTGCTCGTGGCTGTCGCTGTCTGTGCCCCTGTCCCTGCCCATGTCCCTGCCACCTCCCGCGGCCCGGCCCTGCGCCTACGAAGGCGGCTCGCTTCATTCAAGAGGACATAGTCCTAAGCGATAACGAGAGGAAATAGCCTGAAGCTGTACCAGGGGAAGTGTAGGTTGGACATTAAGAGGAATTTCTTCAGAGAAAGGGTGATGAGACACTAGAATGGGCTGACCAGCGAGGGGATGAGTCACCGTCCCTGGAGGTGTTCAAGGAAACACTGGATGTGGCACTGAGCACCATGGTCTGGTTGACAAGGTGGTGTTCGGTCACAGGTTGGACTCGATGATCCCAGAGGTCTTTTCCAGCCTCGTTGATGGTGTGCTTCCCACCCGCTCTGCACTACAGCGCTCCGCTCGGCTGGCACAGCGGAGAGGTTCTCTCCTGAGTGTGGTCCTCCCCACCTTCTCCACTTAATGCATAGAGAACAGGCTGCTACGCCCCTCGGGAAAAGCTGGGGCCGGGGGAAGGTGCGAAGTGACTGTCGCATTATTCTGTGACACAGATTTCCCCAACAAACAAAGCTCATCCCGTGCTGCGCTCTAGGAAATGTCTCTTACTGTTGATCTAGAACCAGAAGTTCCTGGGCTCTTATTTCCAGAATGGAACTGCTTTAGCAGTTGGGTGCTAATCTTAAGGTGGAGATGATGCCATTATAACAGGAGTGGAGTTTACTGTATAAATATTAGTCCCTTTATAATAGTTCAAGAAAGGAAGTACTTTAGCACTTACGTGTTATAGGTGGAAATGGTGCCGTAATCACAGGAATTGCATTTACTGTACAAGCGTTAGGCTGTTCAAAATCTGGAGCGTGTTTGTTCACTGACAGTTTAAACAGGAAATAAAAAGGCCCTTTTTGTGGATCAATGTTTACTCCTGCTATATCAGAAAGACGTCCTTCCAAAGAAACAAAGGTGTTGGCTTAAAAGCAGGTATTGATGTTCTGATCAAAAGCTTAAAATCCTTATGTGAAGTAGATGATGTCTCTAAAATCAAGAAAAATAGTTGGAAATGCTCTCAGCCAATGTGGAGGTCTGATGGAATTAATACAATGTAACTAAGAAATTCAAAAATTGCAGTTATTTGTTTAGGCTTGACTAATAGTTATACCACATGTTGCCCTCCAAGTAACTGTTCAACAGATGGCCCCTAGCTGTATTCTGATCATGACAGACAGTGTCAGAGCCAGGGCAAAATCTCCCACGCAATGCTCTCCCAAGCATGGAAAGAGAACCAGCACACTGCCGTGGAACAGTGAATTGAGAGCTTCCCCCTGTTGACTATTCAGTTATGTCTAGGAGCTGTCAAAGAGTTACTCTCTAAAATGACAACAATAAATTTGGATTGAATGTCTTGCAGGAGCAACAACCCCAAAATACCCACTAATTTTGGGCTTAGCTTCAAAAAGGGAAATTACATAAAAATGGAGTTATTTGTTAAAAAGGAAGTACTAGAATCTTCATAGGCAGCACAGGGACTAGTTAAAGAAACTGTGTTGGATTCTGATATGAAGATTGGGAAAAAACCAGTCTTCGAGCACAGATGAAGTTTTAGGCAAAGCACTCTACAGCCACATAATACCCCTGAAGAAGAACTCTCAGCCCAGAGCAAATTGTACGTACGGACACGCTGACCAGACCAACTCAGGGAAATCCTTTCAATTATACATAGGGATAGTTACATAGAAAATAATTTTCTGCTGAGTTAGCTTTTGCATAGCCAATTATACTATCTAATACCAATCAATCCCAAACATATAATAAGAGTACAAATGTGTATTATTTAAAATTACTGAGCAGAGAGACACATGGTACCATACAGTTTCAATCTCCAGTAAAATCTGAGCACCTGGTCATATTAGGAACAAGACAAGAAGATTTCTTCTTAGGTTATATTCCAAAGAAATGTGCAAATTTTCAGTGGAAAAATCAGCATTTCAAAGAAAAAATATTAAATTATAATACTAAAAAATTATTTTGTCTGATATTTACTTTTTACTACAGTGTTTCACCAAACAACAGAGATAAATCCAGCTGTTTCAACAGAGATAAATCAAGCTTTAGGATGTTAAAAAATACTGGATATTAGGAAAAAATTCTTCACCAAAAAGCTGCTCAGGCATTGTAACAAGCTGCTCAGACATGGTGGAATCACCATCCCTGGAAGTGTTCAAATAACACAGAGATGTGGCACTTGGCAACATGGTTTAGTGGTGCTAAATGGCATGGCAGTGTTGGGTTAACTGTTGGACTTGATGATCTTACAGGTCTTTTCCAACCTCAAGGATTCTGTAATTCTGTAAGATTATTTTGAGTAGCTTCTAGACATCAATTTTAAGATAAAAAGAATGTCTGAATTAGACTTGACTACAAACTAGAGACAAAGTATTCTCTAATATTTTGGTTTAATGATTAAAGACTGACGATCTACTTGTATACAACTGATACACAAGCCCAGAAATGCTTTAGCTTTAACTATTACCTTTAAGATGCATGTCCTCTTATTCCTAGGAAGAAAAAAAGTATTAATGAAGCATTCTGTAGAATCCACCTACTGTTGTCACTTACAATAAAATGAATGAGAAATTAGGGGAGAAATTCCTTTAATACTGGAATTGCTCCTTTGGTAAGCATTCCGATCAAATTGTGATGACATTTCATGCTCATGTACAGATGCATCTATTCTCTTTTTTTTTCCTTGCGAAATACCCAGAGCAGTGTAACTCAGGTAGTCATACAGACTGTCTGCATTTTTGCTTTTTTTCTTTTTTTGATTAAAAAAACATCTTCAATGTAGACTATGCTGCCTACATAGAAAAGGCTCATCACTGTTCTGTCAGCATAGTTTCCAAACTTTATTTCTCACATAAATCATTCTTCTTTTGACACTATTCTAGTAAGCAAGAATTTCAGAATGCCTTTTAATACAACGTTTAAATGTTTTATTAAATGTTTTGTTCAAGTTCCTCTCAAGTATCTCTCAACACTGCAAGTAGGGCTATGAAGCAATCTCTAAAGGCTTTTAACCATAAATTCCTTATTCACTGGTCTCCTGTTGGAGGAGCTATTCTTCCTCTGTTACCAGGTTTGTGTAGCAGAAAAGATGACTATCAAAAGCTACCTGAGATTAACAAAATTATCATGTGGATACTTCACCTGTAATGTAACTTGAGTAGCAGATATAATACATTCATTTACATACAAATAAAATATAAAAAGTCCTGTATAACGCCCATAGCTGAGAAAGATAGGAAGAGAGGAGATATTTCTCGGAACCTATTTTCTGTATTTAGCAAAAGCTTTTAATATCTGGACTGATATGCATGTCCAGCAGAACAATCTGGCCCAACTGTTTAAAGAAGCCACAAAAAGATCAGCAGAAATGCCGATAAAACCCCTGAGTGATGAGAATACCATTTGTTTTCTGACATATTGCTGAATGTTTAACTCAGACTTCTTTTCATGTCCCACAATGCTGAGGATTAGAGCTCTCTTCCCAATTATATTGCAAGTATTACATCTGCTGAGTTTGCTCTTTAGATAGATACACTCACTCCATGTGCCATCTGTGTTCAGAATGAAGTGGTCTCCTTTGGCCAGCAGTGAGAGATGATGGTTGGTGGCCCTTTTCAGGTAATACAATGATGTTATGAGAAGCTGAGCAGAGGTTATCAAGGTAACAGAATACACTCAAGGCTGTGTTGGAAGAGAGAAGGATTTCTCTGACAAATTTCAGAGAGGTTCAGGGAGATTTCAAAGACTGAGGGAGGTACTGGCCAGCAAAGAGAAAACAGCAAGGGGCAATGCAGGTGCTAGAACTCTGGCTTAAAACTCCTGCGGAGTTCCCAGGGCTCACTTTATAAAGTGAAATGAAATATGATTTTAACATTGGCAGATGTAGGAAAAAAATTAATAGTGCACAATGTTGAAAAAAATTCCCATGCTCTATATTTTGCAATAAATACGCATCTCCTCTATCACGTCCCGAGCTGGCATTTCAACTGCTGTAAAAGCTGTGATGAATGACCACTAGAGGTCATTCAACGAATAAGAAATAATTCAGGCTTTCTGTTGGGTGATTTTCTTACTTGGGGTGTATTTGTTTTATTTTGTTCTTTGTCATTAATAACATAAAGAGTTAACTTTATAAGAGAGCTAAGTACTACATTTCTGAAGGTAACTGACTATCCGTGTGCTCCGTAGGTACACAAGGATTTTGGGTAGCCCTATGTCACTGCTGACTTTTTCACAAGTGCTATTGAATTTGATTGGGAACTAGACACACACCTGGAAGCCTGAATACTTTGCTTTGTGCTTTTCTGTGTATTTAGGTAATTAACACCCAAAAAATCCTAATTCCGGTGTTCAAAACTTCAAAAATGTTTATCTGTGTGACAGATATCTTTTTTCCATATGACTCTCTCTATTCTGAATTTAGGTACTATATAGTCACCCTGTCTTTGGCAGATACAAGGACAGGTGTATTGTTTACTTAAACATTAGGAGTAAAACTGATAAACTCTAGACAGAGGGACCTCTAGTGAAGCAGAACTAAAGACAGTTATAACTTTGAAGGTGTTTTTCCTATTAAAGCCTTTGTTCAACCTTTGAAGAGAACCACTTCTTCTTTTCCTTTCTTTTTCCACGTCTGCGCATGACATTAGGTGGGGGGCAAAAGTCTTGTGGCAAATCTGTAAATAAGCTAAACCCAAAGTTTAAAGCCCTGAAGTAGGAATGGAACAGAAGAAGGTTATCAGGCAGGAAGATCAGAAGATGCTTAGGGAAGACAGCTGGGAGAAGGATGAGCAGTTACAGGTCCTGTCAGATGACCAAAGATGAAGAAGTTACATGCAACAGTCCTTATCCTAAAGCCAAAGAAGGACCAGCACATTTTAGCTATGATCCTAGTAGAAGACACAAGCTGAGAATGAAAGCGAATGTGAACTGCCAGTTTTTCTTAGGAATGAGAACATACAGAGGACTTTCACACTTGTCAGCAATGTCAGGACATAATGTCCCTAGGGCTGTTCTTGCCAAATTGCAACTGTTGAAAAGGAAGTTCCTTCCCAGAGTAGATGGTTTTCAATTTTAGTAAATGTATTGTACATAAATATTTGCAAAGTAATTTCTAATGTCACTGTATTATTGAATTGCTTTCTCACCAGCTACAAGTATTCTACCACTTTGTTTGCTACTCACTTCATACATCATTTAACTTAATGATAGTTTTTGTCATTAGAATTCAAACAATTTTCTTTAATGAGGAAGACCCTTTCTCAGAAATATTTGTAATACAATTCCTTCTTCAATCTTGTGATTTGTTACAAATAGAAAGTGAACCATTAGAGTGCTTTTCAAAAATTTATTGCTCTCAACATGCAAATCCACCTCCTAAGAATAATATGTTTGGGTCAAAAAATATCTATTTCATCTTGAAAATACCTTTGGACTGCTAAATAGAGGACTGTATCATATGAACACCCATCTGTTGGAAAGAGCTGTAGGAGCCTCACTGTCTGATTGCCAATGCAACCGTAGCGTATTTTGAGAATCTAACGGATGTTTACCCCAGGAATTATTTCTTCTAAAGAAATTTTCAGAAAGGTTGCTTTAGTTGGCTTTAGAAGTTTTGAAAAAATACCCAGAAAGTTTTAATTTTTTTTCTAAATAGAGTTAGCAAGTTCCAAGATAATTTTTAAGTAGAATGTTGCTCACTACAACTTGAATAGATGGGAAAAACATTGTGTATGGAAGTGTTAAAAGTGTTGTACTGGTGGATACTAAAAGATAGGGTGGTGAGTTGCTGCAGAACCACTAAACTTTGAAAGGTAGCTTTGTAAGAATCACCACTGAAAACATGAAACATTGAAGGTTTCCAGAAAAGAATGGTCTGCTTGTTAGCAAACAGGACTAGGATCATGAAATGTGTACTGGGAGGGAAAAAGTAATTTATACATTATACTTCAACTGTTTGTTGTTCAGTATCTGTTGACATAAGTTTTTGAGCACTACACAGAACTACTAAAGCCATGTAGATGCCAAACATCCTTGAAAAATGAATGCTTTAAATAGGTCTGCAAAATTACTACATGATTAATGTTTTTTGGCTTGTCATTCTGTCTTTCAATTTCTCATTCTGTGACATATGAATAATCATTCTTTTTACTCTAGCTACTTAATTTGAGGAAAATCCTTTACAACCAAAGAATATTTATACACCCAAAATATCACTATGTCATATACATTAAATAAAGTTATTCTACCATGGTGGCATTTACTAGTACAGAATTATAAAATGTATTTTGGTGGAGAACGCCCAAGGGCCAAAGTTACCAGAGACTCAAAACACATTTCTAATTCAGTTCAAAAGGTGCTTAAATATGGCAACTCAAGAGCAGCGAAAACCCTTCTCTAATCTAAAATATTTAATTAAACTACAGACATTTTCCTAAAAGGTAAAATTATTGAATTATTTGTCAGATATGCAACTCTGAAGCAGCTTTAACTGAAATACTCTCCTTGAGTCACCTCTAAGGAACTTGGAATTCATGTTTTGCCAGAATAACTGCTTCAATCCCCAGTGGGATACATAACCAACCACAGTTTAGAGCAGAGATGCTGCACATTGTCTTGGTGATACCTCAGCCCTAGAGCTGGTCACTTCCTGTGTCCCCTCTTCTGGTTAAAGGTAGCAGCAGCAGCAGTTGTTTGGCTGGTTTGTTAGCTAACAGCTGACTTGGTTCCCAAGGAGCAGTTTCTCACCTTGGTGCCTTGGGCAGGTGCTCGTCTCAGCCTGACTTTATTGTGGCGTTGGTCAGAGCGACACAGGGAACAGCTTGGGAAGTGCCTGTACTTGGATCTTGCACTGACTCAAGTTGAACAGATGATTAATGCACTTAATCAAATCAAAAGGAGCTGAAGGTTTTAGCCCTTTCTAAGAGGCTTTCAGGCCAGTAGCTAACAGGATCAATCTCTACATGCTAGAGTAATAATTTATTTCCTTTTATTCCTTTTGATGTCCAAGAACAATACTCTTTGCTATGCTGACCTGCAAAATTGAAATAGAAGAAAGACAACAAAAAAGTGCTGACAGTTTAACGGTTCTTTTCTGTGGGCACAGTCAGTTTTGGTTAGACCCATTTGTGTGGTCACCTTGACTCCTCTCTGACTCCTTAAAAATTCTCTCTTGTGACTATAGACAATGTAAAAAAATTGGAGAAATAGTTTTACAAAGGTCTTGGAAACAGAGACCTTTCAAACCTTTTCAACTTTAAAAACTCAGTGGAGTAATGTTCTGAGTCACTAGTATTTCCTAACTGTAGAGCTAAATGAGATGTCAAGGGGCACTCGTGGAAAAAGATTTGGGATTATTGTTACTGTCTGAAAAAGACTGCGCTATCTTGGACAAACTCTTCAACGAGTAGACCAGATGGGATTGCATCCAGAATCTACCATTTAATTCATCGACAGCAGCTAATGGTTCCAGGCTAGTACCCATCTGTTCAGAAAAGCTTAAATTTTGAATTGAGGGAAGAAATCCTGAAAAAATATAATACCAAAAATGATGCCTTGGAGGCATTCAGAACAGAATATACTGAGGCAGGAGAAGAATAAAAAGAGGTCCTTTCATTATCATGGGAAGAGTGGAGAGAAAATGGAGAGAAAAGGAGGCAAAAAATAGGAGAGAAGATATATACCTGGCAGGAAAGTTTTACCGAAATTTCAGTCTGTAAAATGTCTCAGTAAAAATGAATCATTACTTCATGAGTACTGTAATCATGTGTCCTTATCATGAATCTTTCTTTCTTGTAATATCTTTCTGCCTTAAACAGTTCTAATCATATCAAGCTTCCTCCCAATATCAAATGGTTCATTTAATATAGAATCCAATCAGATAAGTTGGATGACTGTTAAAAATTGTTGTGAATATACTGTGTCTGTGTGGAACACATTTGTACTCATGGATCTATTATAAGGATTAGAGTAATCTGATTATGAACTGTGTTATCTCAAACTTAAAACATTGATTGCAAGCCCATACATCATTTTTGTAACTGCATTTTGAAGCAGAATTCCAAGGGAAGATGGCCTAAGATTGTAACATTTTTACTCTTGTCTTTTATACAAGGAGATACTTGTTTTACAATGCACCCTCTCTGGTCTGCAGCAGGAGAAAAGGATGGGGTATTTAATCTATAAGTTACCTTGTTGCCTAAGGTGATGACTAAGATAAAGAAGTCTTACGGAAGAGGGACTGAGAATTTAAAGAATAGTAAGAACTAACCTACAAGGGCATTTTCACCCAAAGGAGGAGAGGAATTGCAGGAAGGAGTCCTGTCACATTGAACAGATAGACTTCTAATAATTTGAAATTAAAAAGTGCATTGCATTTAGATACTGGTTTTTAACTAATAAATCTGCTACCTTGTAAGTAGAGTTCATATTTTAGTTCTTTTGCGGCTCACTAAGTCTTTGCCTGCACATCTATGTATGCCCAAAGAACTGAAACATAGCCCCAAATGTCAATTTCTTCTTGAAAGTGTGCTTAAACAACAACAAAAAAAAAAGCCTGGAGAGCCAACAACAGGCACGGGAGTCAGATTGTTGAACTGTATGTTCAGTTTCAGAGGGAAGCATTAAAGTTTGTACCTCACAATACAAACACAAATGAAGCACCTGGGCTCTTTTCAGACTCCAGAAGCTTAACACATACCAGGCCCAGTGGACAGGGAGCAAACAGATCAATCTGGTAGGTATCCAAGGGACAGACTGACCTGGTTTGCGGCAGCATGAGCTCGTGTGTGTTACATTGTGTTTCATTTGGTCATGACAGGTGAGTCTGCAGTTTGTTTGACATTTCTGCATCTTTATAAAGGTTATGTCTGTATATGGCCTTTGAAATCCATGATTTAATATGTATTCACTTACAAGTTAATTCCCACAAAGGACTCCGGTAATGTTCAACAGAATGCCTAATAGTAATTAGAGAAATCTTACGAGATTTATTTATTGTGATGAATAATTTATCATATTAACATTATTACCCAGAGTTGGGTTTAATGATATAAAATACAGTCATGCAGGAAAAAGAATGTTTCAACAGTGTGCTTTTGTTCTCTAGAAAACTGTGCTGCAGAACAATTTTTCAAGATGTTACAAGAGAGTGAAAAACAAAGCTCACAGTAATTTGAAAAAAAAAAGAGAACATTTGAATAGGAGGAACATTTGAATAGGAGGAACATTTGAATAGGAGGCAAAATGGAAGAAGTTAAATAAGTAGAAAACAAAGAAAGCTTTGAATTTGTAAAGCAAGGTGTACCTCTGGCAGAATCATATCTGTATTCATATCCAAACTTTCCTTTATACAAAGCCTCTCATCTTGTTAATCTGTAAATAAAAGCAGATGATCAACATTAAATTACTTGAAATACAGGCTTTCATATGCAGAGTCATCCTTTCAAGAAAATTGTTCTTTCTTAGCTAATTTTAGAGAAAAACATCAGTGCTCCATAAACATCATCTCAACACTTCCACTGTTTACATATTCACTGATGATGAAACACCATGGTTGTTTTGACTTGGAAAAAAGTTACATCGAGGTTTAGCTTGCCACATGTAAACACCATCTATACATCTCAATGGGCAGTTAATAGAGTGCTACCTAAATTCAATCTGCTGTACAGAGTGGCAGAAGCATGAGGATTAATTGGTTAGGTTCTAAGCCAAAAAGCTTCTGCATAGAGTTTTGATTTCAATAACTTACCTGAATAATTACACCTTGAGGTAAGGTGGTGTCAGAGGTCTGTTAGGAAAGACTTTGTCCCTCTCAGGCTCAGTTTAAAGGCACAGAAAAGATTGGTGGGCATAGAGTAGTGATAGGGGATACACATCATAAAGTCACCCTAAGACAGGTGGCTTTGAAAGCTTTCTCTGTAGAAACTGGTCAGCAGAGCAAAGTGGAGAGCGTGATCTTACTAGAACAAGGTGGAATATTGCTACAGCACTGTTTCATGCACATTTCAACAAACTTTTTTTTTTTTTTTTTTTGACTTGGCAGTGGGGAAGGTTTGAAGAATTTTGTCGTATAAAGGTAACCTGCAATGATCAGGGGAAGGATCATGACAGCAAATACACATTTCTTGTTTATGTTACTGTTTATGATTTCAATCTCCCCCAATTAACCAAAAGTACAGCTCGGACAGAGATGAAGTTCCTTCCAACTGAATCATTCTAATTTTGCTTAAGAAGCTTTTCTTTATCCTCTAGAGCATCTTTACTGCTCTATTAAAATTCTTTTATTTAAGAATAGTATCTTCCCAGCAAACTCATTAGACTTAGTTTCAACTCACACTGATTTTAGTTGCTTAGCTGGCTAAAGGTGTTACTTGACTTCATCCAGAACATGATTTCAAAGCTGCACATGAACAGCTGGCTACCTGCTGTGGGGGAGGCTCCATTTGATCCTTAGCCTTTGTGCTTAGTCCCTTTGATCTGGTTAAACTGACCTGTACCATAAAATTAATTCATTTCTTGCTGCTACTCGGCATTCACCTTGCCTAATGTGCCTGGAACCCTCTCCATTCAGTTGTATTCTAAATATTTGTCTATACATACAGCTTTTCAGTAGAGTTAGTGACCAGTTCCCAGTGTGGTGAGACAGGATTTACCAGCAGAAGTTCTTGTTTCTGAGTCTGATTTACATACTGGCTGTTCTGTTCTGATTTTTTTTTCTGTTTTGGATTGGTAGAACTAAAAATGAATGAGGGAGCCTTTGTGGAACCTGTCATTATGGCACTCGGTGAAAATTGCACCAGATGAAAGCCTAGACCAACTATTACGGGAAACCACATAAGAACTACTCTGTGTATATTTACACAGCAGCCTATAAAATTTTTTTCAGATCTGAAATATGAGTATGACCTTCATAATCTTCCTGTATAATTTGAAAGCACAGTGCTTTAACATTATCTTTTTTAGCTCAGAGAACACATACTTCTCAGAGAATTTTTTAGGTTTCTTGGGAAATTTCCCAGAGTTATAACTAAGGAGGCACGGGTTAACCTGTCAAAAATGAAGAGAAGAAAGGAAAAGCAAAGATAAGCAACTTACACACCTGTCTTTAAACAATCCCTGTGTCTGTGTATATCAGGGAAGCGTAGAACCTGAACTTTGCATTAAACCAAACTGTAAAACCAGTCATTTCTTCTCCACAGACACTGTGTCATGAGAGGGCTCAGGCCACAATCTCGGCTGACAAATCTTTCATAAAGAAGAATGATTTGTTCGACATGTAGAACACAAACTTCTCACAGACTTTCCCCTGCACTTTAAACAATGCAAGCTTTTCAGGTTATTTACTCTGAAAAATGTAGTTGAGATCCAGCAGGTGGTTTTCTATGGCCTCACACCACGTAAGATTCACAGCTCAAAGAACAAAAAGAGCAAGCATCTTGTACTGAGATGATGCAGTGATGTATCTTTTGACTAAAGGAAAACATGAGATCAACGGTCTCCATACAATGTAACTCACACCCTCCTCTACAATCCATGCTCATCAGAGTCTGTATAGTTTGGCAGATTTGGATAATGTCCTTTGCTCCCCACTTCAGCCTCACCCTTTCCATCTAAGACTATAATTTCCAGGCCACTGGCTTGAAAGGCTCTGTTGTAGGCCTAACATTTATAGCAACTCGCGTGATATAGCTATATAAGCCAGTTCTCTCTTCAGAATCTGTAATCTCTCACTTCAGAGCTCATATTTGAAGCCTTTGATTCACTGTGATTTAAAATGAAACTTTGAAGCAAACTGCATTCTTTGGCAATGAGGAAGCCCACAGGCTTTGGGCCCTTTTGATCCATCTGTCTGGTGCCTAGCAAAGCAGAGGCCTTCTTGCATCTTAATAGCTATGTCCCTGAAATAGCAGACACGGTACACACTGACCTCCTATTTACATTTCAGGACATTAACCAAAGAAACCAACCGTCAGGAGACACGGTGTTCAAAGATGTAGAATAAGCTACTGCATCTCCTTGAATACCACTGTTAAGAAAGGAAGGCATCAGACCAGGAGAGCTTTCTCTTCAGATTCTCTGGCTTCAGGAGAGGCAGCTCCAAATCTGTGGCTAAGGCTTTGTACTGATAGTATTAATAGAGTAAGACAGACAAATATATCGGAGAGTCAGAACCCAGCAGAAAATATTAAGGCCTTCCGTATGATCAGATAATGGTCAAAATTTAAACACATGATTTTTAGAAATTCTAAACTGAAGTGCTTTCTTTACTAAGCAAAAATCAGATTTCTCTGGAGTCATCAACTGGGAATCACTGGCTTCATTTACAGTGGATATCACAAAGAAAAATCCAATTCTCTCTGCAAGGAGCAGGATTTCAGCTTCCTTCTTGAAAATTTTGTAGTTCTCCTTTTTCATTCCTTTCTACAGCATGAGGCAAACAATGAAATTATTGTTTCTTCCTAGAATGGCTTGTTTATGTAAGTTTGAGATACATGTTGTAAGAATCTAAATGAAAAGTTTTACTGTTCACATTAAATAAAGGATATAAGGATGGCAGTTTCAGATGTCTGAGCTCTGCAGTGGTCTGTCAACACAAAAAATTTAATTTTAAATATCTGCTATGCAGTAAGATTTGTACCATATGTACTACACCTGATGAGAATACCTGGAGCTTCATTTTCACTTGTTCTGTTTGGAAATTCCAACAACATTCTCCAGAATGCTGGTCAGTGAGAACACTGCACATCTTTCCTGTTTTGGTGTAGATACAGGAAAAAATATCACATGTTAATTAGGAAATATATTTGAGAAGATTAAGATAATATAAACAACTGAAAAAAGTATTACTTTTTAAGAACATAGCCTATGATAGTGAAGAATGATTCAGACCAAACTGATTAGTAATTGTTATGGTAAGTCACAGTGCCTTCTAGAAACAAAGACAAGGAAAAACAGGCATTTCAGCAATTAATTTAAGTGAAATACTGTCACAGAGAGGCTCCTCCTTCTATTGTCCAGTTTAGATACGACCCCTGTGAATTTGCTGACCTTTAGGCACACAGCCAAATGCGTTCTGTATAGTTGTTCCTTCAGGCACCCCAGTTCTGCTCCTAATGGCACATTATTCCTTACCAAGCTTATTTTTGTAATGACAAAATTCTGTAAAAATCTGTTCCTTTGCCTGAAATGGTGAACTGAAAAGCAGAGGGTTAGCTAAATGAATAAGGCAAGTATTGTATCATGTTACTAAAGATTAGCAAATGGAGTATTGAAGAGGAGAAGTAACTAAACAAACTACAACCCTATTAAGATGATGTTTATAGTATGAAAGGTTTAAAAACACACAACATGGGAAAGAACAATTAACGCATCCATGCAAATGGAAATTTGAAACAGTGAAAAAAAAATCATTTTATGTCAAACAGATTATGACAGATCTACCCAGTGGCCTTTTACCAAATAAAAACAGATCCTTCTTTTTCTAGCTTACCTTATTAAACCATTTATACATTAGCCCATCAAAAATTAGCCCACAATGGGAGAAAGGCTTCACCGTGAGAAAAAAATAAGAATTTAGAGAAAGGAAATTAACTGAAATCAGATCAAAATTACAGAGAAAACTGCAAATTCCTCGGTGTTGGACTGATTGTACTGTCTTCACAAATATGAAGATTCAGTCTTTGCATTGAAAGGGAAACACTATGTTTGGAGGAAAGTTACCAGCAGAATTTTCTAGGATTAGCTTGGAGACTAAAAATAGCAGATAGTATCATGGCTAATTTTGGTATAGCGTAAGTGTGTGCTTATGACATTTTCTGATGACAAAGTCTGGAGGCAGTGTCAAACTAGAAAAGGCTTGGAATATCATACAGGTCATTGAACTTCAGTTACTGAAAGGAGATGAGGTTAGAGTGTACAAAGTGCAAGGCTGCAGACTTGGAATTAATAACAGGAATTTTCTATTACCAGGTGGTAGTTCATAGTTTAGAAAAGATAATTACATAAAAAACCTAGTATATATATCTGTTGCAGCAAAACTAAATACTACCAGGGAGATGAAGGTATGACAACCCCCCACACCCCCCATAAAAAGGATTTATCTTGTTTAGTTTATTACCTTATTTCATTTAGCTTGTTACCTTCATTTCATTACATTATTTAGCTTATTTAATGGACATCTGAGAAAATGTTTATTATTTCTCTCCAGTTATACTGGGGATAAAGGAGGGTAAGAGAAACACTAAAAGGAAAAATACTTGAAGTAGAACTTTGTCACAGCATGAACTCACCTGAGAAAATTGCCATGAAAAGTCATCATGGAGATCCAAAAAGTTTCCAGCTGTTGGGGACAAAAAGTGCTACAACAGCTTCCCAATAAGAGTATGGGGGCAAAAATCCCAAACCTGTTTTAAGACGAAAGCTTGGTAAATTTACGAATGGGGTTATATGACCTGTTTAACTGCTGCAGGGAGGAACTAGGCTCCATAGTCCATGCAATCTTTTCTGATCCTGTGTTCTGTTTAGAAATAAAGCAGATGAGAAGGCTTAAGCAATGAAGGAAGCAAAAGGCAAAATGGGCATTCAGTCCAAACAAAAAGAAACAAAATTTAAATGAAATGTAGCTGTGATCTGATCACCTGGACCTAGGTTAGCTGGCAAAAAGGCAAACTCTCTTACTTGGAATTTCGGAAAATGCTGCTATTCAGTTTCTTTTACAGCGTACCCTGCTGCTCTTCCAACTACAGTTCTGGGATGTTTCCAAAGCTGCTAAGAGAGATAGATTTTTGTCTTCTCTTAGCAGTTCTACTTTTATTTGTTATAGCAAATGAGGGCCTGTTTTCACTATACTGACAGTCCAGAGCCAAAACCTCTCTTGGTAAGGCCCCTGTATACCTTGAACTCCCCCAGTTTGCTCCCCAGGGATATTCCCTGTGTAGCAACAGTTTTCAAGTCTTAGACCAAGAGTGTTTGGCAGCATGGAGAGGAGATCCTGTAATTTATGTACCCATGACACCTTTCCACAGCTGCACAAGTCTGAAGATTTTGTTTGCCCTAAAGCTTAGCTGTTTTTGCCAAGAAGTGCAGTTACTCCAATAAAAAGCAATTCTCTTTATAAACCTTGCCTTGAGCATTGAGTAAACAACAGGGCAAAGTCGAGACCTAAAAGCAGTTCTCAAATACCCCTTTTTTTTTACGACAGAAGCAATTTTCAAGTAACTCCTGGCCAGATTTTCAGCCTCGGCCTTGGGCTCTGCATTTTGGTGCCCTTATTTGCCTGGGTGCTCGTCGCTGGCTGTCGCCAGCTGGCACAGTCGCGCTGCCAGTTGGACGGGATTCATCCCCTTGCAACAGCCATGCCCTCACGGCAGTGACTTCCCCTCGGACGGCCTTTCCGCCCGTCTCCCCAGCCCAGGATACGCAGAACTCCTTTGGGTCGGTGCCTGGCTCGGGCAGCGGCTCACAGGGGGCGGCTCTGGCCGAGCTGGGGGCTCGGCAGCCTCGCCAGGCCCACGGCTCCCGGCCCGCCTGGGGCGGCCCCGCGGCGGCCGCTGGGGCAGGCCCGGGCGGAGGGGCCGGGGGCGGCCTGCGCCGCTGAGCGAGAGTGAGTGGCGATCCCAGCGCCTCAGGGATGAGAGCCTCACCCTTCCCCTCATGCCGCTAGTTAAAACCCTCCAACTCAAAGCCAAGTTCCTGGATCTCCCCTCAAAACATCAGCCAGTTTATCCACGGCTTCTCTCTGTGTGTTCCTGCAACTCGTGCTTTTCCACAAAACTATTTCACTGCAAGGTCACGGCTTGTAAACTCTTCGGGGGGTCTCCTCAGGCGGCCAAATGTGCAGGCTGCACATTTATTTTAAGGAGAAATGGGAAAAGTATTTGATTACAAAGGATGCTCGAGCTGGCCTCTTTAATTTTGATTTCTTCCCACTTGAACCTATAAATATAGCTGAAGATTACAAAGGGTTGTAAAGTAAATACCAAAAGACAACATTTACAATTTTCCACACAGCTACACCCTAAACCCATAATATAAGGAAATCTGTCCAAAACTTTGAAGTGCTATTATAGTTTATTATATGACAAAATACTGGGATTTCTATGTATTTATTTAGCCACCTGCCACTCCCTCACCAAGTTTTCAAATCCATTTGTTTGCTACATAGAAAAACAGCATTAAGGGGAATTGTATTTTCAAGTTATTTGGATTACAAAAACAGTAACCAAAAGCAAATTCATGCTAACGATTATTTTTGACTTGAACTTGCATGATAAAATCAAAATATGCTTTTAATCTAATTTTTTTTTTTTGTGAAGAGAAGGAAGCCTTTGATCTGATACACATATTTTCTCCTTTTTTCCTCATACTGAATGTTAGTCCTTTCCTATGACTCTAGCAAAAAACTTTTTTTAAAGTAATTTTGACCTCAGGTCCCATTAAATAAACAATTCAAAACACAAAAAAGATAGACTAGTAGTACTTCTGCTCATTTGGCGGCACATTGAAGGCAGCAGCTGATACAGATGATCTAATTTAACCTGATGATGTAATAAAGCAAAACTGAGAATTAGGAAGATTTCCTTTCCTTTTCCTGTTTAAATTTGCTAGGATCCAGACTGTAGCATCTCATGTCTTCCAAAACCAGATTCTAATATTGCAGCTGATAGAATTATATTTGCAGAGCAGATTTCTGTTGTTGCTGTGTCAGGTTGCCTACTTTGTGTTTTAATCTGTTTTTTCCCACAGTGTATCACATTTGCAGTTCTCTGTGATGTTCTCAACCTAAGCAAACTGGCACTCTTGGTTAAGAAAAACATCCTGTGTTGTGATTTCACTTCAGAACATTATCAGCATATTTAATTCAATATGAGTTAAATCTCAGAGCTCTTCCAGTATACTTTGGTCTACTGCAGTTTATGGAAACACCTTAATGAATCTGAATTATCTCAGCAAGGTGCTGGCTGAAGGATGCTTATTTCTTATACAAATGGTAAACTTTTCCAGCAGGAGAGGACTTGATATTTACTGTGTAACACAGCTTTTCTTCTTTGCTACATTTATAAGAAAGCTTTTTGGTTTATAATTGAAAGCTTGAGTAGAATCCAGTGAAGTCATGTGCAGCTTGGCTGCTAAGGATTTGAGGAAAGCTAAAAGAAAACGTTTGGCTTAAACACTGGGTTGCAGTGGTATGTTCTTGGAACAAGAACAAAAATATTTTGCTATTAAATGAAAATATTTTTAATTTCAGAAGAAACCACACTGAGTTTGTGATGCCTGTTTGAAGCCTTGTGTCTGCAGAAACACACTAACAGTAAATTTCAAATGTTTCCATCAGAAGGCTACTATGGGTTGAATGGAATTCTTAGTGCAAATAATTCTACTGTATTATATGACTTCTTCCTAATATTAGTAGAAGCTGTGTTGCTGCATTTCAAGCAGTTCTGACAATTACTCTCTTGTCTCTGCAGGTAAAATTTGTACTATGAATCTAAAAATTACTAAAATCCTAGTGCAATGTGCATAGGTGTGTGGCAGCATTGATAGATATGTCCTGCAGACATCCCATATGTCATGGGGTTTTTTAGAAAGGAGGTATTTATAGGGAAGCACACCTGAAATTTAGTGTTTCTGCAATGGAAAGTTGCAGCTAGCAAAGAGCACACAAATTGTCTCTTCAGCAATTTTAGAAAAGAAGGGAGTAATACTAAACCAGTTTAAACCACTAAGCCAACTGCAATTACTCAAATAATTTACTGAGATTATTCAAGAGCATAAGTGTGGGTACTTATGAATATGCCCTAGGAATTATCATACCCATCAGGAGTTCTCAGCTCCCAGTAGCCGAGGAAGAGAGTAGAATTTTCCAATAGTATGGCTTTCCTTATACCATGTACATATTAAACTCAACACTGAATTAATGGAATTATGGCATGCTACTAATACTGTGTATCAGCTCACCACCTAAAATTATTGAGAACATTTGTACTTTAATATGTGTAGCAATGAAGATGAAACAAAGATGACCCTCTATGGAGCTCGAAGAAAGACTTCAGGAACAATACTGTCCTTATGTCTTTCAATGTTCCTTATTAGATGCCTGAAGAAGGTATTTTTTGGAATGTAATACTTCTCCAAATACTGATCCTGACTGAAAACTTCTCAACTTGGTAACTGGTGCAGTCAAAACATTATGTATCTGCACGCTGAACCACTTTAAAAACAGTCAAGAGAAATGTTTTGTGTTGAAGAACACCACTGACAGCAATCCAGATTGTAAGAGTTCCCTCTCAATACCAAAAATTGAGTGGGTGCTATAGACTATGAGGAAAAAATAAGGCTGAAATCAAAGTGAGAGACTGTTTGCTACTGTTCACTAATTTCAGTGCCAGATTATTTTAATTTGAAGCTGTACCTCATTGCCTCTTTCAGGACAAAGAAAATAAACTACTTTTGACATGTTCTTCAGAAAACCCAGATCTGTCTGATAGGGTAAGTTTCATCTCATCTAACTTCGGTTGAGAATATATCAGAACTAAGCTAGTTGCCTGCTCTTCTGCTATAGTTATAAGGAAGAGAAATTACTTATCTGAGCTGCTTTTGAATGGCATGTTTTAATTTCAGTCTTTTTACATTGGGTAAAGAAAGCCTACATGACTTACAGTAAATACCAACATTTTCAAAAGCCAGACCAGACAAGATGAATTTCATAATCTGCAACTTGGCTGCATCTCTTTCATATGAAAAGTAACAATTTTGGAACATGGCTTTAATACTTCAAGAGTTAGCTGCATGAATGTCTGTCTGTATATATAGAAATATTTAACAATAAATAACAAGTATTTAATATATAAATGTTTAGGAGTTTATAGTGAAGAATATGTAGAACCAGGCAATCCAAGGGAAGTTTGCAATAGGGCATTTAAGTGAAATAATAAACCATAACAATTTGTACAAGGTTGATCTATTTTTGTGTTTATAAATGTGATCTATCTAAAGGCAAGTTACATAGGAGTTTATGAAGCAACTGAAAAATAGGGGGCTTTGTATTGTAGTAATTAACATAAATGTTATTGGTCTCTTCCCTCCTTACAGGTCTTTCCAGACATGCTTCACTAAAATGGAGGGTGAGTAAATACAGCTGGGTTTGGTACAGAGTAGAGAACTGAAATCAAGCACTCTACGTCCAGCATCTAATCCATTCACCGGTTCAACAGTGCAGCTTTAATTATAGTAACATGAATTGTATTATGCTAAAGCAGTAGAAAGGGCTATGTTATATCTGGAGCAATACATAACAGGAAAGCAAAAAACAAAACAAACCGCCAACAAAATGGAACAGTGCAGACTTTACTTGCAGATTCTAAACACTGTAAGACTCTCCACAGCACAAATTGAAATCCTGGAATGCCTTGAGTGTTTCCTGAGAAGGTAATGGTGTTAAGACATCTTGAGGAACACCAAATTCAGCTGGTTTTACAGTTTTATCATGTAATCCCTTTACCATTGTCACAGAGTAATAGTGTTTTACATGAGAAATTTTTTCTCATTGATATATGTAACTTAATCTTAATCCAATGTTTTACATGCTGTAGAAAGTGAACAGAAAAAAATTGCATATTGGTAACTAAGGTCACAAACCTTGTAGAGATATGGAGAGTTTTAAAGAGAAACTCAAACTAGATTCAAAGGAACTAGTTCAGCCACTGGAAACAGCGTAGTCATGGCAGCAAGCAGCTCATGTCAGCTGTAAAAGCTGCCTGTAAAAGTAGGTAAATATTTGGACAACTTGCTGGCACAGAGTTCTTGTGCTACAACAGCTACACTACTTCAGCTATTTTATGTGCCACTCAGGATGACCTCAGCCTAAGGAGGTAGCATAGTTATACCTGCTGGCGGCTCAATGCCTTGCACAATAGGCTTGGAAGCACTCATGAAAAGAAAAACAAATTAAAACTGTACCAGTTCTTTATGAGTATCTGTGTAGCAATCTCTTGGTCAAGAGAGACTAACAGATGCTTATTCCTAGTCTTGAGCTGTCAGTGCCTTTTCCCTCCCCAATACTCAAGTATCCGTCATTACAGAGGAAGTGATAACAATTATCGGTGTATTCAAATAATATTACCAGTTCTTGTATGTATATCTTTTCTATAAACAGTGTGTTTAAATATTCATTTAATCATTCAGATGAGCACTTTACAAACTTGATTTTGTTTCTGCACTGTTAAACTGAGGAGCCCAAGAAGATATACATATATTGCCTTTGGCCAGTACCATTTCAGAATGCCCATTGAAGGCCTGATTCCATTTCTTTAAAAAATTGCAAACCTGGATCACTTCATTAAGTTGCTTTATAGTGCAGCCCCTATTCAGGGGAATAGACATGTTGTATGACACTGTTCAACGTGTTGGAGAGTGTTAGTCTCGAGGCTCTAGGACTGGTCATTTATTATCCACATGGTTTTGTTTCCTGCCCTGAAAGAGCGTAATAGGCTCGTACTTCTGGGACAAAGAGATAGACCATTAAGGTGCCTTCTGAGGCCTGTTATCTAAACTTATTTTGCACCACTGCTTTTATATTCAGTGGCTTAGGGTGGGATTTACATGGTGACTGAGGTATTATTAGCAACTGAATGATTGTTAGAAATCACTACAGCTAAGCCAGCTGACCTTACAATTATACTGCCCTTAAAATGGATTTCACTAAAGATATTTTTCTAGAATCTAATTTGGCTTAGATATGAATAATTTAAAGAGCTCTTTTACAAGACACCACAAAGGATCAATGCAGATATAAAACATTCCCACTGCTGTACCTGCCAGCTCCTGCAAAGTGCAGTCCTACTGTTGCTTTTGCAGAACAAATTGAAAACATATGCACCAATTCAATACAGATTATTTTCTTTAACTCATACAAGCTATATGTTAATTAAATAGTTAATACTGATTTTTTGTTCTTTTATTTTTCTTCTAATTACAAAGTTAGATACAAGAAGAAAAGAAAAAAATGCTTCTCAGTGCTCTGCTTAGGGAAAAAGAATGGCTATTCATTTTTCAGGGTTTATTTCCATTTTAAATCTGTGTAAATATGCTAATAGTTAAAACCTGTATTTTCATAAGGAGGGTAGCAAGATGTTTGATACATACTTTGTCATATATATGCTTTGATGTACTTATGCACAAAAGACAATTGGACATGAGGAAATGTGGTTATTTAGATGGCCTACAATTATTTGGCTCTAATGGCTTGTTTGGTTACAAACAGGCAGAAAAATGCATAGGAAGGCCTTTGTCTGTGAATATTCAAGTTCTACAAAGTACATAGATTAGTCTTTACACTGTTATAATTAGTCTTCAAAAGTTAATATTGATATGAAAGTTGATAGCTGGCTCTGTCTAGAATTATTTGGATCTGAAGTTCTGTGTATGAGATTTAAGTTTTATAACTGAAGCAACTCAACCAAACAGAATACAGGAGAATCTAGAATATAGTGATGCCCTAGTATTTAATCTGAAAATTTAATTGACATTAATATCTATCTGGAATCTAACTGACCGATCTTTAAAAATGAGCAGAAAGCAGTGTAAGTGGTTAGTTGCTGTAAACAACATCTTAAGACAGATTACATTTACCACACACATTCATGTTTTTTATTGTGAAACCTCACAACCTTTTTCTAGAACATGTATATGCAGTTTACCACCTATAACTGTAAGGTAATATCATAGTAAATATTTGCCTTGTTCAAAAAATAGCATGAAATACATATTTTTTTAATGCTTTAAAGTTCAGAGAAAATAAATATTTGACTAGCCCAGCTTTGACAATGGGTTGGATTGCATGACCTCTAGAGATGCCTTCTAACCTAACCTCTGCTATGATTTAAAGGCAACTCTGTGGCCTAAATTACCTTATGTTTCAATCACAGGGAAAGATGGAAAAACTTTAGGCCAGAAAATTTATAAGAGAAAATGAATACTCCATACAAATTTATGGTTTTGTTTCCATGTGTACTATTTTAAAACCTGGTTTCCAGACTAACTTGTTTAAAATATGTTCTCTAATGTGTCTGTAGTTGAGCTGCTCTGTATTAATTCTAAAAAAAGCATTTCTCATGGAAAGCTTGACCCAGAGTTAATTTTAGAGGTGCTAGCAAATGCTGCTGTTATAAAGCCTCTTTTCCTGTTTATGGTAAGAATGATCTCCTCTTTTTCTTGTACTTAATTTCTTGCCAAAACAGAGGTCATTAGCAAGGTGAATCTCTGTTTTTTCAGTGCTGCTGTCACTGTAATTTTAGGAAATATCCACAACTGCTGTACAAGTTTTCAGATGGAAAGAAGCATTATTTTAATCCACATTTTTTCCATTGCTGTTATTGATGTTTGTATTTGGTATAAGGGATGTCAAGGTGTTTTTTAAATTATTATTTATTTATTTAGAAACCGTACAGGATATATTGTTGAAACATAAAGGTCCCTGCAGTTTCCCTTATACAGTTGATTTCTGTAAACTGAGAAGGGGTTTTCTAAAAGCTGTAATGATTGCAACTAATACAGGTGTCCATCCATTAGGGCTTAGGATGCTATGGTCCATGTCTTAGCTGAGCGAACATTAGCAGTACTTATAACACAAGCAGTATACTTGTACATTAAAAAAAAACAACCAACCTGTTTAGTATATACTCATGAAATAGCCTGGGAAGTCAAAAAATTATATAAACCTTTTCCTCCTAGTCAGAAATACAAGTACAGACGTACAGTCAAGTTTTCCAGGTCTTCACTTTTAGGCAAGCATCTCAAAAGTATTTTTAAAAATGGACAGATCAATGGCAAGAAAAATTAGGGGGTGGGTTCCCCCCAAAAAAATATGTATAAACTTATTTGAGAGTTTCCAAATACAGTCACAACCCATCAAAATCTTTGATAGAGGAGGCTGGTCACAGGTCCCTGGTAACTGGGCTGTCAAAAACCAGTGAAAATATATATAAACTATAATTAGAAGCAACTTGCCCAACGTTGCAAAGCAGACCTAGAAAAGAAATTCCAGTCTTATATTTAAAAATCCTAAGACAAATACTAGATCTACAGTGTTCCCTGTCTTCTATGAAGTTTGGTATTTTATTTTTTTGGCAGGCTAAAAAAGTTTAGCATAACACTGTGGGCTCATGTGGCCTTCTTTCCCTCTGAAATATTCTTGGAATAACATTATAATATAGTCGTGTTAAACAGATTACTCCAGCACTTTCTGATTCTGAAGTCTCTTCTCATACTCCAAACACCAGAGGCTTGATCTGTCTCACATCTGTGCAAGCACACACACAGGCACTCCCCGTATCCTAATATGTTTTCATTCTGAGCTTATTTCAAATTTCCAAGATTTATTTATTCTAGATGCACTAGATTTCACACTGATAAAAAATAGTGTGATGTTTGCTGGTGGTATATAGATGAGTGAGCTGAAGTCAGAAAACCTCATCCTCTTTCTGATATGCAGCTGAACCTTGGAGAAGTCACTACTGTACAATCCCATTTTTATCTAATAACTGGAAAAATCATACATATTTTCCGTTCTACAAAAGCCTGGATGCCTAAAGATAAAAAACCTGAATATTTTATTACTAATGAGAAATTATTAGAAAAATCAACTGAATATCCATTACATATTGATATTCAACGAAAGATTGAAAACATTAAAATTATGTGAAAATTAAGTTAACAATTAAAGAAGACACCCTTAAAATATGGAAAAAAATAACTATATCTTCATTTTCCTACTGACGTAAGTGCTGAAGTTATTTAACACAATCTTAACTTTTTGTCGCTTCGAGAGTTGTATAAAGAAAAGAAGGCAGGTCATACAAACCTTGAATGAAAGTGAGAATATACAGAAAGCACCTCAGCCATTCAAAAATCTGCAGAGCACAGGGAAGGAATAGCAGAGGAGGATGATGAAAATAATAATGAACAGGGAAAATTATAGTAAATTTAGGCGGAGGAGAAGCAGTCACAATGTATATCCCTCAAGACTTTGAGTTTGCGCATTAATGACTGACTTGGATTCTACCATCAGTAAGAATTAAAGTTTTCTATAACTGAATAGTCAGTGTGAAAATGAAGTGTTTATAACTATTATTCTCATACTACAGCTTCTATTCTTGATTAAGAAAATTTAAGTACTCATTTTAAATCCTGCAGAAGATAAATTGTTGTTCTCAGCCTTTTTCACATTATCCCAAAATACAAAAAGAGAGATATGGGGTTTTCTTCCATTTTATTTTGGAAACTCCCTCCTAGATCAACAAAGAGCTGGTAATTATGACCTACCACCTACTTGGTTGCTAAGTATCATAAAATATGATGCTGTATTTCTCTTTAAAATGTTGGATTTCTCTTAAAATTTTTAAGTTCACAAACATATTTCTAAATATTTTTGTAATATAGAAATTTAGTAGGATTTCAAGAATATTATCAGTGACCTGCAGAACTTTATGGATTTGCATGGATTTTTTTATCTGGTACCTCCCTAAACACTTCACAGATTTAGTGGACATTCAGTTAAAGTAGACAAGTTTGTCAGGAGAGAAGCCCTAGTGAAGGCCTAGAGCAGCCTTCCAATGCTCAGGAGAAAGTTACCAACCAAAAGTCTGATGCCAGGCTCGACAGAGGGACAAGAAAAGAGAATGAGAAACAGCAACCAGATATCAAGAAAGGGAGTTCCAGCTAGATACAAAGAAAACATATTCCAGTATGATGATACTTTAGTATTGCAGCAGGTTTCCCAGAGAGACTGCGAGGTCTCAGAGGTTTTCAAGACCCAACTGGACAAAGCTCTGGACAGTCTGGTCTGAACTGAGTGTTGACTTGACTTTGAGGAGCAGGTTGAAAGGACAGAAAATGAGATATAGCTCTGATAGTCTCAAGGAAAATTTAGCCAAGTAGAACAAATGTATTTCCTTTAAGCTTCATTGGGCAGTCACAGTCAGCAGTATTTGCATTCATCCCATTTGTGCCCTCGCCTGCCTGGCATTTTTTAAAGGATAGTGGCATTAAACCTCTGTCTGAGAAAGTTATTGCCCCAAATCCATTATAAGAAGTAAAATGTAAGTGTACAAATGACCAGTAAATAATGCAACTGTTTTAAGACAAATATACAGGAAACAAAAATTATCCCAGGAGCTGATGTCTGCATAAAGGACTGCATGATCACAAACCTGTTAGCATCAGCATGTGGACTGTCGTGATGCGTAGGAAAAGAGTGGAATGGAGGTGGTCGACACTGGCCACTGGTGGGCTCCAGTTCTTCTTCTGTTCCCAGGATGGTCAGTGTGAGTTGGATCATGACCTCTTAGCCAACAGCTCTCTGTTTCAAAGGCTATTAATCCCCAGATGATTCCAGAGATATAAGGAATATAAGACACTTGTATTCCACCTTACATCCCAGTTTTAATATTTTTTTGCTGCTGGAGGTATCTTGTGCCTACTCTAAAAATCTGGTTTCCCTCTTTCTGTCTGTAACAGGAGTCAGAATCACAAACAAGGACATGTATATAAAGGACTGTTTCTAGTTTGTCCTACTCGTCTCCATATGATAGCAAAATAACAAGTCCTTAAGATGTAAAGTAAGGCATTTCAAATTTAAGTAGCAATAGGTTTTAAAAAGAGAATAAAAAAAATTCTCAGTACCTCTAAATACAATGTTTAATCAACTTGTATAACCACTGCAGCATGAAGTCTTCAGAAATCAGCACATAGACTCCACTTACGACTCTTGGGTGATGTGAAAATACTTTTCTAGTGCTGTGGATTGTGCCATTCCCAGCCGACATGTGTCCCAGGCTCCAGCAGAAAGGTAAAGAAAGAGGTGCTAATTAACTGTGGTCCCAGTGACCACATTACCATGTTTAGCCAGGACTGCCTACTGTTCTCTGTTGTTGCAAATTTTTTCTGGTATTCTCATGACCCTTTCCCATTTTTGTGAAGAAATTAACAAAGTTATAAAACAATATTTAGAAAATACAAGTATCAAGGAGAGTAGAAATAAGATATTTGAGTGAGAGTGCATACTGGATATTTGCAGAGGGTTTTTTTTTTTCTTGGTTTTGGTTTGTTGGGGTTTTTTTTGCCTTAGAAAAGACCACAGGTACTGCAGGTTTTCCAGATGGACTAGAAAAATACTTGCCTGGAGTTATTTCTCTGAGATGATCAACAAAGTCTGCCTTTGGTTCAGGCAGACATGTTAAAAAGCTTCTTTTCATTAATTACATTTGGTCAGTAACTTACAAGGGATGTTATTGTCAGGGCAGTGGCTGCCACCACTTTCTCATAGCTGTTATATGATCAACAGTATTTCCACAAGTCACACAGTTACTCCTGAGTCAGAAAGAAGTACTACTCTCCAGTCAAATACATGCTTTGCTTTTCTTCATACTCTGAAAGGAAGCTAAGGATCCTCATATTTCTGGTTTCAGTATAGTTCCTTCTTCAAAGCCTATTACACTGTGGATTTTTAATGCTTTCATGCTTTTTATGCCTGTCTCTGAACTGGCACAATGCTAAATCAGCTTGGTGCATAATTAATCAGTATCAATTATATTCATACTAGATACAAGATTCCCATCAACATCAGATTGCCAAATATACTTCCATTTCCATCTTACTTTCTATTGCCTTTCCTTGTGTGTACAAACTTGTAGATATCTATATTTACAACTCCTTGTGATTTATTTATAAGAGTAGAACAAGAATCTAGACTCTTAACAATGAAGACATCTCAGAGGTCTGCCTATGTATAAACTTGTAGCACCTAAAGTCCAGATTATGCTATTGTGTTTTCCATTGAGACATTTCATGGAAAACTACCAACTTCTTCATCTGTTGAGATCTGCCCCTCTTCTCAAGCTAGACACTTGAGAAGATGCTTCATCCTTTTTCTTCACAGAGAGGAAGAGCCCTTCTCCCTGTATTGACTCACCCTTTCTGCATCCTCCTCCAAATCAATTTAAAAACATGAATCAAAGGGAAAGACACTTGAGAACATGTTTTTATGACAGTAAATGTATATTTGGCAGGACATAACAATACCTGGATCCCTTGGCTTCATGCCATCAGAAGCCATCTAATCATATCTGTGTGATGATACATAGAAACTGGCATAAAGACTTATGCTTTTCAGTCTAAAAAGTCATCCGTTAAACAACATTTTCTCGACTGTGGCCTTTGCCTAAATTTCTCAGCCGTGACTTTATTAAGTGGCACCAGGGCATTTTGCTCCCAAGTAAGAATAAGCCCCAAATACTTCTGAATACATTTCAAATACAGTGGAACAAAAGTCTACATACATCTTTTTACCAAACTCTTTTGGGTCCTGTGAAAAAGAAGACATGTTAAAGCCCTGCTAATACACAGCATATCAAAGAAACATGTCATATTTGAAATTCAGAATTGATATATGAGTCAGTTCTGTCACTTGCTTCTTTAACTTTGAGGTTCATGAGTCATTCACTTACTTGAAGGATATCTGTCAGAATGTCTTTAGCCATTATTTCACAGTCAGACTTTATTCTACAGTCTTGCACAAAATAATAGCAAGAATTCATTTGAGACTATTTTGTATACCTTCTGGTATTTTTCCTCAAACTTTTTTAAACCCTCAGAGAAATAGGCATGTGATTATATTAAGGTATTACATAATTGAGGGGCATCACAACTTATGAACAAGAAAAATGCACCAAAAGCAGCAGTATTTTGGTGTTAAGTGCATAACTTCATTAAAATCTACTTGTTGGTTGCTGGTCTTTTTGTGTAAAAGGAGAACATGCATCTCCTGTTATGCTAGGCAGAAAGGAAACAAAAGGAAATGGCCTCAAGTTGCACAAGAGGAGGTTTATCTTAGATATTAAGAAAAATTTTTCATGGAAATGGTTGTAAAGCATTGGAATAGACTTCCCAGGAAAGTGATGGAGGCACCAACCCTGCAAGTGTTCCAAAAATGTGTGGATGTGGTGCTTGAGGACATGGTTTAATGGTGAACATGGTGGTGGTGCTAGGTGGACCGTTGGACTTGGTGATCTTAGAGGTCTTTTCCAATTTTAATGATTCTATTCGTCTCCTTTGGAAGGGTAAGTAGATAAGCAGCTAGGACAGGACGCTTTGCTCCTTTCTGTCCTTTTCCCAGCTTTTACTGATATTGCTGCTGTACCTCTTTTGAAGCTTCTTGCATTGCCTGCTACTAGAGCCAGGACAGCAGATTAGACAGGAGGTTACCCTAGTACAATAGATCTCTCCATGTGTTTCATGCTGAACTTACATTCAGATGATAACAGCAGTCACTTTTTTTTAAAGTAGGCCACCTATCCCTCATGCAATTGTGTCAGCTGCTTAGGTTTAAAAATAATTTTTGCTAAAAAAAAGTTCTCATACTAATAGAATCCTCAAATGTAAGATAATGATACAAAAATTATATTGCTCCTAAACTTCCATGGGGACGGGTAAATCTTAGCAGTTTTGTATTGCTCATTCATGTTCCAGTCTTACTTCCTTTTCCCTCTGTTTTCTTCTCCTTTCCCAGCTCACACACAGAGAGACACATGGAGATCATCTATTGATCTGTTCAGCTACTGTTCAGTTTATATTAAAATTTAGGGATTTCTGTTTTGCGTTACTGGGGGAAAGCCCTATAAACTTTTTGTTGAAGAGGTTGCTGTCTAGTAGTCAGAGGTTTAGCCCAACTGTTCTGTTTCAGAATATGGGCCTGCTGCAAAAAAATTTCAAGACTGAGAAATTAAAAGAAAGCTACATGGGAAAGATGGGATCAGAGGAGTTAAAGAGAAAAACTACTCAGGAGCATGAAGAGAAGATATAGTAGATAAGGCTGAGCAGCAAAGAAAATGGGCTAATTCACCTGTCAGTTGACTTTGTGACAATCGTTACAGCACAGCAGTCTTGTCTTATATTTTATGCATTTAATATCATATCCAGAAATCCTTATGATGTTACAGAAAAGCTTTAATGAGCCTTTTTAGCTGCCTAGCATCCTTCTTCTGATCTTCCTGTTGTTTCAAAAAATGTTACCTGTTTTCCAAAAGAGACTGAGAGTATTTCCCATACTTCTGCTTGATGCAGTTTCACAGAATCATAAAATGGTTTGGCTTGGAAGGGAATCTTGAAGATCCCTGTGGGCAGGGACACTTTAGACCAGGTTGCTCAGAGCCTCATCCAACCTGGCCTTGAACACCTCGAGGGATGGGGCATTCACCATTTCCCTGGGCAACCTGTTCCAGTGCTTCACCACCCTCACAGTAAAGGTTTTTTTTCCTAATATCTAATCTGAACCTACTATCTTTCAATTTAAACCCATTCCCCCTTGTCCTGTCACTACATGCCCTTGTAAATAATCTTGCCTCATCTTTTCTATAAGTTTCCTTCAGGTACTGGAAGGCAACAATTAGGTCACCCTGAAGCCTTCTCTTTTCCAGGCTGAAGAATCCCAATTCTCTTAGCCCTTCCTCACTGGAGAGGTGCTCCATTCCTCTGATATGGTGGCCTCCTCTGGACTCACTCCAACAGGTCCATGTCCTTGCTGTGCTGGGGGCCCCAGAGCTGGATGCAGTTCCAGGTGGGGTCTCACCAGAGCAGAGCAGAGCAGAGGGGCAGAATCCGCCCCCCTCCCCCCCTGCCCACGCTGCTTTGGATGCAGCCCAGGACACGTTTGGCTCTCTGGGCTGTGAGTGCACATTGCTGGGTCATGGCCAGCCTCTCACCCACCAGCACCCCCATGTCCTTCTTAACAGGGCTGGTCTTGGTCTGTTCATTCCCAGCCTGTGTTGGTACTAGGGGTTGTCCTGACCCAGGTGCAGCACCTTGCACTTGGCCTTGTTAAACATCATGAGATTCCCATGGGCCCACTTCTGGAGCTTGTCTAGGTCCCTCTGGTTGGTATCCTGTCCTTCAGGTGTGTCAGCAGCATCACTCAGATTGGTATCATCTGCATCTAGTTTCCTAGAATCACCTTGCATGCATATAGAGATGATAAATTAGAATTTATTTTCATTGTTACCTGATCTCCCATTTTCCCCCTACAGCCTCTGTCAAGTAAGTACCTGCACTCTTCCTATTTCTGCCAAAGCCTTGCTTCATACAAGCAAAGCATTTATTGAAATGCCACTGTTGTGTATAGAAAGCTCTCTGAAGCTGGAGACAGGGATTTTGGATGTATATATTTTTAGATAGAAAATCCATTTTTGGCTTCAGTCTTAAAGGAAACTGGTTGAAAGAAACTGAACCAGATCTCTTATTTCACAGCTTCTAAAGCATGTCTGATTTCAGATAGTTTGAATACTTAAAGAATTACCAAAATCAAACAAGAAAACAGACACCTCTCCACTCTGTCCCATTCCTAATTATATTAGGAAAAAAATTCTTCCCTGTGAGGGTGGTGAAGCACTGGAACAGGTTGCCCAGGGAAGTTGTGGATGCCCCATCCCTGGATGGGGATTTGAGCAACCTGGTCTAGTGGAAGGTGTCCCTGCCCACAGCAGAGGGGTTGGACTTTGATCTTCAAGGTCCCCTTCCAACCAAAACCATTCTATGATTTTATGATTCTATGATCCCACAATACATCCAATGCAAAAAAAAAAAAAAAAA